>OZ024903.1:111339254-111846980 GCA_964017125.1 Flabesymbios commensalis | reverse complement strand
ACGCGAACACGATAGGCAACGCGATCATTTTCAAAACTATTACATCCGTCACGTGTCTCGCCGGTGTAAAATCTGAAAATATACCCCCCTCCCAGATTATAACCGGGTAGATTGCAGGCGCCCCAGAATTTACCCCGGGGTAGATGATGAGCTATACCTCCGGGGTAGATTACGGTGGCTCTCAGAATCTACCCCCCCCCTTATTGTGATTATGTGAAGTGTATTCGGCTCCCAGAATCTACCCCTCTGTCCCAGAATATACCCCCTTTTTCAACAACTATATACGACCCTCCCATAATCTAACCCTCCCTCCCAGAATATAACCTCCTTCCCTCCCAGAATATACCCCTCTCCCTTTTCAACAACTATATGCGACATTCCCAGAATCTCCCCTCCCTCCAAGACTATACCTCCATTTTCAACAATTATAATATTATTCGACCCTCACAGAATCTAACCCTCCCTCCCAGAATATACCCCCTTTTTCAACAATATTATATGCGATGCTTCCAGAATCTACCCCTCCTTCAAAGAATATAACCCCTTTTCAACAAATGTTTATGTGCGAACCCCTCCCTCCGGATTTTACCCCTCCCAGAATATACCCCCCTTTTCAACAATTATATGCGACCCTCCCAGAATCTACCCCTCCCTTCAAGATATAACCTCTTTTCAACAAATGTATATGTGCGCCCCCCCCCCCCTCACAGAATCTACCCCTCCCTCCAAGAATATGCCCCCCTTTCAACAACTATATGCGATCCTCCCAGAATCTACCCCTCCCTCCAAGATATACCATCTTTTCAACAAATGTATATGTGCGACCCCCCCCCCCCTCACAGAATCTACCCCTCCCTCCAAGAATATGCCCCCTTTCAACAACTATATGCGATCCTACCAGAATCTACCCCTCCCTCTCGGAATATATACACCCCCCCCCTTTTCAACAATACCCCCCTTTTCAACAACTATATGCGACGCTCCCAGAATCTACCCCTACTTCCCAGAATATACCGCCTTTTTCAACAAATGTATATTTGCGACCCTCTAAGAATCTACTCGTCCCTCCAAGAATATACCCCCCCCCCCCCCTCTTTTGACACCTATATACGATTCTTTCTGGTAATGTTAAATAACAACTTACAAACAAGACAAAAACCGAGAAGCAAAATAAGTGATATTTAAATGACTTAGTGATTTGCACCTACGTTGTCCCATTTTTCAAGTGAGTGAAAAATTTTCAGAATCGCCAAAATGAAGGTCAACTCTTTTTAAATCTTGCTGGTTGATGTCACATTTTATCTTTAACATATTTAAAATGTGGTACTTAACGCGCTAATAATAAATGAAAACCAGAATATACGCGGCACCGGCGGTTAAAGGGTAAAGGATCTGGGTTCTTATGGCTCACTGAACCATAATATTTACATTGCGGCCGATCCCACTCCTGTGGACGTTGACCAGGCTGTGCATGCGTGCGATGACAATCTCTACTCGGCGAATCGTGACGACGCAGCTACTTTAATTTTCAGACCACGGGATAAATTTAAGCGTGTTATTCATGCAGAAAACTAGCTGCAATAACTGGACCAAAGTGCAGTTTGTGGTCCGCTCCTGACCAGTCTGTCGCATGACGGGCTCACATATACTTGCCATCAAATTAAAAGGGATCAACTGGGATTGCATGAATTTCGGCGATTTCCCCGTCAATTTCGAACTGATTTCCTTGACATTTTGCAAAGTCTATTTTTTTTTAAATCCTAACAGCCCTGAAAATTTGGGGAAATGATATAGCGTATTTCAAAAAATTTCAACGCCCCTCTATAACCTCATTCAACTAATGGGGTTTTATTACACGTCAAATGGTCTAACTTTTGAATATTCAATGCAATTTTGCAAATTTTTTACCGCTGTTAGGATTTTAATAGAAAATGGCCTTCGCAAAATTTCAAGGAAATTGGTGCGAAATTGACGGGGAAATCGCTGAAAATCATGCCATCCTGGTTGATTATTTTTAATTTGACGGTGAGTATAATCACTACTCGTCATTTCATTGTTGTTAAAATAGAGCTAGAATACCTACATAAAACTACAGAAAACCCTCGCTGAAGGCTGAACAGGGTTTTTAGTAGTGGTGGGAGTGCCAGCCCGTGTGCGGTGATCTCGGCCTTCGACGATCTCGGCCCTGGTGATCTCGGCCCGTCCGAGGTGATCTCGCCCGGTGATCTCGGCCCGTCCGAGGTGATCTCGCCCGTGTCCTGTCCCCGATGTGAGCATGCCAAAACCTCACAAGCCCCACAAGCACCGCTGCATGTGCGGCGCTCATCGCCGGAGATCTCGCCCAGCAGACACCAGCCCAATACCATGAATACGGCAACTAACACGTTAATCTTACACTGTCTGTAGGCCTACCAGACATGCATTAGTGCATCGTAGGCCTACTATTTTATATAAGATCACCAATGTGCTTCCGATTCTCGGTGACACCAGAACACAACGAACAGCAAGTAAGACTCTTAATAAGTAATGCAATAATGTATTCAGAATTTGCAATGCAGGGGTGAATATAACATGATACATGAATTGACATTCTTGTCGCAAGCTAACATGACCTACTTATTTCAGAATCTACATATTATAATGCATATTATAATACATATTATAATGCTCAATATTTCGAGTTGTTAACGCAATGTATTGTGTTAAAAACCTAAATGTCGCTTCTGGAGCTTCGGAGTGTTGATTAAAAAAACATCTGATTTCTATTCATTTTAATTATATACCAATGTTTTGCATCTAGGACTTATATGGTTAATAATTTAGGAAAAAATGATCAAAACATCATTATATTTTAGAATTACATAGCTACATTAAAAAAAATATATTCTTATTGTGTTCGTCAATTAAAAGCCTTTTAATTGTTATTGCTCATTTATTTCGTTACAAATGTTGGTATGTGGCACTTGAAGGGTTAATAATTAAAAATACTGTCAACCTTTCATAATTATGATAAAAAGTACATAACCGAATTATAAAAACATATCGTGTGGGGAAAAGAACGCTCCCGTCATAATTTTTGTTCGTTTAATTCACAGCGCCCATATCTGGTTAGCTCACCAATTTTGTCCACATTTACTGTATTGGCCTCCCCAATATTCATATTACTGAGATCCATACCTTTAAGTTGATGTAGGATGCATCTTTAAAATTCGAGTTTGGGTGTGAAAAAAGATCGCACAATTGCCGCGGCATTAATAACATACATAAGATTAAATAAAAAGATCAATGATGGGCGTTGTGGTTTGAGAGGGCGGAGTTTCCCTGTGATGACGTAACAGACTGCACACCTTGTGATGAACAAGGGCCCTCTGATTCGACATCTGTCTTTGACTTCCACCTCCTCTCAACCAATAAAACAATAGGCTTTATAATTAGAGGGAGGGGTTTTCCAAAGTATTATCTTGCGACTCGCTGAATTATATTACGGCAGATTAATTTAATATAGGAAGCATACGTAAGCATAAGTAAATTCCCACCTGTTCTACTGAACATAAATGTTACATGGAACATAACACATGTATAATATAATAGAGAACGCTGCTGGACAGTAGAAGTACTATATGTATGTAATTCGTGTGTATATTTCGGCGCCCATGAATCACATGGGATATGTGACGCGTTATAAATGCTTTAATACTTAATACTTAATATTTTGAGTTGTATTGCAAAACACATAACGGCACCCTTTTAGAACAACAGTATCTCTTTTCGTATTTGAGCATCAATTCAATTCAAATATTATAACACGAATCCTGTAATAGAATAATATAAAACGAATATGGCGTGCACGATTTGATCTCAGCAATGTATATACTTCAATAAATAAACTTAAACTTAATAAACAAAATAATATATTTATTTAAATCGTGTTTGTAAAATCGTGTGTAATGAAGTATTATAACACGAATATGATGTTGTTTTCTATATCGTGTTATAAAATATTATAGCACGAATATGATGTGCATGATTGATCTCAGTAATTGTAGCTATTAAATAAAATTAACTTAATTCAGCAGGTTGAACCGAAAAAAATGTTATGGTTGTTTTTAAATCACGTAATAAAATAGATGGCCAGAGGTGATGACACGGCGGTCGTTTGATGAATGCCCCTTCTTCACAACTCACATTGTGCAATGTTATGCTTGTTCATGATTATAGCATGGAGGAACATTTCAACTTGTTGTGGGGATATAACACATTTCAGAATTACAATTGTATTGCTGTTAGCGCTTTAACTATTGATCAGCGTTCTTGTTTGTATTGTATTGCAAGGTGTTATGATCGCGATAATTTTGTGAAGCACTTCATGTTTCTTAACGTGTAGTACACTGTTAAATACTACATGGCGGCAAGATGATTAGAGCCCTTTCATTTAAGCTGGTTAATCCTTGAATAATTTATCGCCGTTTTATTCCTTTCCTAATTATTTTAAATAAACATAATCTTATATGAACTTGATCTCTTATCGACCATTGACGGGCAGCTACGCAATCTTCGGCGCCGCCAGTGAAATGAAAGCAGTGGCTAGATGATGTTTAAATATTGGCCCAGCATTACAGACGCCGGGCCGTCATTGTAACAATATTGTCCGTTCGCTTGGCTACGTTAACCTTTTTACACCGATCAAACTCTAGTAGGCCTAAACATCTAGCCATGGATGAAGGTCGGGATGGATTATTGGAGCTTTTAATCCTTTACAGGCCTACAGGCTTGGTAGTTATCCTATGAATAATATAATATCAGGGATACAATACTTTATTATTATGATCTGAACGATTTTTTTCCATTTTGGAAATAACAATACCGTATTTATATCTTTAACAGTGCTTTATTGCTGCGGGAAATTACACACATTTAAAGAAAATCATAGCCTGTTTATTAACTGGATGAGCTATAAATGCGTCCTTTGCGATATAGCAATAGTAACATGTTCATTTTGCTGGGGAGATATTCAGTTGAATTAAATTTAACTATATAAAACCAGTTACCCGGAGCTTACATTAAAGGGTCCTGATATTTCATATTTTATTCGCATGCATCACTAAATAATATTATGAGTATAGCTAGGCCTTCAATATGCCTCATCTTTAGACCATCTTTAAATTATTTAGTCCTTACAGTATTTAACAAATTGTAAATTATAACCATTTTATCATTTTGAACAATATACAAATATAGGGCCTATATATTTCTATAATAGTACTTTAGTCACATGCATCACTTTTAGCGCATGTTCTGGAATAAAAATTATATAAAATATATTACGTTCACTTTAAAGGCGTTACGTCATAGTGATTAGTAGACGGGATGCCACCTCTAGCGAAATAACGTTTCTAGGGGGAGAGTGGGCGTGAGCTGTAATCATCAGTAGGCCTATTACGGTTGACCAATCAGTGTATGACAACTGCTGTCAATCAACCTGTGACGGTGACCTGTGCCTGACCAGCAGTAACTATTCCGGGCTTAAAAATATACCACCGCCGATACAACATGCTTCCGCACGGCCCGTGAGGCTATTAACCTTTACATTCCAAATTAAAGTCTTACAAATGTAGGCCTCCCTATAATGTCCAAAATAATCCTCATTCACTATTATGCCCTCTCACCAAGCCGTCTCGTAAGTAAAAGGTAGCCAATTCATCGTAAAACAGGTAATACAATAACAATACATATAAAAAAATAATTTAATGGAAAAATGTTCAGCGTATTTTGCGCTAAATATACAAGAACAAATATTCCATGAACTGGTGACTTTGCTTCTTTATAACACGATTTATTATACGAATCGTGTAAAAATAGTGTACAATTTCACGATCAATCGACTATACAATTTGCTTCTTTATATCATAGATAAAACAACTGTGAGATATACCGGTACCTACATTTGGAGTTGTAGACTAGCCTATATAAATCAGCCGTGTCGTGATATTAAATTTTCCATTTAAATAGGCCTAATTACTTTTATAGGCCTAATAATTATAGATCTACATAGGCCTGTCTTCGATAAAATTGTACTGCCTATTATTACTGTACGGTTCACAGATATGGGGAACAGATTGGAGCAATGTCATTGAAAATGTAGGCCTACATATTTCTATTATATTATATTGATCTATGTCTAAGCATCTAAGTATTTTTTAAATAGGCCCTACATAAGCTAAAATCATCGGGGTAATAACGTCTTTAAGCGTCCGAGATAACCAGGCGAGATAACCGGGCGAGATCTCCCGGCAGCCTGCCGTCAATGTGTTCGGATACAGGGGTAAGGTGGTCAGGCCAGTCGGGGGCCGACCGGGCGAGATCACCGGGCGAGGTCACCGGGCGAGATCACCGCACACCGGGCGGGATCACCGGGCGAGATAACCAACGGCCGTCCGAGATCACCCGGGCCGAGATCGTCGAAGGCCGAGATCACCGGTATTCGTGCCAGCCAACCAGAAAACCACCATTCATGTAATAAATGATCGGTTTATGGTTGTTTTAACGCTTTTGATGCCGGCAACATTGTTGTATAGTTGTTTTAACATCGGCAAGCATTTGGACTTTGCCAGCATTACCGACGTTGAAACAAATTTACAACAATGTTGCCGGCATTAAAAGCGGTAAAACAACCATAAACCGATCATTTATTACATGAATGGTGGTTTTCTGGTTGGATGGCACTCCCACCACTATTGTTTTTTTTCCAATTTGAAATCACAAATGAAGCCTCCCGTGCAAGAACATGTTAAGTGCACTAAGCATGTCTTGCTTTTTAACGCGGAATCTGATTCAGATCTTAGCGATCTGAGCATTATAAAGGGGTTTTTCACGAAGCAAGAACATGTTACATACACTTGGTATCGATGGTCTTATAACCAATAACATGTTACTTACACTGGACACAATGTCAAGTGCACTTGACATGTATATGCGATTTCCATTTTATCACCCCACTAAAATATATAGGTTTGTACATATGTCAAGTGCATATAGCATTCTGCTAACCAGCTAAGGTTTATCCAGAAATAAAATAAAAGTTGTGCTTAGATATATAAAAAATGAAATGCACAATTAATTCAACATATACTGGTGCCCCCGTCCTCCAGGGAACATGACACGGGAACTGGCTATAGACACTGTTTGTTTCAGTTATGGAGAACTGGTAAATATTCCAGTAAATAAATTACTGTTTGAAAAAAATTATCTGACACAATGTATATAAGCTCGTCCTCAACTTTCAAGGAAAACATTTCTTTTATCTAGCTACTTTTAATTCAGTATCGTGCCTCCTTGCCTAAGAGGTAGAGTGATCGACATCAGAATGGTGAATCTCACGCTTAATTACGATTCCTGGGTATGGATGGCAATGTCATGTGATTCACCATCCTCAGAAGATTAACCTGGCCCAGGGCAACCTGTATTATCTGCATTTAATTCTTAAATATGTGTATATAGTATATAAGCGGAGTAGCAAATATGTGCTGTCATACCTGCTCTGATAATGGCTGCACTTACAATCAAATTAGAAAACATAATCACACCTATACTTAAAATTACAAGTTAAAAGCAGCATTGATAATGATTACTGTGTAAAATGTATGTTTCACAAACAGTGACACCAACACCCAAAGATAAAATAACCTCATAGTATTATCAACAGTGATAACAAATGTAATTCTAAAAGCGTAGAAATATGATATAATATACTTTTATCATCACTGTAGACTGGAAAAAAACAATTTCCTAAAAAAGTAGTTGCATTCCTCGTGCTATTTTAGTTGGGAGTTAGCGAGTGAGTGACTATTACTTTGCCTACTCTCTGTGCATTGTGGACATATATAGTGATACAAGGACGTCCGAGGTCGGTAGTACACCCTACTCTTTATTGTTTGAGAGTGACACATTGTTATTGTTATGTGGCCTAACATACTCTTGTTGAAAAATCTGGTAGGACATTCTAGGATACAGGATCAAAATGTATTTCAATAATATGTTTTTATTGAGCTGACAATATACAATTCAATATAAAATTTGTAGTATTATGATAATTATACTTCATGTAAAAATATGCGTAGACCCCCTACATATTTATTAATAGCCACTAGAGTCGTTTCTGACTTAAGTTTTGTTAAAGTGGAAGGCTGCTTAGACTAATTTTCTAACGACAAGATATCTCCTCTTTCTAGCTACATTGTAATCACAAGCAGAGATTGTAGCAGCTTAAACCATTTTTGGCGAGCCCTCTATTCGTAGCACCATACATGAAGTTATTATATTTGTATACATATTGTTCAGACTGTTGCCAATCATAACAAGAATTACAAACGTTGCCAAACGTGCTATCATACATTTTAGCAATCACAAAACATGTAATATGATAAAACATGGCAAAATGTTTATCAAAATGGGGTTATTCCCAATAGGGTCTACACATTACAGAAACTTAACAAGAGCAATGCATGACCGTGTAATGTAATGGTTCTAAAGGGCTTTTAAGCATCTCGATGCTTTTGCGATGCTAAAATTTGGGCATCGCCAGGACATCGCCACAATGCGCAAGTAATTTGCCGTATGCGAGTAATCGCCATTCTTCACCAAGGCATCGGGACATCGAGAAAAAAATCAATGCATGTATTGTATGTATCTCGCACATACCTCGGCGACACATCGACAATGTTCCCAACATGCTTAGGTAAACATCGGCGGGGTTTATTCGATGTGATAATATCGCCGATGGTTTGAGTGATCCTCACCGATATTCGCAAATAAAAAGAAAGCATCAGCGAAGCTATAGCGATGCTTCGGTGAGCGTTTTCTATTTGTAATCTTCGCCCAGTAAGACGCCAACAGAACAAAAGTGATCTCTTCTTTATCCATGATCTCACCAAGAAATTCAGCAGCCACAAGGTATGTGGTTCCACTTTTCATATACTCCATATAAGATCTGTCCACCTTTCATATACTCTCCAGAAGGCACTATGCCATCGCCATGACTTCGTCAACACATCACCACAACATCGTCAAGACATCACCATTAAGGCCCCGACGCATGCTCGCTATTTGTCTGTCCAAGGAATATAGAAAGCTATATTCCTTGGTCTGTCGCACGTCAGTGAATCACCGACCATCACTGATTCTCAAAATATCAAGTATCACTAAAACAAAGTTACCCTAAGGTTGGATGCCAAACAATCTTATCTGATTTGTATGATATTTTCGTTCTGTTCTCCATCTATTTCGTCATCAACGTGTTCCACTTTCAAGTATTATCACCATTTAGACATAATATGAGACATTGCCAATGTGCAATGTTTACTGAGTCAAACACATACATTCACTCACCATATAGTATAGTGAATCGCTAATTTTGTTTATTTGTTGCTCAGCATATCATTTTTTCATAGCCTTTGGTTATGATAGTCGACAAAGGCTTTATCACATAAAATAGTATTTTCATCAAATATGCTGCACAATAATCATGTCCCAGTCTAGCTCTTATGTGTTTTGAAATCACCTAAATCTAATACAACGCTGGATATTATTAGTTTTCATATCATTATACTGGAATTACCAAACATGTTAAGTACACCTATGCACGGACTTGCCGTTAGAGGTAATCTTTTTTGCAGATATTTCACATTGTAAAACATGATAAGTGTACTTATCGTAAGTATAACGTATCATACAGTTAGATTTTATGGAATCCGGACATGGGGAAAAATGTTATGTGTACTTGACATGGCATCACGGCAGGAATGTCAAATTGCTGCTAAAACAATCTTGCATTTAGTATGTTAACTGGCCATAACAAAATGCTATGTGTACTTAACATGTATATGCTACTAAACAAGGACCTCATTGATTATGCTAAGAGCTCTTATAATATTTTGTGATGTTGAAAAAAATATTTCATGCAAAAACATGCTAAGGACATTTGAGTGGTTTATGCATATCTTCTAATTATGATTATCTTGCAACATGTAACATCAAAAACATGTTTTTACCATGTTAGTCGCAAGCCGTTTGCATCTGACACAAACTTTTGGTATGGTAGAGTCAGGTTTGAACGAGGGAACGAATTCCACCCAAAAAGAAGTGCTGACGCCTCATACGAAAAAAGTGTGATGCAATTTACCTTTAAAGTCGATTTTCTCAAAACTATGAAAATGCACTTAGCAGATTCTTGCACGGGAGGCTTCAAATGTCTTATTTAGCTCGTTCCGATTCATTCAAATATCTATGTTAGGGGTCTACGACCGTAGTAAATATTGTAATTCTTTCAGTGCTCGGACCGTCTTTATACTTCAGAATCTTTAGATGTCAGAATCTGACGTCTGTTTAAGTCTCATTCTGACGTCTAAAGTCGATCCGTAGACTGTAAGAGTAACACTATGTATAATGAACATAGACCTATCACATGTAGGCATTCAAATAAAGAGGAAAGAGCTAACTAAGACATTCATAATTATTTCAATTTAGAAAACCCTTTGGTCTCTGTGGTTTATACAAAAATACTTCAGATCTTTAAGAGTTAAAATAAAATGATTAAACTAAGATTCAAAGTTATTCATTTTAAGCGAGTGAATCTTGTGGATTGAGGTAGCTATTAAACGGCAGCTGTTCGAGATTTAAAGCTGCATAAAAATCTGGGACTTTAGGCCACTTTTGTATGGCATAGTATATGTGCATATGCAGACATACTGTAAATCTGGTAATTTTTGAGTGTTTAGATTTTCGCAAATTTTTATTTTGGGACTTTACACGAGTCTTGAATTCGCGAATTATCAATTTCAATGATAGGTAGCGCTATTATAACAAAAAAATCGTGAAATTATTAAATTCGCGAATTTAAAACCACGCGAATATTACCAGATCTATAATATGTCGCACTTGGCCATCTTCCTTCTGGTATAAAGGATGGTTATTATGCTAATTGCGATAATAACTGTACTCCTATTTGAATGGAGGGTGTTGCATCGCCCATCCCTGGCCACCTAACAAATACTTTACCTGTTTACAGCTAGTCCACAATCCTTTTTAATGGACGTTGGTGCATTATATATCGCGTGACTACCCAGCAAACACGAGACGTTGAGCCAATACCGGGTTAATGTTGGCCCATCGTCTACAACGCTGGTAACAAATACTTTACCTGTTTACAGCTAATCCATAATCCTTTTTAATGGACGTTGGTGCATTATATATCGCTTGACTACCCAGCAAACACGGGACGTTGAGCCAATACCGGGTTGATGTTGGCCCATCGTCTACAACGCTGGCACCACATTAATCCAACATTGGTTCAACCTCGCCAGTTTGCTGGGTGTAGTCACACATTACCACATAGTACCCTCACCCAGACTAAACAGAAAAATTATTACGCCAAATATCCACGCGTTTTCTCCCCGTTGTAATAAACAGGATCACGTGAGGCTAAAGCGACACAATCAGGCTAATAAAAATTATTCGAAATGAAAAAATCTGTATTTTTATTTTCGCTTTTTAATATGGCCATATGATGTGAACATGTCCATAGACTAAAATTACGTACCTAAGTTTTTTTGTGTTGCGCATTTACCACATTGAGCGAGATATAAAGACGAAATTCCCGATGTCTTATTTCGGACATGAATTTCCAAAATAAGAAATACGAGAATTTCGTCTTCATATCTCGCTTAATGTGGTAAATGCGCAACACAAAAATTAAAAATACAAGCATGTGTCAAACTAGTGACGGATCCAAAACTAAATTCAAACCACGATGTTTTCACCCAATGCTGGTTCAGACGATGACCCAGCATTGAAACGACGTTGGTGGATGTATCATTTTCGCACCCTTGCGCTGCTAGACTCTATACAATTTAGACGGTTTCAAGAATCATACAAAAGTAAATTTATATATCAATATATATATACAGAATTATCCGATGGCGCATATTTCTCGCTGATTTCTCTGTCTTTATTATCAACTGGTTTGCATGCCATTTCGCAAACACTATTTTTCGGGGTAGTCCGGAACATTTCGTAAAATGTTCTGCGATATTTTCTAGTTTAACCTTTGTAAAAATTCACAAAATTATATCAAGTATTTAAAAAATTAGACATTTTGTCATGTTGTAAATTGATATGAAATTACGTCACTCTATAAACCTATTAAACCAACTCTGTTTGAAACTCGCGATTTTATTACATTTTAAAGGGTCTAACTTTTGAAATACTTGTTATATAGCTTCTTGAAATTTTTGAAGCTGTAAGGTTAGACTACAAAATAGTCAACAAAGACAATTGAAGGAGAAAATCATGCGCTAAAAATTTACCTAAACAATTGTGTCGTAGATCAAAAAAATTTTGATACAAACGTAGTAAAATAACATTGAGTCTCATTAAATAATTCAATTTGTGTGTCTATTTTTCAGAAATTGACATATTTTTTTGTCATTGGAAACTTCAAATTTAATCCCTTGAGCTGCTAGCAGGTTTCAATGCGGTCGGGGAGGGGGGGGGGCATTAAGACCCCCGGTTTACAAAAACTACATTTAATAGATCAAAATTGCCGAAATACCGGTAATTGACACTTAAAATATCATACATGTTGAGGCACTACCCTGACTTGCCAAGTGTCTATTTTTCAGGTGTAAACATATTTTTCATCCATTTAAAGCTGGAAATCGCGTCAGCGATTTCCAGCTTTAAATGACTGAAAAATAGCAAACAAATCCGCAGGTCAGGAGTTAACATTTCAACCCTTTGAACACTAAAAGGTTAGGAGTCAATTTTAACAAATATCATTTATAGCCATTTGAAGTTGTTAATCGCGGCACCAAGATACAATGTTGGGTTAATGGCGGCCCAGCATCTGCGACTCTGGCCCAACATCATCTCAACATTGGTTCAACGTCTTTACTAGTGTTTACTGGGCACAGACATTCCTCTACCATACGTTGTTAAATTCAGTCTCGTCTATTATTTGTATCCAATTTAGATTTATAGGCCTTATATCTCATTAGCTTATGCGAATTAAATTGTGCAGATTTATAGTCTGATATCAAGTCCAAAAACCAATCATTCGATTGCGTCCCAGCAAACACAAAACATTAGTATAACATTTATACAACATTAGCCCAACGTCTTCGACGTTAGTCCAACATTGTACAAATGTTATACAGATGTTCTGTGCTTACAGGGGTTACATTTTACCCTATGGTTACTGGATCTGTTCATCCGTTTGCCATTTCATCTTCACTGATGCCATACAGTCCTGCAGCCATTTCGGCGCATTTAACTTATTTTAAAGGGACTAGCCTTTATCTAGTCTAACTGGTGAATGCGTAGCACAAAAATTAAAAAACTTTTGCAGTTCTAGTCTATGGACATGTTTACATCATATGGTCATATTTAGAAGCCGAAATAAAATCACCTATTTTTTATGATTTTAGCCTGGACCAGTCCCTTTAACTAATTGCATCATGTACCAGCCACATACAGTAAAATTATAAAGAATGTAAAATACTTAACGTCAGTAAAAAATGATATAATAAAAAAAAATGATATAATATGTTCATTTAAAATTCATAAGCATTGACCCAGCAAACATGAGACGTTGGCCCAAAGTTGGGGCAATGTTGGCCCGCCGTTTGCGACGGCGGGCCAACATCAACCCAGCATTGGGCCAACGTCTCATTTTTGTTGGGATTGGGTGTCCTTCCAATGTCGGAGAACAATGACCACCATCGGCCCAGCGCATCGTGCCCTCATCGGTCCAGTGCATCGTGGTATCGTGCACTCGCGGTAATGAGTTTAGAAAATGTGCCCGCGAGATGTCGACCCGATGCTAGTTCAATGCTGGTTTAGCTTCACAAACAAGTTACCGTCAGACGGTAACTTGTTTGAAAAGGAAAGATTTGCCTATAAGATGGTCTGACTGACAGTGTGCGGCAACTTTAAAAAAATAATAATCTTCAAAAGAGAATAATTTTAACCCTTGCAGTGCGAAGATCAACAGATTATGACGTCTAAAGTCGGTCCCCTCACGAAAAGAAGGTTCTCTTCTTGTGAAGGTTAATAAAGGAGAATGAAAAATGAAAATATTCATATAATTGGTAAAGATGGCCATCTCGACCAACCACATGTCTTATATCTGGGTCAACCGATTTTTATTGTGTGAAAATCAACTTCAGAATCTGATGACTCTAGCCGTCAGATTATGAAAATATTTATAATTACCGTAGACCCATAACATCGGTATTCAAATGAATCAGAAAGAGCTAATTAAAACATTAATAATGATTTCAAATTGAGAAAAAAACCTTAGGTCTCTATGGTATATGACAAAATAAAGTCGATTCCCGCACTGTAAGAGTAAAAATATTTATAATGGCCGTAGACCCATAACATAGGTATTTAAATGAATCGGAAAGAACCAACTAAGACATTAATGATGATTTTAAATTGAAAAATTATTTGCTCTCTTTCAGTGCTCTAAGAGTTAAACTTAATCCTACGTGCCTTTTATATTTACAGATACCATTTTGTATTTACTGTACTTTTGTATGTACTCTTCTTTTGAAGACTAATGGAGGAAAATGAAATAGCGTTGATTTATCCCTTTAAGCTCTCACGATGCATTTAAGCATCATTTTATATTCCTGAAAGCAGACCAAATTTTTCTACAACCAAGGGTTTTAGAGCGATAATTGCCAAGAAACTGCGACAGAATTGCGACAGCAATCATTCGCGGCTTGTAGTGGATAGAGATAACAATGGTAAATTCAGGATTGAAAGGGTTAACTGTGAATCGCGGTGGCGAGACAACACTTTAACCCTTATCCTGCTAAGTTAATATATTCAAATTTTTACCCACTCGAAAATGTGTCTCGCTACCGCGATCCACAACTTCAAGTGGTTGAAAATTACTTGTTTAATTTTAGCACAAATATTTGCAAATCTTGATGTTTAAACACGCATTTTATTCACAATAAACGTGAGTTGGTCGACTAGGAAAACGGATTAAAAACGACAATAGTTGTGATCAGTAGGATAAGGGTTAACCCTTGCAGCGCGGGGATCAACTTTAGACGTCAAAATCTGACACATATAGACGTCAGATTCTGACGTCTATATGTGTCAGATTCTGACGTCTATTAAAAGTCGATCCCATCTCTCTAAGAGTAAAAATATTTCTAAGGGCCGTAGTAACATAGGTATTCAAATGATTCGGAAAGAGCTGACTAAGACAGTTATGATGATTTAAAATTGAAAAAGCCCTTTAGTCTTCATGGTATATAAAACAATATTTCAGCGCTTTAAGGGCTAGGTGGGTGAAAAATTTGATGATATTTATTAGCGGCTAAAAGGTACCTTAAATTTAACTGATATACCTTAGCAGCTAAAAGGTGCCTTAATTTTAACTGATATACCTTAGCGGCTAAAAGGTTACTTTAAATTTAACTGATATACCTTAGCGGCTAAAAGGTTACTTTAAATTTAACTGATATAACTTAGCGAGTAAAAGGTTACCTTAAATTTAACTGATATACCTTAGCAGCTAAAAGGTTCCTTAAATATAACTGATATACCTTAGCTGCCAAAAGGTAACCTTAAATTTAACTGATATACCTTAGCGGCTAAAAGGTTACTTTAAATTTAACTGATATAACTTAGCGAGTAAAAGGTTACCTTAAATTTAACTGATATACCTTAGCGGCTAAAAGGTTCCTTAAATTTAACTGATATACCTTAGCTGCTAAAAGGTTACCTTAAATTTAACTGATATTCCTTAGCGGCTAAAAGGTTACCTTAGATTTAACTGATATAACTTAGCGAGTAAAAGGTTACCTTAAATTTAACTGATATACCTTAGCGGCTAAAAGGTTACCTTAGATTTAACTGATATACCTTAGCGAGTAAAGGGTTACCTTAAATTCAACTGATATACCTTAGCGGCTAAAAGGTTACCTTAAATTTAACTGATATACCTTAGCGGCTAAAAGGTTACCTTAGATTTAACTGATATACCTTAGCGAGTAAAGGGTTACCTTAAATTTAACTGATATACCTTAGCGGCTAAAAGGTTACCTTAAATTAAACTGATATACCTTAGCGAGTAAAAGGTTACCTTAAATTTAACTGATATACCTTGGCGGCTAAAAGGTTACCTTAAATTTAACTGATATACCTTAGCGAGTAAAGGGTTAACTCAGGAGTGTAGGAGAAAATACAGAGGATCGTTGTTCTGAAAACGTCTGATCCAGATGGCCATCTCGACCAATCAGATGGTTTAGATCTAGGTCAACTGAAGGGTTAATTTAGGAGAAAATACAGATCGTTGTTCTGAAAACGTCACACCCATCTCGACTGACTCGAGAATACCGGCTCAGGTGATGCGAGTTATTTTAATCAGATACTGTAGATCTGGTAATATTCGTGAGGTTTTAATTTTCGCGAATTTCGCGATGAGGACAAATTCGCGAATGAAAGAATCTCACGAAAATGTTTATTAAATTAGCGCTACTAAAGAAAATTCGCACATTCTAAGCTTCGTCCCAAAATCTGAAATTCGCAAGAAATTTAACACGCGGAAATTACCAGATCTACAGTATAATTATGACAAGTGAGGAACAGGTTAACATATAAATAGTCTCAGTTTTTTTTTCAGACATTGGCTTCCCCGCAGACACATGCCGTTTAATCAATGTTGTTTTAACGTTGGTCCAGAGCCATAGACGGTGGACCAACGTTAAACCAACATTGATTCAACGTCTTGTGTCTGCTGGGTCCATACCATACTTCACCGTTATTTTTAAGTGACTGAAATTAGCTTAAATTCAAATAAGTTTGACCCTTACGGACGCCAAAATATTTTTGTACAAACCATGAAGACCAAATATTTTGTTTCAAATTGAAATCATCATAAATGTCTCAGTTACCTCTTTCCATTTAATTTGAATACCTGTTATGCTATGGGTCTACGGCCATTATATATATTTTAAATGACTAACAGTTGAGCTATTGATTAATATATCGTAAATATAATTGTACCTGTTTCAGCATATGTTTTATACTTAAAACCCGCTACTATTTTTTATTCTAATCCGGTTTTATGACTAACAGTTGACATATTATGATGTTAGTAAAATGGTATAATAATATGAGCAGCTCACCTCCTCACAGCAGATCAAACCAAACAGGAATGTAAAACCCGTGCGGTTGATAAACTTAAACTGCGTTTGCTGGGCTCCACACAGGTGTCTGTCTACACCCACCCCTCCCCCACCATAATATTCTCGCCAGCCGATCAGCGTACTTTCAGCAAGACAGCCGGCAAATCACAAGCTTACTACAATACTTAAAATTGAGAGTGGGGGAGATATGACGTCAACCATCTGCATATTTTAACATGCGAAGTAGCAGTGTCTAGGGTGAGCAGTGTAGCTGTCGTGATGCGCAGCTATAATTATATTATATGAAAAGGTTGATGTAATAAACAACTTCAGGGCGGATCGTCTGAACACTAGACAGCATATTCACACCATAATAGTTTGATCATTAAATATTTAGCTCAAGCATGAAAATAAACGATAAATCGTGACCAAGTAGCTGTGGGCAAGCCTTGTGTTGGATCAAGCCCTTTTTCCAAACATAACATTCGGCGATTAAAGTGACACTTATTCTGTGAAACGCAGTGATGTCACTCGGTGAAAACAAGTTTATATAAGAACCCTCCCCTGTACTTTATTATGTGAAGCGCAGTGACGTCACTCGGTGAAAACAAGGCTATATAAGAACCCTCCCCCATACTTCATTGTAATAGCCAGCTCGGTGAAAATAAAGAAGGTCGAGGTCATTAAGTTCCACAGAATTTAATCTCGGAATCCGTTGACTTTTAACTGGACTCGCAGTCCAAGGATTTTTTAATCTGATAACAACTAATTATTAACCCTAGAGTCGCTCCTCGCGTTGAAAGGGTTAACCCTTAAGGGCGGAGATCGACTTTAGTCGTCAAAATCTGACGTCTGTAGACGTCAGATTCTGACATCTAAAATCGATCCCCGCACTGTAAGAGTAAACATAGTTATAATGATCGTAGACCCATAATATAGGTATTCAAATGAATCAGAAAGAGCTAACTAAGAAATTTATGATGCTTTTGAATTGACTAAAACCCTTTGTTCTCCACGATTTATATAAAAAATATTCAGCGGTTTAAGGGTTAAGATTCAGCGCTTTAAGGGTTAAGATTCAGCGCTTTAAGGGTTAAGATTCAGCGCTTTAAGGGTTAAGATTCAGCTCTTCAAGGGTTAAGATTCAGCGCTTTAAGGGTTAAGATTCAGCGCTTTAAGGGTTAAGATTCAGCGCTTTAAGGGTTAAGATTCAGCGCTTTAAGGGTTAAGGTTCAGCGGTTTAAGGGTTAAGATTCAGCGCTTTAAGGGTTAAGATTCAGCGCTTCAAGGGTTAAGCGAACCATCGCCTACTCTTTAACCCTTTACTCGCTAGGTTATCTTATTTATTGTTCACCTACTTCAAGTTGTGTCTCGCTACCGCGACCCACAAATTGAAGTAGGTGAAAATTATAACAACAATAATAATTTGAGTATTTATGTGGCGCACATATCCAGCCTAGGGCTGCTCATGGCGCCTTACATCGTATTATCCCTGGTCATTGGAACTGTTCTTTCATGTACCATTTCAACTCCCCGGGGAGCATACAGCACTGCAGTCATTTGGCGCTCGTAACCTGTCGTACAACTATTGCCATCTCTGTCCCACCAGGCACTCATTTACACCTGAGTGAAGTGAAGCATTTAGGGGTAAAGTGCCTTGCCCAAGGATACAACATTGATACCACATTGTCCCAGTGTTGAGAGGGGAGAAACATGATATTTCTCGGCAAATCCTGCACCTAGCGAGCCTGGAACTCGCGCAGCAGGCAGCGACATTGGCAAAGCTCTGCGCTCTAGCCATTGCGCCACGTCCCTCTCTAATTACTAACACACGACACACTCGTTTAATTTGAAACCAAACATTTGCAAATTTTAATGTTTACACAATCATTGCGTTGCAAATAACAGTTATTTAATCGGATAAAAAACGTCTTTAGTTGTGATAGTGGTGAAAAGGTTGAGCCAGTCCTGATTAACAAAGCACCTTGTTATCTGACAATGGGACCAAACAGAAAATCAACCAACATCAAGAAAACTCTTTCTAATCAAATTATACACAAATGTATAACAGCTAAATATTCCCAAATAAATTTTGACCCATGAAATAGGCCTACATGGTACATTTTCAATGTGTCTGAGGGTAACACGCTAGAGCGTTTAATGGAGATACGTGCTTTGTGGTTATTACACTGTTGGTGAATGGGTGCGTTACGTGCATTAGGCCTACTACGGCTCATGCTCAAATTGGAACCCTTAAAGCGCTGAAATAGTTTTTGTACTAATCATAGAAACCAATGTGTTTTTTAACTTTGAAATCATCATAAATGTCGTAGTTAGCTCTTTCCGATTCATTTGAATACTTATGTTATGCGTCTACGATCATAATAAATATTTTAGTTATTTGTGAGGAACGCGCAGCGCGGGGCCTTGCGCGAAATTAGCGTCGATACACTGGTCTCAACCTTAAATTGTCGAAGCCGCCATTAACGTGATCGCCTAGACACATTGAGAAGAGAGAAACAATGCTGTTTCTTTCTGAAAAGCCCACACGGGAACAGCGGGGTTTGAACCCGGGACGCATGCATGACTGGCGAGGCTGTCAGGCGCTCTAGCCATTGCGCCACGTCCCCTTCTAATTTTTTTAAAACAAATTCAGTGCGGGGAAGGTCTTCATACGTCAGAATTTGCCGTCTACAGACGGTCCAAGTGCTGAGAGGGTTAATCTGATACACGAGTGATACAAGTAGCCTACACAACTTGGCACAGATTCTCAATGATTACAAAGAGTACAGGGTGGAGACCACAGTGCAGTAGTCCAGGCTGTTAGGGTCAAAATAGGGCGACTGTGTGCACTTTTGGAAGAAATTACCATGTTTTGCCCAGATGATCAGTAACATGTACTCTTTCGATCCTGATATAGCGCAGTCAATTCTGACACGATTAACACCTAATTAACAGCTAATTAGTATCCCTAATTAGCAAAACCACGGAAAAACCGGAAAAAATAGTATCTCAAGCATCGGTAGATCGATTTTAATTATCTTGGGTTGTTATATTTATTTAACGTATAGCCTACACGATAAAAATATTTATCAGATGATTAGTAGAGTAGGATAATGTTACTTGCTTGAACATGTTGAATAACCGAGCAATAGTTTGCATTGTTAAATTGACATTCAAATGAATCAGAAAGAGGTAATTAAAACATTAATAATGATTTCAAATTGAAAAAAACACCTTAGGTTTCTATGGTATATGAACAAATAAAGTCGATTCCCGCACTGTAAGAGTAAAAATATTTATAATGGCCGTAGACCCATAACATAGGTATTTAAATGAATCGGAAAGAGCCAACTGAGACATTAATGATGATTTTAAATTGAAAAATTTTTTGCTCTCTTTCAGTGCTCTAAGAGTTAAACT
Organism: Flabesymbios commensalis; assembly: GCA_964017125.1. Lineage (NCBI taxonomy): Eukaryota > Metazoa > Annelida > Polychaeta > Terebellida > Flabelligeridae > Flabesymbios > Flabesymbios commensalis. The sequence continues at coordinate 111,826,356 of OZ024903.1, read as the reverse complement.
TAATCCTACGTGCCTTTTATATTTACAGTTACCATTTTGTATTTACTGTTCTTTTGTATGTACTCTTCTTTTGGAGACTAATGGAGGAAAATGAACTAGCGTTGATTTATCCCTTTAAGCTCTCACGATGCATTTAAGCATCATTTTATATTCCTGAAAGCAGACCAAATTATTCTACAACCCAGGGTTTTAGAGCGATAATTGCCAAGAAACTGCGACAGAATTGCGACAGCAATCATTCGCGGCTTGTAGTGGATGGAGATGACAATGGTAAATTCAGGATTGAAAGGGTTAACTGTGAATCGCGGTGGCGAGACAACACTTTAACCCTTTTCCTGCTAAGTTAATATATTCAAATTTTTACCCACTCGAAAATGTGTCTCGCTACCGCGATCCACAACTTCAAGTGGTTGAAAATTACTTGTTTAATTTTAGCACAAATATTTGCAAATCTTGATGTTTAAACACGCATTTTATTCACAATAAACGTGAGCTGGTCGACTAGGAAAACGGATTAAAAACGACAATAGTTGTGATCAGTAGGATAAGGGTTAACCCTTGCAGCGCGGGGATCAACTTTAGACGTCAAAATCTGACACATATAGACGTCAGATTCTGACGTCTATATGTGTCAGATTCTGACGTCTATTAAAAGTCGATCCCATCTCTCTAAGAGTAAAAATATTTCTAAGGGCCGTAGTAACATAGGTATTCAAATGATTCGGAAAGAGCTGACTAAGACAGTTATGATGATTTAAAATTGAAAAAGCCCTTTAGTCTTCATGGTATATAAAACAATATTTCAGCGCTTTAAGGGCTAGGTGGGTGAAAAATTTGATGATATTTATTAGCGGCTAAAAGGTACCTTAAATTTAACTGATATACCTTAGCAGCTAAAAGGTGCCTTAATTTTAACTGATATACCTTAGCGGCTAAAAGGTTACTTTAAATTTAACTGATATACCTTAGCGGCTAAAAGGTTACTTTAAATTTAACTGATATAACTTAGCGAGTAAAAGGTTACCTTAAATTTAACTGATATACCTTAGCAGCTAAAAGGTTCCTTAAATTTAACTGATATACCTTAGCTGCCAAAAGGTAACCTTAAATTTAACTGATATACCTTAGCGGCTAAAAGGTTACTTTAAATTTAACTGATATAACTTAGCGAGTAAAAGGTTACCTTAAATTTAACTGATATACCTTAGCGGCTAAAAGGTTCCTTAAATTTAACTGATATACCTTAGCTGCTAAAAGGTTACCTTAAATTTAACTGATATTCCTTAGCGGCTAAAAGGTTACCTTAGATTTAACTGATATAACTTAGCGAGTAAAAGGTTACCTTAAATTTAACTGATATACCTTAGCGGCTAAAAGGTTACCTTAGATTTAACTGATATACCTTAGCGAGTAAAGGGTTACCTTAAATTCAACTGATATACCTTAGCGGCTAAAAGGTTACCTTAAATTTAACTGATATACCTTAGCGGCTAAAAGGTTACCTTAGATTTAACTGATATACCTTAGCGAGTAAAGGGTTACCTTAAATTTAACTGATATACCTTAGCGGCTAAAAGGTTACCTTAAATTAAACTGATATACCTTAGCGAGTAAAAGGTTACCTTAAATTTAACTGATATACCTTGGCGGCTAAAAGGTTACCTTAAATTTAACTGATATACCTTAGCGAGTAAAGGGTTAACTCAGGAGTGTAGGAGAAAATACAGAGGATCGTTGTTCTGAAAACGTCTGATCCAGATGGCCATCTCGACCAATCAGATGGTTTAGATCTAGGTCAACTGAAGGGTTAATTTAGGAGAAAATACAGATCGTTGTTCTGAAAACGTCACACCCATCTCGACTGACTCGAGAATACCGGCTCAGGTGATGCGAGTTATTTTAATCAGATACTGTAGATCTGGTAATATTCGTGAGGTTTTAATTTTCGCGAATTTCGCGATGAGGACAAATTCGCGAATGAAAGAATCTCACGAAAATGTTTATTAAATTAGCGCTACTAAAGAAAATTCGCACATTCTAAGCTTCGTCCCAAAATCTGAAATTCGCAAGAAATTTAACACGCGGAAATTACCAGATCTACAGTATAATTATGACAAGTGAGGAACAGGTTAACATATAAATAGTCTCAGTTTTTTTTTCAGACATTGGCTTCCCCGCAGACACATGCCGTTTAATCAATGTTGTTTTAACGTTGGTCCAGAGCCATAGACGGTGGACCAACGTTAAACCAACATTGATTCAACGTCTTGTGTCTGCTGGGTCCATACCATACTTCACCGTTATTTTTAAGTGACTGAAATTAGCTTAAATTCAAATAAGTTTGACCCTTACGGACGCCAAAATATTTTTGTACAAACCATGAAGACCAAATATTTTGTTTCAAATTGAAATCATCATAAATGTCTCAGTTACCTCTTTCCATTTAATTTGAATACCTGTTATGCTATGGGTCTACGGCCATTATATATATTTTAAATGACTAACAGTTGAGCTATTGATTAATATATCGTAAATATAATTGTACCTGTTTCAGCATATGTTTTATACTTAAAACCCGCTACTATTTTTTATTCTAATCCGGTTTTATGACTAACAGTTGACATATTATGATGTTAGTAAAATGGTATAATAATATGAGCAGCTCACCTCCTCACAGCAGATCAAACCAAACAGGAATGTAAAACCCGTGCGGTTGATAAACTTAAACTGCGTTTGCTGGGCTCCACACAGGTGTCTGTCTACACCCACCCCTCCCCCACCATAATATTCTCGCCAGCCGATCAGCGTACTTTCAGCAAGACAGCCGGCAAATCACAAGCTTACTACAATACTTAAAATTGAGAGTGGGGGAGATATGACGTCAACCATCTGCATATTTTAACATGCGAAGTAGCAGTGTCTAGGGTGAGCAGTGTAGCTGTCGTGATGCGCAGCTATAATTATATTATATGAAAAGGTTGATGTAATAAACAACTTCAGGGCGGATCGTCTGAACACTAGACAGCATATTCACACCATAATAGTTTGATCATTAAATATTTAGCTCAAGCATGAAAATAAACGATAAATCGTGACCAAGTAGCTGTGGGCAAGCCTTGTGTTGGATCAAGCCCTTTTTCCAAACATAACATTCGGCGATTAAAGTGACACTTATTCTGTGAAACGCAGTGATGTCACTCGGTGAAAACAAGTTTATATAAGAACCCTCCCCTGTACTTTATTATGTGAAGCGCAGTGACGTCACTCGGTGAAAACAAGGCTATATAAGAACCCTCCCCCATACTTCATTGTAATAGCCAGCTCGGTGAAAATAAAGAAGGTCGAGGTCATTAAGTTCCACAGAATTTAATCTCGGAATCCGTTGACTTTTAACTGGACTCGCAGTCCAAGGATTTTTTAATCTGATAACAACTAATTATTAACCCTAGAGTCGCTCCTCGCGTTGAAAGGGTTAACCCTTAAGGGCGGAGATCGACTTTAGTCGTCAAAATCTGACGTCTGTAGACGTCAGATTCTGACATCTAAAATCGATCCCCGCACTGTAAGAGTAAACATAGTTATAATGATCGTAGACCCATAATATAGGTATTCAAATGAATCAGAAAGAGCTAACTAAGAAATTTATGATGCTTTTGAATTGACTAAAACCCTTTGTTCTCCACGATTTATATAAAAAATATTCAGCGGTTTAAGGGTTAAGATTCAGCGCTTTAAGGGTTAAGATTCAGCGCTTTAAGGGTTAAGATTCAGCGCTTTAAGGGTTAAGATTCAGCTCTTCAAGGGTTAAGATTCAGCGCTTTAAGGGTTAAGATTCAGCGCTTTAAGGGTTAAGATTCAGCGCTTTAAGGGTTAAGATTCAGCGCTTTAAGGGTTAAGGTTCAGCGGTTTAAGGGTTAAGATTCAGCGCTTTAAGGGTTAAGATTCAGCGCTTCAAGGGTTAAGCGAACCATCGCCTACTCTTTAACCCTTTACTCGCTAGGTTATCTTATTTATTGTTCACCTACTTCAAGTTGTGTCTCGCTACCGCGACCCACAAATTGAAGTAGGTGAAAATTATAACAACAATAATAATTTGAGTATTTATGTGGCGCACATATCCAGCCTAGGGCTGCTCATGGCGCCTTACATCGTATTATCCCTGGTCATTGGAACTGTTCTTTCATGTACCATTTCAACTCCCCGGGGAGCATACAGCACTGCAGTCATTTGGCGCTCGTAACCTGTCGTACAACTATTGCCATCTCTGTCCCACCAGGCACTCATTTACACCTGAGTGAAGTGAAGCATTTAGGGGTAAAGTGCCTTGCCCAAGGATACAACATTGATACCACATTGTCCCAGTGTTGAGAGGGGAGAAACATGATATTTCTCGGCAAATCCTGCACCTAGCGAGCCTGGAACTCGCGCAGCAGGCAGCGACATTGGCAAAGCTCTGCGCTCTAGCCATTGCGCCACGTCCCTCTCTAATTACTAACACACGACACACTCGTTTAATTTGAAACCAAACATTTGCAAATTTTAATGTTTACACAATCATTGCGTTGCAAATAACAGTTATTTAATCGGATAAAAAACGTCTTTAGTTGTGATAGTGGTGAAAAGGTTGAGCCAGTCCTGATTAACAAAGCACCTTGTTATCTGACAATGGGACCAAACAGAAAATCAACCAACATCAAGAAAACTCTTTCTAATCAAATTATACACAAATGTATAACAGCTAAATATTCCCAAATAAATTTTGACCCATGAAATAGGCCTACATGGTACATTTTCAATGTGTCTGAGGGTAACACGCTAGAGCGTTTAATGGAGATACGTGCTTTGTGGTTATTACACTGTTGGTGAATGGGTGCGTTACGTGCATTAGGCCTACTACGGCTCATGCTCAAATTGGAACCCTTAAAGCGCTGAAATAGTTTTTGTACTAATCATAGAAACCAATGTGTTTTTTAACTTTGAAATCATCATAAATGTCGTAGTTAGCTCTTTCCGATTCATTTGAATACTTATGTTATGCGTCTACGATCATAATAAATATTTTAGTTATTTGTGAGGAACGCGCAGCGCGGGGCCTTGCGCGAAATTAGCGTCGATACACTGGTCTCAACCTTAAATTGTCGAAGCCGCCATTAACGTGATCGCCTAGACACATTGAGAAGAGAGAAACAATGCTGTTTCTTTCTGAAAAGCCCACACGGGAACAGCGGGGTTTGAACCCGGGACGCATGCATGACTGGCGAGGCTGTCAGGCGCTCTAGCCATTGCGCCACGTCCCCTTCTAATTTTTTTAAAACAAATTCAGTGCGGGGAAGGTCTTCATACGTCAGAATTTGCCGTCTACAGACGGTCCAAGTGCTGAGAGGGTTAATCTGATACACAAGTGATACAAGTAGCCTACACAACTTGGCACAGATTCTCAATGATTACAAAGAGTACAGGGTGGAGACCACAGTGCAGTAGTCCAGGCTGTTAGGGTCAAAATAGGGCGACTGTGTGCACTTTTGGAAGAAATTACCATGTTTTGCCCAGATGATCAGTAACATGTACTCTTTCGATCCTGATATAGCGCAGTCAATTCTGACACGATTAACACCTAATTAACAGCTAATTAGTATCCCTAATTAGCAAAACCACGGAAAAACCGGAAAAAATAGTATCTCAAGCATCGGTAGATCGATTTTAATTATCTTGGGTTGTTATATTTATTTAACGTATAGCCTACACGATAAAAATATTTATCAGATGATTAGTAGAGTAGGATAATGTTACTTGCTTGAACATGTTGAATAACCGAGCAATAGTTTGCATTGTTAAATTGACAAGCTCACAACGTGGGCATTCATGTATACCCTACAAGTATCGAATCTATTTTTTATTGCTTAGATAAAAAATGCTTCCACGTTGAAATAAATCCTATAAAATAATTAAAATTGGCATTAAATATGTTAAATTGATTAATTCCATGTCAGAGACACCCATAACAAAATAAAACCATCAGGATCCAAATATATTCCGAATATTACCTTAAATTTGACCTTGAAGTTATTGATTGACCTTGACCTTTATGCGATATATAATAGTGCATAACATTTTGTACAACATTATTACGACGCAATATTCTGGCTAAATCAGCTCGACTTTATTTTGATTTATCTTTCTTAGAAACGCATCCCCCCTCTCGTATATTGTTTGCTGTGTTATTTCAGTTGCTGCCGTGATTTGTAGACCCTAATCTGTGTGCCCTAGCATCTAAAGCGTTGAATTAATTTGTAAAAAAACATTGCGACCAAAGGTTTTGTCAATTTAAAATCATTATAAATGTCTTAGTTAGCTCTTTCCGATTCATTTGAATACTTATGTTATGGGACTACGGCCATTATACATATGTTTATTCTTACAGTACGGGAATATACTTTAGTCGTCAGAATCTGACGTCTAAGGACGTCAGATTCTGACGACTAAAGTATATCCCCGCGCTGTAAGGGCTAATCTATGGAAATAGTAGGTTCATTCAAATGTAACGACTGTATCCGCAAAAGCAGAATACCCTTTAAACACGCAGGTTTTACAATCTCATCCGACATTCCTACATCTAAGTACAGATTGCCCTCACATTGTCAATGAATGCACCCTGTCTGGCCTACACGGCATACAGAATGGATAATTGTGTTGGATGCGATAGAATTCGCGGTTTGTAATGAATGAAGATGGACATAGGTGGTGAATTCTGGATTGAAGCCAGCACGACAAGTGGTTTGTGATTCGTGTTATTATTATCAAATCACTGTCATCCCTTTAACCCCCAAATTAGTCAATCTGAATTTTCACCCACTTGTAGTTGTGTCTCGCTGACGCGATCCACAACTTCAAGTGAGTGAAAATTATTCAGATTTGACTAAATGGAGGTCAACTGTTTTCAAATATTGCTAATTGATGTCATATTTTATCTTTAACATGTTTAAAAGGTGGTACTTAATTTGCTAATAAAAAAGGAAAACCCGAATATATGTGGCACCGGCAATTAAAGGGTTGTGGGGACAATTATGATATTTATGATGATTTCAAATTGAAAACAAACCTCAATTTCGACTTCTACGGCAAAAGTCGATCCCTACACTAAAAGAGTAAACTATTTATAAAATATAAACTATTTATAATGACCGTAGACCCATAACAGAGGTATTCAAGTGAAGGTTGTAATACATTTAAAAAATGAATATTTTAGATCGAACCCTCCATAGTTTATATAAAAAATTGTCAGCGTTGGAAGGGTTAACCCTTTAACCGCTAAATTATTCAATTTGAATTTTTACCCACTTGAAATTGTGTCTCGCTGACGCGATCCACAACTTCAAGTGAGTGAAAATTATTCAGATTTGACGAAATGGAGGTTAACTATTTTCAAATATAGCTAACTGATGTCATATTTTATATTTACCATGTTTAAATGGTGGTACTTAATTTGCTAAAAAAAATGAAAACCCGGATGTATGCGTCATCGGCGGTTAAAGGGTTAAGGCATTTCGTTATTATTATCTGCACATGGCCGCTGGCCCAGTTTGGCCTATATATGCACAAAGGTGGTCTAAAACATTCATTTCATTTCATTCCATTCTCCACATTGCAGCAATATGAATTGAATCAGGGCGTGGAATGCGCTTTCCTGCATTATTGGAATGAGGAAGTAAGATATCGTTTGCTTTTATTATATGTATATAATTTCTGGTTATATACACGGTTTGACAGGAGAATATATTGATATTAAGCCAGGGCAGGGTCTCTAGACGTCAGATTTTCCCGACTAAAGTCGGTCCCCGCACTGGAAGAGTAAAAATATTTCTAATAGCCGTAGACCCATAACATAGGTATTCAAATGAATCAGAAAGAGCTGACTAAGACATTTATGTTGATTTCAAATTAAAAAACCTATTTGGTTGAGATGATTTTAACAAAAATTTTTTCAGTGTTGTAAGTATTAATTTGAAACATGTACAAATCTTGATATACCCCACCTTAACCCTTTCAAGCCTGAATTTACCATTGTCATCTTCATCCACTACAAGCCGCGAATTGCTGTCGCAATTCTCGACTTGTAGTGGATGAAGATGATTTGATGTTGGTGAAAATTTAAAGAAAATTGCCATGTATTGGTAAACCAGTTTCATGAAAATTTTCGTTCTAAAATCCTTGTTTGTAGAAAAATCAAGTGTGTTTTCATCGATGTAAAATGATGTTTTAATGCATCGTGAGGACTTAAAGAGTTAACCCTTACAAAACTGATTTACTTTGTTTAAACCATGAATATCAAAGGGGTTTTTACAATTTGAAATCATCAGAAATTTCTTAGTTATTTCTTCCCAAGTTCATTTGAATACCTATGTTATGGGTCCAAGGCCATTAGAAATATTTTAATTCCTTCAGCGCGGGGATTATCTTTATACGTCAGATTCTGACGAAAAAACACGGTTAACTATTTAAACGTGAGCAAAATTATAGTCGCTTTTAATTTGATTTAGCAACAAATTAAATCACTGTTATTTAAAATGAAATGAGTGTTTCAACGTCAGGATTTGCAAATGTTTGGTCTCAAGTTAAAAAGGTATGGTCAACTGTCAAAATTCGCGGGACAAAGGTCCCCCAGAATGCAATAGTGCTTGTGGGTAGGCCAAGACCCTATTCCATAATAATACAAAATATGCGTCTCATACCCAAAGCCTCATTAAGAGCAAGTTCTCAAATCACAGCAACTTCATATACTTGAGCGACATCTATGAGTTAATAATTCAAAGCCCTTAGCCCTGGCCCCTACTTGGTCGCTGGGTTGCAAACAAACTGACTGTATTACTGCTGGGATGTCGAAACTGGTTAACCCCAAGATTGTATTTACACCCAGTAAGCACAAAACATTTGTATGACTTTATACAATGTTGGACCAACGTCGAAGACATTGGGCCGTCGTTGTATAAATTTTATACAAATGTGTTGTGTTTGCTGGGCAGGTGGACTTTCACTCAAACATAGTACATTAATGATATAGGCCTAGAGTGTCTGAATCTTCGACGCTGCCCATTGGTTAGTCAATGAACATGATGAATGCTTATGATGCGTGCTTATTGGGATATGTACGTAGGGTGTAACATAGTCTATAATATTTCCAGTAAACTGTCACAGTGATGCAGATCTCGTGTAGGCCTATGATATGTTGGTTGAAGGCTGGACTGACGTCCCAGATGCCTGTAGGCCATATAACAATAAACAAACATAAGCAGATGGCCTCAACCACAACATCATGCTATTAGCAGTGATTACCAGATTAAACAGATCTCGTGGTGACTAGTGACATCTGAAATTTAAGATAAGAGTTATGCCTAATAGTCTAAAACAATGGTAAGGAATGAAATTATATGTGAATAAAAAAATGTAGGCCATAGAGTTAAATTATTTCCATTATTTATTACAAATTTAGGTGTTTGTCAGACCAGATAACTCTTAACCAGTAGAATTCTCTGGTCAGAAAAGACTAATTTTAGAGAACTGATTAAATTTTTCCTGTTTGTAGAAATCACTACATGGACAGATATTTGAACAGCCTTATGAAAAAGAAGCATTGAGAGTAACTGATGATAGGTTCCTAAGTAGGCCCCTACTATTTCTTTGTCACACGCTGCTTAACCCTAAAAGTCAATAGTTCTATAATATATCTTTATCCCCAAACACATAGGGCCTAAATCATGTTGTTTACTGTTTATACCACATATAATATGTATAGCTGACACTGGCAGTCTAGTGCTGACTGGAAAATATAAAAAAAGAGGTTATAATTTCAAATGGTCTCTAATTTCTTATAACCCAATATTTTGATCACTCCAGACAAATATATGCCCCAAATTAGCCCCTTTTATCTGTTACCATACTTACAGTGACACATAGAATAGACTACTAGACAAAATTAGTAGACCGACATTTTTTATTTCAAAAAAAAATTGTGGCATATAAGAAAAACTTTAAGGGGACTTACATTTGAATATACATGTAATTTATATAAAAACCTAGCATTCAACATGTGCCGGTAGGCGCGCAATTGGCGACATTCCGCGACGATGAACTAACAGTAAATGTTCCTATAGAATACACACAATCATGCCATCTCCCATTTCGCGTAATAACTGGATGAACATACATTGTATATACCTCGGTAACAGCATCATCGCATAACGCGATAACATATGGATATGAAAGGGTGCATCTGCCACATTAAAAGTGACAGATAGGGCTGTGAGCCCTATCTGTCACTTTCAAAGTGGCAGATGCACCCTTTCATATCCTGGGGGAAGATATATCGCGCTTTTAGCGTGGTATAACCATGATAACAGGAGCATCATATCATACCGCAGTTTAACAGGATCATCATATCGTGTAATAGGCATATATATTATAGCGCCGTCACAAAATCGTTTTAGTATTCGAAGTAGGTGATAAAAATATGCATACTATACTCAGATACTTGATTATGATCACAGCTGCACATAAGTGATCATATCAGGTACAATTTTTTTTATCACTTCCTGCTAAAAATATTTACATCTTCAGGTAATTCAATATTTACAATTTAAAGTAAAATGAAATGAATCGGGCTTTAGGCCACCTTTGTGCACATATAGGCTAAACTGGGCCAGGAGAACCTCCTGAGGATGGTGAGATGAATGAGATGACACTTTCCTCCAGACACAGGATGCGAAATTCGAGCCCTGGCGGTCTGAGGCCGAGCACGCTACCTCTCGGTCACGGAGGCTCCCCACAATACTGACTTTCACACGTGGATGGGGAAGAAACCTTTTTGTTTCTTTGAAACCGCCGAGACCGGGAACCGAACCCCGAACTCTGGCGTGAAAGGCAGCGGTGCTAACCACTACCCTAGGGCCCCCGCCCACACAATTCAAAGTAAACACTTTCTCGCACGAAATCGGCTCTCAGAGTAACATTTACATCCATATAGCATGTATAGCCACTTTTAGTCTGTTTTCAATGCAATATAAAAAGGTTTTGAAATATGTGATAAAAATAAGCATACTATACTTGATATGATCACAGTGGCATATAAGTGATCATATCAGGGCCAACTTTTTTTTATCACTTCCCACTAAAAATATTTACCTCATCATGTAATGCTATTTGTACTCTTCAAAGTAACTATTTTCTTTTATGAAATTGTTTCAAAGATTTAAATTGACATCCATATGGAAACTTTCAGTCTGTTTTCAATGCACTGTCATACAGTTTTGAAATATGTGATAAAATTATGCATACTATACTTGATTATAATCATAGATGCAAATAAGTGATGATATCAGGTACAACTTTTTTTTATAACTTCCTGCTAAAATATATTTACCTCGTCAGGTAATTCAATTTTATTATTCGAAGTAAACACTGTCTCCTGATTTCGGCTCTCAGTGTAAAATTGACATAGAATTCTGTATGGTCTTTCTTAGTCTGTTTTCAATGCATGTCACAAGGTTCTGAAATATATTAAATAAAAATAAGCATACTATACTCATATACTTGATTATGATCACAGTTGCACATAAGTGATCATATCAGGTACAACTTTTTTTTATCACTTCCCACTAAAAATATCTACCTTGTCAGGTAATTCCATTTTTACTTTTCAAAGTAAACACTTTCTCGTATAAAATCGGCACTAAGAGTACAATTGACATCTATATGGTCACTTTTAGTCTGTTGTCAATGTAATTACATAAGGTTTTGAAATAAGTGATAAAAATATGCATATTATACTTGATTATGATAATAGTTGCACATAAGTGATCATATCAGGCACAACTTTTTTGTCACTTCCCACTAAAAATATTTACTGCATCAGGTAATGACATTTTTACTCTTCAAAGTAAATATTTTCTAGAATGATCATAGTTGCAACTAAGTGATCATATCAGGTACAACTTTTTTATCACTTCCTGCTAAAAATATTTACCTCGTCAGGTAATTCAATTTTTAGTATTCAAAGTAAACACTTTCTCGCATGAAATCGGCTCTAAGAGTAAAATTGACATCTATATGGGCACTTTTATCCTCTTCTCAATGCAATTTCATAAGGTTTTGAGATATGTGATGAAAATATGCATATTATACTTGATAATGATCATAGTTGCAACTAAGTGATCATATCAGGTAAAACTTTTTTTATCACTTCCTGCCGAAAATATTTACCTCGTTAGGTAATTCAGTTTTTACTATTTAAAGTAAACACTTTCTTGCGTGAAATCGGCTATAAGAGTAAACTTGACATCTATATGGTCACTTTAGTCTGTTGTCAACGCAATGTTATAAGGTTTTGAAATATGTGATAAAAATGTGCATTCCATACTTGATTTTGATCACTTAGTTGCACATAAGTGATCATCATATCAGGTACAATTTTTTTTATCACTTCTCACTAAAATATTTACCTTATCAGGTAATGCAATTTGTACTCTTTAAAGTAAACATTTTCTCGTATGAATTCTGTTCCAAGAGTAAAATTGGTATCCACATGTATACATAGGTACTTTTAGTATGTTCTCTATAGTGTCATAAAATTTTGCAACATGATAAATATATGCAACCTCTACTTGGTTACGATCATATTTGCACATATGTGAGCGGTATCAGGTCGTTTCGGCCTCTTACCTGTTCGGCCCCCTCCCGTTCGGCCCCTTACCCGTTCGGCCCCTTAACCGTTTGGCCCCCTACTATACAATGCTGGCCTGTCAGTCACTGAGTCAGCGTCGTCAGAGCGTTACCCGTTCGCCCCCCTACCGTGGTACATACAGCTATACTATAGGCCTACTACTGCTACACTGAACCGCGAGACACAACTTCAAGTGGCTGAAAATTACTTGTCCGAACAGCCTGCTCATCTGCTCCTAGGCCTACATTGTGAAAACAGACCGGAATAATACCAGATAACATATAACCTAATCATTAAAATTGTTTATCCTTAATTATGGGGTATCTCAAAAACCCCCTCGACCCCCTCGCCCCTCGACCCACGACCCTCGACCCTCGACTTAATTTTAAAAACAGTTTTTTTGTTTATATAATTATAACTTTTGTATAATAATAAGATTCTGGAAATTATAATATAGGCCTACTGTGATGCTAACCTGGCTATCAAGTGATGTTGGCTGACCGTCTGCTACGCTGGTCCAGCATCCACCCGACGTTGGTTTAATGTATCTTGTTTAATGAGTGGCCATCGATTATATTTTTATCAATACACGTAGGCCTACAGCTGGCAGAACACATTTTAATGTTGAGTCACTGTTTAGGACGCTTGTCTAACTTTAACTGTTATGTAGCCTATATTAACCCAAGCATGGGATTGAATGCCTCTTGTTGTTTTAGTGCGCAAAAAAACACTTCACAGTCATATCACCTGGCATGTCACTCGCCAGTTTCATTCAGTCACACGCTTTGGCACCGGCATCGCAAGCGGTGGGCCAGCGTTACAGACGTTGGGCCAGCAAAAATCCAACATTGGTTCAATGCTTAGTGCTTGCTGTGCTTAGCTATCATTGGACCGGAACACTGTTGGGCCAGCGTTAATGTAGGACAGTGGTTGGACTCAGATGGCAATCTATTATACGCCTAATCAAGTGCCAGTATATATATATATATATTGCGTATCGTGCCTCTCCTAAAATATACAGGAGGCGTTCAGGCAATGTTAGGCCAGCGTCGCAGACGGTGAGCCAACATCGACCTGATATTGTTTCCCGAATTTAAAAAAAAAGACTAGTCTATCCAAAAAAAAAACAATAAAAAAATTAAAGTCGAGGGTCGAGGGTCGTGGGTCGAGGGGCGAGGGGGTCGAGGGGGTTTTCGAGATATTCTTAATTATGTTCAGCCCCAGCTCTAGAACAATCTAGAACAAATCAGAAAGTCCAGAAATTACAGAAAAAATGCCGTAGTAAGTGAGTCGAAACGTCGTGAAGTTTTAGAACAACCCTTCCAATGTTAGTTCAATTTACAGTTATATTATTGATTCTTTGTACAACGAATTTAACATTTCTATCCTTACGTTTGGCTCCCAAGCATCGCCTGTTCGGCCCCCAAGTAGGCCCCTACGTACATTCTACCCGTTCGGCCCCCTATGATGAACAGGTCTATCGCGTTGGAAACTAAAACTGATATAATATTATGAGCCTTTATATAGGCCTTCAACATATTTACTTATCTATGAATCCTTTAAAATTATACAATAATTCACAATTTGTAAACAAATGAAGCAGGTCATTTCACCTTTAAGCGAGATCAGATTATCGCGTGTGTAGACATTGCCGCGGTTATTATCATTTCATATATTTTGAAACAACTAATTTTAAATATATTTCCGCTCTTTCTTACATTGATATTATAAAAATTATATTGATTTGAAGTACCCAGTTTTTATTGGTAAGCGAGTTCACAGCTTACCAATCTATCACTCACAGTTTCAATAGACAATAGACAATAGTTTATTTCATAGGATCTGCAAAAATATATACATAAAAAATACAGATATGTATGAATACATGCCAGGAGAGCATGTTAAAGGTGCGTAGTTATCATATTCTAATAATATAACGTATCTACATTTTTTATTTTTATTCGGTTAATCACTTTACGAAATAAATGATTTTTTCAATGAACTTGCATAATTTGAACAATTGATTTTTATTTGTTACATTTATTAGTATTTCAAATTTAACTGATGAAGGTGAGTTTCTGTGACGTTTTTTTATTAATTCCTTTCGTATGACTTCAAAGTGAGAACAGTTAAAAATATAGTGAAATTCATCGCCAATATCTTGTGTGCACAGCTCACATATTCTGAGGTTGCGGGGTATATTTTGTCTGCAACCTGATTCTATTGGAAGGTTGTGGTTTCTACAGCGAAACTTAGCCATAATGCCTCTCTCGCGATAGGACAAATTTACTAAATATGTTTTTAAATTTAGTGTTGTTGTAAACATCCTGTAATTTAAACACTTTCTGCTAAGATTAATTTCTGAGGTCCAATGTTGAAAGAAATGATCTTTAATTCGTAGTTGTAATTTCTTTTTGAATGAATTTATGCTTCCTGGGATGAGTTGGTTAACCCAGACACCCGAAAAATCACAACCTTCCAATGTATTTTTCACGGTTGAAAGCCACGGGGACTTATATATATTCCGATTGTATAGATTAAAAATTAATTGATACAAAACATTTGACAGTTTTGGTGTACTTGTGCTCTTATATATTCTAGCCCAAAACATAATCATTCTACTCTTGGCGTGTAGTACAAGAGGTGTTACGCCGAGTTCGCCATAAACCATGCTGGAACAAGTTGACTTGTTCACTTGCAGTACATATTTACAGAATCGCAAATGTATTTTTTCAATAATATCGGCACTTTCTGTTGCCCACACTTCACAACCGTATAAAAGAATAGGTTTGACTAAAATATCGAAAAGTTCGAGTTGAATATCGACAGGTAGCTGGAGCTGTCTACATTTACGTAGTAACAAAAACATAGCTCGGTTACCTATGACAACCAGTTGTTTTTTTGCCTCTGTAAATATTCCATTATAGTTAAATATGAGGCCCAGGTATTTATATTGACTAACCACTTCAAGTTCATTTTTTCCAAAAAAGAATTTAGGTATTTTTCTTATTTTTCCACGAGAGAAGACAGTAATTTTAGTTTTTGACACGTTTATGTTCAGTTTCCACATGCTACAATAACGCTCCATTAAATTAATTGATTGCTGTAGGTCTTCTTGCGATTCAGCCAAGATAACTGTGTCATCTGCATAAAGCAGGATATATAATTTACAAAATACTAAAAGTTCTTGATCTAAATTTTCTACAGACAACGTATTCACAATCTTCAGTCCGTCGTGGGCTGGTTCTAAAAACAGTTTAAGGTCATTTAAAAATATTGAAAATAATAGTGGAGACAGATTATCTCCTTGTCTAACACCTATCATACATGAAAAATTATCAGTTAGCGTACTATTTACAGAAACACATGATTTTGCCGATTTATACATATTATGAATGATCTGAAAAAGTTTCCAAGATATATTATTATTTAATAGTTTAGACCAGAGCTCAGTACGTGAAACTGTGTCAAATGCTTTACTGTAGTCTTCATAACAGCAATATGATACTTTGTGTTTGTTAAGGTAAATGTCGAATAAAGTCTTTAATGAAAAAATATGATCTAACGTTAAGAAGCCAGATCTGAATCCGGTTTGCTCGGGTCCTATTATGTTATTTTCATTTACGAATCGTGTCAATCTGTCGTTTATTAAATTTGAGAATGCTTTTCCGAGACAACTTAATAATGATATACGTCGATAATTCCTAGGACCTTCACGCTCACCAACATTTTTATAGAGTGGTTTAATTATTGCTAAACTCCATTGTTCTGGAAAAATACCGGTGTCTAGAATGACGTTAAAAAGTTTAGTTAGCATATCAATGAAATTTGGTGGAGAATATTTAAAAAATTCGTTTAAAATCTGATCCGGTCCGCTACTTTTGTTGTTTTTTAAATTCCGTAATAATTTAGAAACCTCCGAGGGTGTAAAATTGTCATCAAATAGATTTTCTGCGTTTTCAAATGAAAATTCAGGTTTTATTTCCTCGGATTCTGCTTTATTAAGTTTAGAAAAATGATTGAAAAAATTTGTGGGTGACATTTTGCCTGATATATTAAAAGGTTTTTTGCCATTATAATATTCCAATAATCCTTTGGGTTTTCTGACTTCAGTAGACGTATTTTTCTGACAGTGTTTTGTTTGTAATTTTTGAACGCCTTGTTTATCTGTTTCTTATAATTTCGGCCAGAATTTCGTAACAGTATCAAATTTTCATTATTTTTTAGTCGCCTATATTTATTTTTGTATTTAACATAAATCTTTCTTTTAGTTTCACACTCATCGTCAAACCAATCTCTGTGTGGAAATGTTCTAACGCGGTGTTTCTTGGTACCAATGGGTGTTTGGCCACACTTCAACATTCCCAGATCGCTCGCTGTCGAGGTGTAAACTGAGTTGATCTCGTCAACTAACTTGTTAATGATACATTGTTGAGGTGGAATGTCACCTGTCAATTCGTTTAGCGCAAGCATTATACCACTTATGTCGGTTTCGTTTAATTTTTGTTGGTATTGATGAGTTAAATCTGATTTCCAATTAGGTTTATTTGGTGGGCGACGTACATATGAATTATCCTGGTTTGTGGTATAATCCTTGTCTAAATCTACATTTCGTGGGTTTGAACACTTGTATTTAAGGGTGAGAGTTACAGCTTTCACTCCAGCCTTGACAACTGGTAACACCCACCTTCTCCGAGGTATCGCTCTGTTAACAACTCAACTTGTGTCATCTGTACAGGGTTGGCCTACTGCTCACCGAGTGTCTATTTATGTCTATTTATGTCAACTGTATATATGTCTATGCATGTCTGAGTAACACGGATGAAGTGAAGAACAAGTCGGTGACTATATAGGCTAATTTTAACAAAGTGTTTAATTTAACATAAGTCTATATGAAAATAATGTTATATTTAAGATCTATATTGAAATATTAGTTGAAATCTCACATGGTATTGCCCTACCCTAACACGATACACTGACCCAATGCTGGTTCAATGACGGACCATAGTCTGCGACACTGGGCCAACATTAATCCGACAATGCGTCAGTGTATCGTGAAAGGTATATATATATCCCAGCAAACACGATACGTTGACCCAATGCTGGGACAATTTCATATTGATGTATTTAATATTTTTTTCTGATATGCTTAAATAAAATAATGTTTTATATAAAATGTGTTTTTTTCTAATCTCAGACATACACATAATTTAATCAATGCCCGGCCGATTTTACTCATGCAAAATACCGGTACCGACTCTGAATCGTCAATAGCTAGCTTTATACAACATGGTTAGTTGTCAGTAAATTAGACCTACCTTGCATTACTCCAGACTCTCAGTTGCCAGTTGCGATTTTCGCCATCTATACACATAGGGCCTATAGGCCTAAGTGCCGCATGACACTTTGTCTGCTGATTTACATATAAAGCCTATTGTATTTAAATATTTCACATATTGATCATCACTATGAATAGTTGTGCTACTTATAATTGACAACACTAGATCTATGACAATGTTTTGTAAATTTTATTATTTTAATTAGGGGGCCGAACAGGTTAACAAGAGTGTGCCAGACAGCTTAGCGCACTAACACACAGGGCTGGACTGAGGGGCGAACAGGCTATCGCTGATAGGGGCCGAACAGGTCATCTCACTTAGGCCTACAAGAGGCTAGAGCGTGATGGACAGCTTGTGTATTAGGCTTACTATTAGCGCACTTGTGAACTCACACTCACAGGCTCGTACCACAGGGCTGGGCAGATGATCGTTGGTGGGGGCCGAACAGGTCAACATGCCATGTCACCCACGACACCTCTGACCTGATGACATATGTGAGCATATCAAAAACAATTTTTTTTATCAATTCCTACTAAAAATATTCACCTCGTCAGGTGATTGATATGCAATTTATTTTAAGAGTACATAATAATTTATCTGGTGTAGGGGGGCAGTTTGCTACCCAATTTTGGGTTATTTCTACACAATAATGTTGCCTTAGCAGTTTTTGGCACGGAGAATAGTAGTTTTGACATTCGCAACTGTTATTTTTCTGCAGCAAATTATCCCCTGCAACAATAAAATTGACATCTTATGCATGCTACGGCTGATTTTGGCGATAGAATAAAAGCTGATATGTTTCAAGTAGGACTCATCGATAAAAATAATTAAAAACAATAATTAAAAACATGTCGGGGTCTTAGTCTATTAACGGCCGATTTTAAGCCACGATGAATGACGAGATCTAGGACCCGAGGCGCGTTAGTGTAGGCCTATGGTGCGTGTACGCATGGCTGTCCACGGGAGACAATAATAATGTATACTACCAATAATAATTACTGAATAGTGCGCCAACCACGACAAGAGTAGTGTGGGCGCAATACAGGATATTGAGAGGGCTGCACGTGCGAAATTTGACATGGGAAATGTAATCAGTTACGTTTTTCTAATATAAGTCTATTCATATTTTGCCGAATAATTATCTGATTATCATACCAGTGTATCTAAATACAAGCAACGTTTTGTTGATAAATAGCTGTTCCCATATGGGAATATTTGGCAGATAAAATGCAATGGCTAATCATTTAATAGGCAGGTTGATCTCGTCTATCGGTTCGTGGCATTAAAACGTCACATCTGCAATAAAGCATTACCTGATAAACGAGTCGCGGTACCAGTTAGAGTGGGGGCATGACGTGGCTATATGCAGCGTGTTCTCACCTGCCCACATAGCCTGCTGACGGCCGAGTGGCGGCCCATCCATGAAATACAAATATCGTATTTTAGTAAAAAAAATGAAATAAAATGAATAGGTTTTTAGGCCATCTTTGTGCAAATATAAGCTAAACCAGGCCAGGAGAACCTCTTGAGGATGGTGAGATGAATGAAACTTATTGGCCAGAGGAGGGTTCGAACCTGCGATCTCCGACTTTTCAAGCAGGCAGATTTAACCACTGCACCATGGCCCAAGCCATCGCATTTGAGAGACGGGTATCTTTCTTTGGCAGTAGGCCGGCCCGATGGCTCATTCGATTCGGTTGTGGCTTGAAACTCAGAAGTACTGGGTTCGAATCCCGGCCGGGTCGGATATTTGTCATCAGGGTTGTGCACATACAGTGCTCCAAACTGTTTAAAGGCCTGGAGTGTGCAGTGCTGTCTATGGTACTGTGCACTATAAGGAACTCTTGAATCCATTCAATAAGAGTAGGGCATAGTCTGGCTTCGGGATTCCTTCTGTCGCGATATTGCCATGATTGTGCAGAAAGCGACGTAAAGCAATATTAACATATTCACATCTACGTACAGCAGTTAGAAATTTAACCATGCGAAAAAAAATCCGATTCCAACAATGTATAGCCCCCATTCCTTATATAGCCCGCATCAGGCTTTATAATGAGTAAAACGTAGGGGGTTTTACACCCAAAAAATACGGTACATAGTAACTTTTAGTATGTTCTTAATGCAGGGTCATAAGTTTTGCCAATCATCAATATGATATTAATATGCAACTTGTAATTAATTATGAGAATAGTTGCACATAAGTGATTATATCAGGTATAAATTATTTTATCACATGTTATTAAAAGTATTTAGTTGTCAGGTAAATAAAATGCCATTTTCACCCTTCAAAGTAAACACTTACCGGTACGAAATTGGTTCTAAAGATAAAATTGAGACCTATATTTTAACTTTTAGCCTGTTTAGAAAATGTTTACATTGAATAGTAAAAATGACATTTTAATTACCTGACAAGGTAATTTTTTTTAGTAGCAAGTGATGAAAAAAAGCCGCACCTGATATGATCCGATATGATCATTCATGTACAACTATGATCCTAACCCAGTAAGTTGTATAATTTTATCACATATTCCAAAACCATATGGCCTTCTAATTAGAAAAGACTACAAGTTACAATATGGATGTCAATTGAACAATTGAACAAGCAATTTCATAGGAGAAAGTGTTTACTTTGAAGAGTAAAAAAACTGCATTTTTAAAGCGACTGAATCAGGCTAAAATCATAAAAAATAAAATCGGTGATTTTATTTTGGCTTTTTATCATGACCATAAGATGTAAACATGTCCTTAGACTAGATCTGCAAAAAGTTTTTTAATTTTTGTGCTGCGCATTGACCAGTTAGGCTAGATATAGAGACGAAATTCCTGATTTCTTATTTCGGACATGCATGTCCAAAATAAGAAATACAGTAATTTATTCTCTATATCTCGCTTAACCATGTCAACTGGAAAATACGCAGCACAAAAAAAAAACCTTTTGCAGTTCTAGTCTATGGACACGTTTAAATCATATGGTCATATTAAGATGCCAAAATAAAATAACTGATTTTTTGACGATTTTGGCCTGATTGAGTCGCTTTAATTACCTGACGAGGTAAATACTATGAGGTTGTAAAAAATGGTACCTGATATGATCACCTATGTACAACTATGATCTTAACCAATTATAGGGAGCATATTTTTATCACATACACGTATTTCAAAACCTTTTGACAGCGCATTGAGAACAGACTAAAAGTTAACATATAGATGTCAATTTTACCCTTACTACTTTGAATAGTAAAATGACATTTTAATTACCTGACGAGGTAAATATTTGTAGTCTCAATTGATAAAGAAAAGTTGTACCTGATATGATCTTTTCATTGTGCAATTATAATCATAACCAAGTGTAGGTTGTATATTTTATCAAATATTTTCAAAACCTTATGACATTGCATTGAGAAGAGGATAGAAGTGACCATATAGATGTCAATTTTAGTCTTAGAGCGATTTCATGCGAGAAAGTGTTCACTTTGAATACTAAAAATTGAATTACCTGACGAGGTAAATATTTTTAGCAGGAAGTGATAAAAAACGTTGTGCCTATATGATCACTTATGTGCAACTATGATCATCATCATAATCAAGTATAGTATGCATATTTTTATCACTTATTTCAAAACCTTATGTAATTACATTGACAACAGACTAAAAGCGACCATATAGATGTCAATTGTACTCTTAGAGCCGATTTCATGCAAGAAAGTGTTGACTTTTAATAGTATAAATTGAATTACCTGAAGAGGTAAATATTTGTAGTGGGAAGTGATAAAAAAAAAGGTTGTACCTGATATGATCACTTATGTGCAACTGTGATCATAATCATAGTTGCAAATAAGTGATCATATCAGACGTCAATAAAGTTAGTTACTTATTCCTTATTCCTTATTCCTTATTCAATGAGGAATAAGTAACAGTTACTTATTCCTTATTGAATAAGGAATAAGGAATAAGTAACTTACTTTATTGACGTTCATATCAGTATGCTTATTTTTATCACATATTTCAAAACCTATTGACATTGCATTGACAACAGACTAAAAGTGACCATATTGATGACAATTTTACTCTTGTAGTCAATTTCGCGCAAGAAAGTGTTTGCTTTAAATAGTAAAAATTGAATTACCTGACGAGGTGAATATTTTTAGCAGGAAGTGATTTTAAAAATTGTGCCCGATATGATTACTTATGTGCAACTTCGATCATAATCAAGTATAGTATGCATATTTTTATCACTTACTTCGAATACTATAAATTGAATTACCCGACCAGGTAAATATTTTTAGCAGAAATTTTTAAAAAAAAGTTGTACCTGATATCATCACTCATTTGCAACTAGGATCATAATCAAGCATAGTAGGCATAATTTTATCACATATTTCAAAATAGTATGACCGTGCATTGAAAATAGACTAAAAGTTACCATATGGATGTCAATTTCAATCTTTGAAACAATTTCATAAGACCTAATGGTTACTTTGAAGAGCAAAAAATGCATCACCTGATGAGGTAAATATTTTTAATGGGAAGTGATAAAAAAGTTGTACCTGATATGATCACTTATGTGCAACTGTAATCATAATCAAGTATAGTATGCTTATTTTTATCACATATTTCAAAACCTTATGGCATTGCATTGAAAACAGACTAAAAGTGACCATATAGATGTCAATTGTACTCTTAGAGCCGATTTCATGCAAGAAAGTGTTTACTTTAAATAGTAAAACTGAATTACCTGAAGAGGTAAATATTTTTAGTGGGAAGTGATAAAAAAAAGTTGTACCTGATATGATCACTTATGTGCAACTGTGATCATAATCATAGTTGCAAATAAGTGATCATATCAGTATGCTTATTTTTATCACATATTTTAAAACCTATTGACATTGCATTGACAACAGACTAAAAGTGACCATATTGATGACAATTTTACTCTTGTAGTCGATTTCGCGCAAGAAAGTGTTTGCTTTAAATAGTAAAAATTGAATTACCTGACGAGGTAAATATTTTTAGCAGGAAGTGATAAAAAAAATTGTGCCTGATATGATTACTTATGTGCTGCTATGATCATAATCAAGCATAGTATGCGTATTTTTATCACTTACTTCGAATACTAAAAATTGGATTACCCGACGAGGTAAATATTTTTAGCAGAAATTTATAAAAAAAAATTGTACTTGATATCATCACTTATTTGCAACTATGATCATAATCAAGTATAGTATGCATAATTTTCGTCACACATTTCACAACCTATTGACCTTGCATTGAAAATAGACTGAAAGTGACCATATAGATGTCAATTGTACTCTTAGAGCCGATTTCATGCGAGAAAGTGTTTACTTTCGATAGTAAAAAATGAATTACCTGAAGAGGTGAATATTTTTAGCAGGAAGTGATAAAAAAAGTTGTACCTGATATGATCACTTAGTTGCAACTATGATCATTCTAGAGAATATTTACTTTGAAGAGTAAAAATTTCATTAACTGATGCGGTAAATATTTTTAGTGGGAAGTGACAAAAAAAGCTGTACCTGATATGATCACTTATATGCAACAAAGATCATAATCAAATAAAGTATGCATAATTTTATCACATACTCGTATTTTGAAACATTATGTCAGTTCATTGAAAACAGACTTAAAGTTACCATATGGATGTCAATTTTACTCTAAGAACAAATTTCATACAAAAAAGTGTTTAGTTTGAAGAGTAAAAATTGCATCACCTGACGAGGTAAATTATTTTAGAAGGAAGTGATCAATGAGTAAAAATCATGAAAATTGCATTACCTGACGAGGTAAATATACTATTTGTTCCCATACAGTAATCACACAACACCGCTATGGTCATCTGGTGACTGCAACTGAAACTATACGCTTTACCTGGTGAAGTAAATACAATATTTACCCGTGGGCATCACTTTCTCTAACTAAAATGTATTCTAAAATAATTATTTAAAAAATTCTCCAGCTCCCCCCCCCCCCGGCAATTGAATGGAGGCCCCCTTTTAACGTTGAGGTATTCAAAAGAGCTCTTAACCCTTTTGATTCTTACAGTGTGGGGATCGACTTCAGTTGTCAGAATCTGACGTCTGTAGACGTTAGATTCTGACGCCTAAATCAGATTCCCACACTGTAAGAATCAAAATATTTGTAATGGCCGTAGACCTATAACATGGGTATTCAAATGAATCAGAAAGAACTAACTAAGACATTTCTGATGATTTGAAAGTGAAGAAACCCTTTGATTTCCATGGGGTATACAAAAATAATTCAGCGCCTTAATAAGCTTATTTGAGATTGTACATCCCATCTTATTATTAAATTACTAAAAATAACTCGGATTTGTGAAATTTAAGTCACCACACGCACTACTGTTACAAATTGATATCACCATGCAAACCACTGTTACAAATATTATTACTTTAAAAATGTAGTTAAACAATTTTAAATACAGATACCGAAAGGCTACTCTAGTCGACCCAAGAGATATAGGGGGTTAGCTAAGTGAACCCTAGCACCCGAAGGGTGCTGAGAGTGAGATAAAGGCATCGGAGCTTGTATAAAAGCTGCTTTTAGCCTTTCAAAATTCTTCATTAGTATATAATACTCATTGCAAATGTTGGCAAGGGACCTGGAAACAGAAGCATTTTAGATTTTAATTATTTAGATACGCCCTCGGTGAACAGAGGGTCGCGGTGGTCTAAATGAGGTGATATAAGGGGTTAAGAAAGGCTACTTATTTTATATTTATTTCATAGTTTTTATAATGAAGGAATTGAACAATGTTTTTACATCTCATAAGTCTAATTTCCGTAACTAAACATAGTTTATTATTAATGTTATATTGCATATTAAGTGGGTAGGTAGCCTATTATAATGCAGAAAAACACATTTGAAGAAGATATCAATAATATTATTTAACTTGTTCTGCATATGTTTTATGCATAAAAAACGTTACTAGTTTGTATTCTGATCCGGATCTATGACTAACAGATGAGTTATCGTAATGTTAGTGAAATGTTATAATAATATAAAGCAGCTCACCTCCCTACAGCAGATCAAACCAAACAGTGATGGAAAAAACCAGTGCGACTGCAAATTTAAACCTGAAGTATGCTTTTGTTTTGTCGATGACTAAACATATTATATGAAAAGGGGTGATGTATTATATTATTTCAGGGCGGATCGTCTGATCAATTTATAAGACGTTGAATCGACACTGCATCAATACGTATGTATACTGGCCCAACATTGGCCCAGGATGGGAACAAATTACACAGTTAGCTTGGAAAACAACAAGTTGCACATGTATTTTCCGGTTGGGTGATACTCATAATAAATTGGGTCACGCATGAACATAAACGGTGACGCGTGACAGTGAAATGCAGGCCTCAGTGTGTGAACCTTATGCTAGCGGCAACCATATACTACACATTTTGAATAATATATACTTACATTTTCAAGATGCGTTAAATTTAACAGGGGTACATTTTCTAAGGGTACATTTCCGAGAGTAACACGCTAGAACGTTTATTTGTGTTTAATTGATGTGGGTGAATGAGTGCGCTGCGTGAATAGGCCTACTATGACTTAAGCTCACATTTTAGAGACCATGGTGCAGTGGTTGAAGCTGCCTGCCTGGAAAATGGCGATCGCCGGTTCGAGCCTCTCTCCGGTTTCAAAGAAAGAAAAATTTCGCTCACTCGTAAAGATTCAATATTTTTGAAAGCCTCTGTGACCGAGAGGTAGCGTACTCGGCCTCAGACCGCCAGTGATCGACTTTCGAATCCTGTGTCTGGAGGGCAGTGTCATCTGATTCATTTAGTCGTCATAAGGAGGTTATCCTGGCCCAGTTTAGTCTATAATCTGGACAAATGTGGCCTCGAAACTCAATTCTATAGTTCGTTTGTTCATTCGATCATTCGTTCATTCATTCATTCATTCATTCATTCATTCATTCATTCATTCATTCATTCTTCATTCATTCATTCATTCATTCATTCATTCATTCATTCATTCATTCATTCATTCATTTATTTATTTATTCATTCATTTATTCATGCATTCATTCATTTATTCATTCCTTCATTTATTCGTGCATGCATGCATGCATGCATGCATGCATGCAATGCCTACATTCATTCATTTAGTCTGTCATTCATCTATTGCTGCATTCCTCTATTTATTCATTCATTCATTTATTTATTCATTTATTCACTTATTCAGGCATTTATTCATTCATTCATTCATTCATTTATTCATTCATTCATTCATTCATTCATTTATTCATTTATTCATTCATCTATTCATGCATTCCTCCATTCATTCATTCATTCATTCCTCTATTTTTTCATTCATTCATTCATTTATTAATGCATGCATGCATGCATCCATTCATTCATTTATTCATCCATTCATTTATCCATTCATTCATTCATTCATTCATTCATTCATTCATTCATTTATTTATTCATTCATTCATTCATTCATTCATTCATTCACTCATTCATTCATTCATTCATTCATTCCTGCATTCATTCATTCATTCATTCATTTATTCATTCATTCATTCATTCATTTATTCATTCATTTATTCATTTATTTATTCATTCATTCATTCATTAATCCCTCTATTTATTCATTCATTCATTCATTCAATCATTCATTCATTCATTCATCCATTTATTCATGCATTTATGCATGCATCCATTCATTCATTTATTTCTTCATTCCTTCATTCATTTATTCATTCATTCATTCATTCATTCATTCATTTATTCATTCATCCATTCATCCATTCATCCATTCCTCCATTCATTCATTCATTCATTCATTCATTCATTCATTCATTCATTCATTCATTCATCCATTCATGCATTCATGCATTCCTCCATTCATTTATCCATTTATTCATTCATTCATTCATTCATTCATTCATTCATTCATTCATCCATTCATTCATTCTTTCATTCATTTATTTATTCATTCATTCATTCATTCATTTATTCATTCATTTATTCATTTATTTATTCATTCATTCATTCATTCATTAATCCCTCTGTTTATTCATTCATTCATTCATTCAATCATTCATTCATTCATTCATTTATTCATGCGTTTATGCATGCATCCATTCATTCATTTATTCCTTCATTCATTCATTCATTCATTCATTCATTCATTCATTCATTCATTCATTCATTCATTCATTCATTTATTCATTCATCCATTCATCCATTCATGCATTCATGCATACCTCCATTCATTCATTTATTCATTCATTCATTCATTCATTCATTCATTCATTCATTCATTCATCTATTCATGCATTCATGCATTCCTCCATTCATTCATCCATTCATTCATTCATTCATTCCTCTATTTCTTCATTCATTCATTTGTTCACGCATTTATTCATTCATTCATTCATTCATTCATTCATTTATTTATTCATTTATTTATTCACGCATGCATGCATGCATGCATCCATTCATTCATTTACTCATTCATCCATTATTGCATTCTTCCATTCATTCATTCATTCATTCATTCATTCATTCATTCATTCATTCATTCATTCATTCATTCATTCATTCATTCATTTATTTATTTATTTATTTATTTATTTATTTATTTATTTATTTATTTATTTATTTATTTATTTATTTATTTATTTATTTATTTATTTATTTATTTATTTATTTATTTATTTATTTATTTATTCATTCATTCATTTATTCATTCATTCACTCATTCATTCATTTATTCATTTATTCATTCATTCATTTATTCATTTATTTATTTATTTATTCATTCATTCATTCATTCATTCATTCATTCATTCATTCATTCATTCATCCCTCTATTTATTCATTTATTATATTTATTATATCTAATGTTGGGACAGCGTCGTATACGATGGGCCAACATTAAAGCAACATTGGTTTATTGTCTCCTGTCTGCTGCATGGGTGACCTCTAGTGCATTAAATAAATGGAAACTCAGCTGCCGTTTTCCTGATGGTTTAAACATTGGAAAATTATGTAAACAGATAAAGTATCAGCTTCAAATTTAGATTCGAAGCTTGACTTTCTTTTGACACGTTTATGTTTGCTTAAGTTGTCTGTCACGTGTAAGTTTGCTCAAATTGTCTAGTCTGTGTTTGCTTCAATTACCACGTTTATGATTTTTTAAATTGCCACGTTCATGTTTTATCTCAAATTTACACGTTTATGTTTTCTCAAATTGTTACGTCTGTGTTTTCTTGAATTACCATGTTTATGTTGTTTCAAATTGCCTCGTTCGTGTTTTATCTCAAATTGCCACGTTTATTTTTTCTCAAATTATCAGGTTTATGTTTTCTTAAATTGACAAGTTTTTGTCTGCTTAAATTGCCACGTTTATGTTTCACCTCAAATTGCCACGTTCATGTTTTTCTCAAATTATCACGTTTATGGTTTCTCAAATTATCACGTTTATGTTTTCTCCAATTATCACGTTTATGTTTGCTCAAGTTGTCACGTTTATGTTTTCTTAAATTGACAAGTTTATGTTTGCTTAAATTGCAACGTTCATGTTTCACCTCAAATTGCCGAGTTCATATTTTTCTCAAATTATCACGTTTATGGTTTCTCAAATTATCACGTTTATGTTTTCTCCAATTATCACGTTTATGTTTGCTCAAGTTGTCACGTTTATGTTTTCTTAAATTGACAAGTTTATGTTTGCTTAAATTGCAACGTTCATGTTTCACCTCAAATTGCCGAGTTCATATTTTTCTCAAATTATCACGTTTATGTTTTCTCAAATTATCACGTTTATGTTTTCTCCAATTATCACGTTTATGTTTGCTCAAATTGCCACGTTTATGTTTTCTTAAATTGACAAGTTTATGTTTGCTTAAATTGTAACGTTCATGTTTCACCCCAAATTGCCACGTTCATGTTTTTCTCAAATTATCACGTTTATGTTTTCTCCAATTATCACGTAATGAGTCAACATTGGTATATCATACTGTATGACACGACCCGCTTTCAAACTTGTGTTCGCTACATTTGATGGACGCTATAACTGCCTGGGTCCGATTCCGCCAAACATTATATAGACGACAATGTAACCTTTAAAGCACTGAAATATTTTTGTGTAAACGATGGAGGTGAACGTTTTTTCAATTTGAAATCATCATCCATGTCTTCGTTAGCTTTTTCCGCTTCATTTGAATACTTCATTTGAATACAGGGAGGGACGTGGCGCAATTGCTAGAGCGTGGAGCTCTGCCGATGTCGCTGCCTGACGTGCGGTTTCGAACCCCGCTTGGTTCAGGATTTTTAGAAAAATATCATGTTTCTCCCCACTTCATCTTGGGACATTGTTTCAATATTGTGTCATTGGGCAAGGTACTTCAAATATTGCACCTGACTCAGGTAAAAATGAGTACCTGGTAGAACAGAGATGGCACTGTGTAAGATAAGTTTCAATGCGCCGAAATGCTGCAGGACTGTATGCTCTCCTCGAAGTTGAATTGGTACACAGATGACATGTTTATCCATCTTGATACTGCTATGTATATCCCATGTAAACACATTTTATCCCTAGAGCTCTGATTTCAACCATAGTAGTATTTTTATGTTTTCTTAACATTTTTGTAATCGGATTCTAAGTGAGCATGTCTTAAATTTGTGAAATCTAGAAACGATGTGACCTACATTTCAAATAATAGTATGTGACAAGTACAAGTAATTTTCATCCACTTGAAGTTGTGTGTGGGTCGCGGTAGCGAAACACAACTTTAAGAATTATAGTACTAATATCGTACATAGCCATTTTTAGCTTCTTATTTTTTTCTTAAGAGCAGAAAATTTGAAGGAAAAAAAAGCATTAAATTTTTCGAAATAAGAACATATTTTTACTCTTACAGCGCGGGGATCAACTTTAGTCGTCAGATTCTGACGACTAAAGTCGATCCCCGCACTGTAAGAGTAAAATTATTTCTAATGGTCGTAGACCCATTACATAGTATTCAAATGAATCGAAAAGAGCTAAGTAAGACATTTATGATGGTTTCAAATTGTTTGAAACCCTTTCGTCTCCATGTTTTTTTTAAACAATTCAGTGCTTTAAGGGTTAATCCTTGAAGCACTGCATTTTTAATGTAAACCATGGAGTCGAAAGGTTTTTTTTTAATATGAAATCATCATAAATGTCTTAGTTGGCTCTCTCCGATTCGTTTGAATATATAGGTTATGGGTCTAAGGTCATTAAAATATTACTAAGATTACAGACGTCAGATTGTGACGTCTAAAGTCGATCGCCGCACTGTAAGGATTAAGTTATTTCACCCATTGCTGAAGAATAGTTTACAGACCTAAAAAAAAAATCTTTTATGGACCTTGGTACAGCAGAACCTGCTATGAGCAGCCACATTTTCTCATCTGAACCTTGGTACAGTAAAACATGCTATGAGCAGCCACATTTTCTAATATGAACATTGATACAGTAGAGTTACCTGCTATGAGTAGCCACCTTTTTCTATATGAACCTTGGTACGGTAGAACCAGCTATGGATGTCGGCTACGTACAGTGGCTGTTCATATAAATTAAATGAATATAGTAATAAAACTGTTGCATCCAGAGGAGAGGTGGTTCAATTAGTGAGCAATTATAGTGAATGTGTCAATAAATATCGCTTTAAGCATAATGAACTTTAAACTAAATGTCTCTTGTAAATGCTCAAAACTGAACTCTAATGATATTTGGACATTAGTTCGAGAGAATAAGTCACCTACTTACTCATTAATAACATCAAAAATACATTAAGTTAATGTATTCTTGTTAACATGTAGAAATTTTTTTCGAGTATTTTAAGAACTTTGGGAATCCTACGGATGTATCGTGTACTGTAGATAGTGATTTATATAAAGGTATGCACACTTATGACGAAGGTTTATTACATGATTCATTTGAGGAGCCTAATGATGCAATGGTTAAACTCTGTACTTCTGGCAAGCACACTGAAAAAGTTAAACAGAGTTTTGTGCGTCGCTCAGACAGTCCTGAGATGTACTCTGAAAAGTTTCCAATACAGCACCTATTCATTCCAAGCGGGTCTTAAATAAAATAATTAATTTTGTATTACCTTATAAACTTCTCAATTCCTCATATAACACCTATTTATTCCTCCTTATTTTTGTGTATCAAAGAGTTTAAAAAATGAATGAATGAATGAATGAATGAATGAATAAATAAATGAATGAATGAATGAATGAATGAATAAATGAATGAATGAATGAATGAATGAATGAATGAATGAATGAATGAATGAATGAATGAATGAATGAATGAATGAATGAATGAATGAATGAATGAATGAATGAATGGGGTTTTAGACTACATTTGTGCATATATAGGCTAAGATTAGTCCTGAGATAAGTCATGTGGTATGTCTGGCTTCGCTGTAACATGGTTACTGGAGTCAAGCAATATCAGTCTGAGGACTTTCCTCTGCATCTGCTGCGGGACCGAGAGGTAGCGTGTTCGGCCTCAGACCTTCAGGGGCTGAATTTCGAATCCTGTGTCTGAAGGGCAGTATCATCTCACTCATCTCACCATCTTCAGGAGGTTCTCCTGGTCCAATTTATCCAATATGTGCACAAAAGTGGTCTTAAGCTCGATTCATTTCATTTAGCTCTTGACTGGAGATTGAAAGTTTGATTCACAATTCAGGGGAATTCAATCTCACTCAACATACCTATGTTATGATCTCTACGGCCATTATAAATATTTCACTCTTTTAGTGCGAGGATTGATTTTAGACGTTAGATTGAGTTCTAAAGTCTATCCCAGTTGAGAGGGTCAAAGTAATATAGGCCCACATGCAACGGCCGCATGTTAGGCGCAACACCTTGGTGATCCAGCTTACAAGATTTGTATTTGTATTTTATATACTGTAGATCTGGTAATATTCTTTAGTTTTCGCCAGAGAAGAGAACAAAAATTCGTGAATTTAAAATCTCGCGAAAATTATTATTAATAGCGCTGCTAAAGAAAAATTCGCGAATTCACTTCGTGAAAAGTCTCAAAATGATAAATTCGCGAAAATTGAGGCACGCAAAAATTACTAGATCTACAGTAGGCCTATTGCAGCGGTAAAAAACAGTGTAGTCAGGGTGGAAGGGTTCTATTTTCACCTAAAATGACAAACGCCACTTTAAAACGTGACATCATGTTCCCTGTTGTTGACTTAGAGATCGAAAGATTGATACACATTTGTAGTCACAGTACAGATCTCAGTGCACCTCTCACAAACCGAGCTCGCCTCTGTCATAAAAAGTCTAGTCTTTGTGTCGGGGCACGCATTTAAGCACAGAACAGTTATGATACACTTGCCCAACGTTTATTGAATGTTGGGCCAGGGTTGCAGACGTTGTGCCACCATTAAAATAACTTTGGATAAACGCCTTATGTTATTCCGGATGTATGCCTTGCAAAATACATTGATTTAATGCTGGGCCAGCGTCGCAGACAGTGGGCCAACATTAAACCGACGTTGGTTCGGTGTCTCGTAGGTCAGGGTGTCGCTGGGTGACTCATATAAACCAAAAGTAGGTGGGTCGTCTCGATTTGCTGAGCACGACGCAGTATGTGATATAAAAACAAGTTATAGTTGGCAAGTTAACCCTTCACCACCGTTATCCCTCTAACCGCCAAATCATCCAATTTGAATTTTCACCCACTTGAAGTTGTGTCTCGCTGACGCGATCCAGAGCTTCAAGTGAGTGAAAATTATTCAGATTTGACAAAATGGAGGTTAACTCTTTTCACATCTTGCCGATTGATGTCACATTTTATCTTTAACATATTTAAAATGTGGTACTTAATGTGCTAGTAAAAAATGAAAACCCGAATATATAAGGGTTAAGGCTACCACGGGTTAACCTTGGTGACTCATATAAACTTAAGTAGCTGGGTCGTCACGATTTGGTTTATTCCAAACTATTTCAGCATTGCATGTGCTACTGTATGTGTGAAAACACTACCTGGAAAATACAAGACCATGCTCATCATCCACTGTTAGCGCCACAAGATATAATAATAATAATAATATTAATAATAATAGTCAGTTTTTGTAGAGCACTTATTAGTTGAATTGCGACTAGTTCAAGCGCTCAATAATATATAATAATAATATAATAATATATATATATATATAATGTCGTGGGGAGCCCACGTGACCGAGAGGTAGCGAGATCGGCCTCAAAGTGTCAGGTTGCGAATTTCGAACCCTGTGACCGGAGGGCAGTGTCATCTCATTATCTCACCATCCTCAGAAGGTTCTCCTGGCCCAGTTTAGCCTATATTCCCCATTCATTTCATTTCACAAGAAATTATAAGGTCATATCTCACCTTTACAATTATAGTCTAATATGTCAGTGCCATTGAAAACAAAATTATCCCAGGAAATGCAGGGCATTCACCCAATGCTGGTTTAATGCTGGTCCAACGTCTACGGTGCTGGTCTATCATTGAACCAGCATTGTGGCAATGCATCGTTCCTCCTGAACAGTCACGGTATCACCTGTGAGCGAGATCTCCTGTGGACGAGATCACCTGTGAACCAAATCACCTGTGAGCGTGATCTCCTGTGGACGAGGTCGCCTGTGAACCAGATCACCTGTGGATGAAATCACCTGTGGACAAGATCACCTGTGAACGACATCAACCGTGGACGAGATCAACTGTGAACAAGATCACCCGTGAACGAAATCATTTTCGCTGCAATTATGTCTCCACAGATTATAACTCTAGCCTTCTCTCTGTGTGTCTGTCTGGTTGGATCATCAGCAGATGGCGAGGCTAGCGGCCTATGTTCGAGCCCAGGTGTGGACGAGCTGCTAGAAGATCTGAACAGCCATTACTCTGAGGGAGTCACCAAATCACTTGAGACTTCATCCTTAAGTTCGGCTCTCAACTGCTCCCTTCGCCAGCTGGACTGCGGACAATCATGTCAGGTAAATATAGTTATCCAGGCCCAGCTTAGCCTGTATGAACACCACAATGACTCATTATTTAATTAACTAATTCATTCATTCATTCATTCATTCATTCATTCATTCATTCATTCATTCATTCATTCATTCATTCATTCATTATTTTATTCATTCATTCATTCATTCTTTTATTCATTCACCCACTTGTTCGTTTGTTCGCTCGTTCGTTCGTTCGTTCGTTCGTTCGTTCGTTCGTTCGTTCGTTCGTTCGTTCGTTCGTTCGTTCGTTCGTTCGTTCGTTCGCTCGCTCGTTCGTTCGCTCGTTCGTTCATTCATTTATTCATTCATTCATTCATTCATTCATTCATTCATTCATTCATTCATTCATTCATTCAGTCATTTATTCATTAAATTACTGTCCGTGGCAAAGAAATTAAATTAGTCAGAGAATATTTATCTGATGAAGCAAAACGCACACATAAATGGTGGTATGAAAACGGCATGGCTTTAAGTTTTGAAAAAAGTAAAGCTATGTTAATTCTATCAAATGCCAAAGAGTCACGTTTAATAGAAAATGAAACAGACCTTAACATAATTATTGATGGAACACAAATAAAAAACACTGCACACGAAAAACTGCTATGTGTGATAATTGATAAAAAATTAACGTGACATAGCCAGGTGAAAAAGGTCAAACAAACAATTGCTTTTGAGCTGTCCATTATTCAGAAAAATAAAACAATATTTACCCACACAAACACGTATTTCGTACTACAACTACTACATTAAACCTCACCTAGAATATTGCTGCACCATATGGTGACTATGCATTAATATGCATTAATATGCATTAATAACACTACAAAAACAAGCTGCACGCCTTATGTTAGATGCCGATAAGTATTCTCCATCTAGTCCTTTATTTGATCAACTTAAATGGGAAACTTTTGACAAAATGGTTCAAGAAAAACAAGTCATAATGGTATTTGAAGCTCTAAATAACCTTACCCCTACCTATATAACTAATTAATTCAAACCCACATGTACAAATGCAAATCATTCCTTGAGATCCAAAACAAGTAATAAACTTCATGTACCAGCAGCTCATCACAAGAGCCTGAGATTTAATGGTCCGAAAATACGGAATTCTACATCTGATCAAGCTCGTAATGGAAGAACATTGAAAGAATACATACGCGAATATAGAAATAAGAATAGCTAGATTATTATAGTACATACAATTTTAATAAATCTGTTTGCAATACGACTAGTATACACGCTGTCTGCAATTTTGTTATAATTGTAATCGCTTTGTTTATATGTTTATATATTATATTTATCTTGTATATATGTATATACATACTTTATATTCCTGCATGTTTGTATGTCACATCAATGGTCACATATATCTTGTATATATGTGTATATAAACATCTAATTATCTTACATATCTGCTTAATTATCTACATTTAATATTTTCTTAGTCGTGTTTATATTTTTGCTTTTTTTGCTACTTTTGTTTTTAAACTAGAATATATATTTTTTCGCATCATACTATATAGTATAATTCTGTTTCCAATATAGATATAAGTTTATTGTATGTTCGTATGTGAGGGCCCCACGGCGGATGAGCTATGCTCAGTGGGTTAGTAGATATGTATGTTCATTTATGCAATTCGTAATATCTTGTTTTACTGATTTTGTATATTATGATTTTGTATGCCTATATATGTACCCTCGTTGAATAAAGACTTTATTATTATTATCATCATCATCATCATCATCATCATCATCATCATCATCATCATCATCATCATCATCATCATCATCATCATCATCATCATCATCATCATCATCATCATCATCATCATCATCATCATCATCATCATCATCATCATCATCATCATCATCATCATTATTATTATTATTATTATTATTTTAATTAGATCCAATTAGTTCACTATCCATTCATTGATTCATTCATTGATTCATTGATTCATTCATTGATTCATTGATTGATTCATTGATTGATTCATTCATTCATTCATTCATTCATTCATTCAGTTTTGCTATTTAGTACTGTAGCAGACACCTTTTATATACAGGTATACATGACATGATTGGGCCAATACCTTTTTGATACCGGCTGCTACCGATCTGGTATCCATTTTTATAATGGCCTTGTCGTGCTACGCATATGTCTATTTATATAAACTCATATTTTATGCGGTATGACGCTACCCTGATGACATCTCCTACTGCGATGTTAGGCGGCCCGGTCATGCCGGGTAACTAGTATGAAGCATGTACAGTCGAAATGAAACGGGTTAAACGCCTTCGCGAACTACACAGTAACGCAACTCGATATATAAGAACAGTATTACGACGTCCATTTATAAAATAGGATTAGGTCTGATAGGCCACGCAAACAGGGCATTCGTTCAGCCAGAATCAGGTTTCTAAGTTTTCGTCAAACAATGTTTATTCAGCGAATGATGACGAAGTGACTGAGAGTAACTCATTTTTATATGAATCCTAAATTGTTTTCTTATTTTCCAGCTTGAAGCTGACAAAAAAAATTAAGCATGACATAAATTATTTAATTGAGTGATTCGACTGCAATATCATTTATTGCAGTCAAACTCAGGGTCATTTTATTGTCTCAGAACTTGAAATTTGTCAAATTCAATACCATTTTTTATCTCGGAACGTAATATTTGGTCACATTTTTTTTTTTTTTTTTTGAAACATAATAGTTTGTCAATTTCAGTCCCAATTGTTTTATTGTTTTGAACCACAGCGCATTTCTGAAATTTATTGTCATTTTGCAGTTTTGAAACATAACATTTTGTCAACTTCAATGTCATTTTATTGTTTTGAATCATAACATTTTGTCAAATTCATTGTCATTTTGTATTTTTGGATCAAAACTTTTTGTCAAATTCTTTGTCATTTTTTATTTTTAAATCATAACATTTTGTCAAATTCAATGTCATTTTATTGTTTTGAATCATAACATTTTGTCAAATTCAATGTCATTTTATTGTTTTGAAACATATAATTCTGGACGTTGACCCAGTGTTGGTTAACCCTTTGGGCCCTCACGATCCATTGAAGCATCATTTTACATCCCTGAAAACATACCTTATTTTCCAACAAACAGGAGTTTTAGAACGAAAATTTCCATGAAACTGTTTTGCCAATACATGGTAATTTTCTTAAATTTTTAAACCACATCAAATCATCTTCATTTACTACAAGTCGAGAATTGCGACAGCAATTCGCGGCTTGTAGTGGATGAAGACAATTTTAAATTCAGGCCTGAAAGGGTTAACCCTTAACCTTTAACCCTTGACCCTTACAACGCTGAATTTTTTTTATAAACTATTTAAATCATCATACATATCTTAGCTAGCTATTTCCGCTTCATTTGAATACCTATGTCATGGGTCTACGTCGAACCACCATCTACGACACCGGCCCAACATCAAACAAACATCTGGTCACTGTCTAGACAGAGTAAGGGGTCTTGTCAAGTTAAAAAAATAATAAAATCCGAGAAAAACTCGGATCGGTCAGACCCCACCCACCAAACCGCCTATCAATTTTTTTTTTGAAACAATTGGAAATATGAAAACAACACAAAAACACAAAAAACCACAAAACTTCCAAAAAAAAATACGAGTTGGGGCTTGACCCACCCACCCACTTCCGAATTTTTCTCGGATTTTTTTATTTTTTTCAACTTGACAAAACCCCTAAATAAGAATGCATACACTTCACGGTAGCTTGAACACTACCCTGTAATTGTTAAATCAGGCCAGTGTTCAGATAAACTATGTATATGAGAATACAGCAAATATATGGTAGCTTAAATGTCTGCTCTGTAATTATTAAATCAGACCAGTGTTCAAACTAACTATATACTAGTATATATAATAGAACATAATCTATAATAGCTTGCACACTCAACCCTAACTGTGAAATTAGGACAGTGTTAAGATTAGCTATGTACTGTAGATCTGGTGATATTCGCGAGGTTTTAATTTTCGCGAATTTCGCGAGGAGGACAAACTCACGAATTCAAGAATGTCGCCAAATTTATTTTCATAATAGCGGTACTAAAATGAAAGGAAAAATTCGTGAATTCTAAAGATAGGAAAAGTCCCAAAATCAGACATTCGCAAAAATTTAAACACGCCAAAATTACCAGAACTATATAAGAACATAATCTATAATAGCTTAAACACTCGATCGTAACTGTGAGTTAGGCCAGTGTGCAGATTAACTATATCTCGTAAACACGATTCATCGATTCATTGTTGGACCAATGCTTGGCCATCGCCGTATGTGGGGGACTAACATTGGTACAACATTGGGTCGATGTCTTGTTTTTGCTGTGTAGTAGCCAGAATACGAAGTCCTGGGGCGCATATTACAAAGAATCCTAACTTTGATTCTATCTCAACTTTCTCCAATTTATATTAAAAAAGTTGGGATTAATACTAACTTTTTATATGGAAATGAGAGAAAGTTGAGATAAGATCAAAGTTAGGATTCTTTGTAATATGCGCCCCTGGTGCTAAGACAAATTGACTGTATTATGACTAGTTAGCTTTTATTTTTTGGCTCTGGGGATAATTTATTTTAGCTTTCGTGTGATTTAGTGGGTAAAACTACCCCCACATCACACCGCAAGGGGGGGGGGGGGGGCTACGCAATTATTATAGTGACATGCATACGTATATACACACGTTCAAAATTAAATGTCATAAACCATATAACTTGAACATGTATGTATACCGGGCCAATTTCGATTTTGACCCGACAAACGTGAAATATTGTCTCCTGTGTTGTTTGGCCCAACTTTAATACAACATTGCTTCGATGTTTCCTGTTTCCTGGGAATAACACTTTATAATGTGTACATAATGTAATAGCAAAATTGGACAACGTATAGGGCTACAGTGTGCGGAGGAATTAAATATCAAGCAGTAAAATACTTGTATTCCTTCGAACAAGCGCTGTTCTCCAAACTTATACCCCTGTCTAACAGGAGCCGAATGTCTACGAATCGCCTTCCCGAATCGATTCTGGGAAATTCGGTGAAACGACTCGTGCCGCGCGTATGGTGTGTGACGGTACGGGAGGGTTCGGAACATTTTCTAACATGTTAGAAAATTTTGTTTACTTCACATGATTCTATATTATTTGTTTGTACTATGTTTTCATTCTGTTTCTGCTATGTTTGTTGACTGATCTGTTGCTTGAATAAAGATGGAATATGCATGCATGTTATATCTGATTTCGGAGGGAGGAATGTGCTATTATCTTCTGTTCATAGTGTAATATATCCCATTACTGTAATTACCATACTACCGCCCTAGCAAGTTAATATATTTACATTTATTTTACATAATTATTTATTTTATTACGCAGTCTACAACTACTGTATGACTGAATGACATAACTATGTTTATTTTAATGACGCATACATTTACATAGACTTCCCGTCATCAATAAATACATATCCAGCTATCTTTTACCCTCAAGACGCTAAATTAAAAAAATTCAATCTTCACCCACTAGAAGTTGTGTCTCGCTACCGCGACCCACAACTCCAAGTGGATGAAAATTACTCATATTTGTTTAATTTAAGACCAACGATATGCAAATCTTGATGTTTAAACACTTATTTCATGCCCAAAATCATTGATTTTATTGGCTGATAAAACAAATTAAAAAACCCCACTATTGTCGTGATTAGCGGTTAAAAGGTTAACCCTTAGAGCGCTGAAATATTTTTGTTTAACCCTCTCAAGCCTGAATTAACCATTGTCATCTTCATCCACTACAAGCCGCGAATTGCTGTCGCAATTCTCGACTTGTAGTGGATGAAAATGACTTGATGTGGTTTAAAAATTAAAGAAAATTGTCATGTATTGGTAAACCAGTTTCATGGAAATTTTCGTTCAAAAACCCTTAGTTGTTGGAAAATTAAGTCCGTTTTCAGGGATCTAAAATGATGCTTTAATGCATTGTGAGGGCTTAAAGGGTTAAAGCTAGGAGACCAAAATGTTGTTTTCAATTTGAAATGCTCTTTTCGCTGCATTGCTTCTGCCTCCACCTTTTTCACAGCTAAGAATGTACAGCTCCTTGGGCTTTATCCTATACTTACTGACAAGAACAATCAGCATTCCACACAGCCGTGAATTATTATCTTGTGACAATATACGACTCGGCAACACGAGACGAAGACCCGGGGCTGGTTGACCTCACAGAGATAGCTTCTCATTTTTACGACTTGTTCTGCACCAGAAAAAACTCACATCACGAAGGGAGGGGGGTGAGAAATAAGTGAGAAATAAGTGTTTAAACATCAAGATTTACAAATGTTTATTATCAAATTAATCAAATATAACTAATTTTCACGTATCACTCATTTTTCCTCCACAAATTGCGCTGTTTATCACATACCTCATAATCACTGTTAACATTTTACCCGCGAAGTTATTTTATCAGACAGAAAGTGAACTGAGCACTGCAGAGGAATGAAATGAAATGGATGGGCTTTCATGTCACCTTTGTTCACATATAGGCTGAACTGGGCCAGAAGAACCTCCTGAGGATGGTGAGATGAATCAGATGACACTGCTCTCCAAACACAGGATTCGAAATTCGAGTCATGCTGGTCTAAGACCGAGCACACTAACTCTCGGTCACGAAGGTTCCCCATAATATTGAATATTTACTAGTGTTGTAAGGCTAGAGTAGGGCTCGAACCCGCGAACTTTCCAAGCAGGCAGCTTTAACGACTGCACCAGGGCCCCCTTCTCGAGCACCGCAGAGGGGTCGTGTAGTTAAACTTTTCAGATTTTTTTTGAAAATCAGGGTTTGCTCAAATACCCAAAGTAAACCCGTTTTGAGTACAGTACAGTATGCTGAGTACAGTATATTACGATCACCGTTATTGAGTGTACACGTGTACATGTTCAGTATGTTGCGATCACCGCTATTGAGTGTACACGTGTAT
Source organism: Flabesymbios commensalis (assembly GCA_964017125.1). Lineage (NCBI taxonomy): Eukaryota > Metazoa > Annelida > Polychaeta > Terebellida > Flabelligeridae > Flabesymbios > Flabesymbios commensalis. The sequence continues at coordinate 111,785,280 of OZ024903.1, read as the reverse complement.
TATGTACAGTATGTTGCGATCACCGCTATTGAGTGTACACGTGTACATGTACAGTATGTTGCGATCACCGCTATTGAGTGTACACGTGTATTATGTACAGTATGTTGCGATCACCGTTATTGAGTGTACACGTGTACATGTACAGTATGTTGTGATCACCGCTATTGAGTGTACACGTGTATATGTACAGTATGTTGCGATCACCGTTATTGAGTGTACATGTGTACATGTACAGTATGTTGCGATCACCGCTATTGAGTGTACACGTGTACATGTACTGCAAGCATGTACACATTGTGAACAATAATGGGGGTCCAGTACATGTCTAGGGGAAAATTGGGTCAACCCAGGGGCGTAGCCAAAAAGTGAACTGAGGGGGCTTTCGGGCTTTATATTGGATTTCTATCCCTTTATGGATATGGATGGGTTGTCCCTATACCCCCGGAAAATACTTTAAATCCAAGGGGTGCTCAAGCCATCTCCCCCCCCCCCCCCCTCGGCTACATCACTCCTAAACCATGAGCCTTCAGTGCCATTGTAAATTAGATCCTTGACCTTGACTACTTGATTGGTTTATGTTGCCAATAATCATTAATGCTCGACCATATCACCCCGTAAATCTGGCTTAACCTTGTGACGGTTTGTACCTTACTTGACGGCATGTGACGAATTAGAGGAGGAAATGAACCGGGCTTAAGGCCACCTTTGTGCACATATAGGCTTAAACTGGGTCAGGAGAACCTCCTGAGGATGGTGAGATGAATGAGATGACACTGCCCTCCAGACACATGAATCGAAATTCGAGCCCTGGCGGTCTGAGGTCGAGCACGCTACCTCTCGGTCACGGATGCTCCCCACAATACTGAGTTTCACACGTGGATGGGGAAGAAACACTTCTGTTTCTTTCAAACCGCCGAGACCAGGAATCGAAGATATTGTTCTCAAAACTCAACATAGAATCAGCGAGGTTCGAACCCGGGACGCATGCATGACTGGCGAGGCAGCCAGGCGCTCTACACATTGCGCCACGTCCCCTTATCCCCATGACGAATTAACACACCAGTCCTAACACAGTACTCACAACAATATGTGTTAACCCTTGTGCTGCTAGGACTGTATAATATTATATACGTCAACCCTTGTGCTGCTAGGACTGTATAATATTATATACGGTAACCCTTGTGCTGCTAGGACTGTATAATATTATATACGGTAACCCTTGTGCTGCTAGGACTGTATAATATTATATACGTCGACCCTTGTGCTGCTAGGACTGTATAATATTATATACGGTAACCCTTGTGCTGCTAGGACTGTATAATAGTATATACGTTAACCCTTGTGCTGCTAGGACTTTATAATATTATATACGTTAACCCTTGTGCTGCTAGGACTTTATAATATTATATACGTTAACCCTTGTGCTGCTAGGACTGTATAATATTATATACGGTAACCCTTTCGCTGCTAGGACTGTATAATATTATATACGTTAACCCTTGTGCTGCTAGGACTGTATAATATTATATACGTTAACCCTTGTGCTGCTAGGACTGTATAATATTATATACGTTAACCCTTGTGCTGCTTGGACTGTATAATATTATATACGTTAACCCTTGTGCTGCTAGGACTGTATAATATCATATACGGTAACCCTTGTGCTGCTAGGACTGTATAATATTATATACGGTAACCCTTGTGCTGCTAGGACTGTATAATATTATATACGGTAACCCTTGTGCTGCTAGGACTTTAAAATATTATATACGTTAACCCTTGTGCTGCTAGGACTTTATAATATTATATACGGTAACCCTTGTGCTGCTAGGACTGTATAATATTATATACGTTAACCCTTGTGCTGCTAGGACTTTATAATATTATATACGTTAACCCTTGTGCTGCTAGGACTTTATCATATTATATACGTTAACCCTTGTGCTGCTAGGACTTTATAATATTATATACGTTAACCCTTTCGCTGCTAGGACTGTATAATATTATATACGTTAACCCTTGTGCTGCTAGGACTGTATAATATTATATACGTTAACCCTTGTGCTGCTAGGACTTTATCATATTATTCACGTTAACCCTTGTGCTGCTAGGACTTTATCATATTATATACGTTAACCCTTTCGCTGCTAGGACTTTATAATATTATATACGTTAACCCTTGTGCTGCTAGGACTGTATAATATTATATACGGTAACCCTTGTGCTGCTAGGACTTTATAATATTATATACGTTAACCCTTGTGCTGCTAGGACTTTGTAATATTATATACGTTAACCCTTGTGCTGCTAGGACTTTATAATATTATATACGTTAACCCTTGTGCTGCTAGGACTTTATAATATTATATACGGTAACCCTTGTGCTGCTAGGACTGTATAATATTATATACGGTAACCCTTGTGCTGCTAGGACTTTATAATATTATATACGTTAACCCTTGTGCTGCTAGGACTTTATAATATTATATACGTTAACCCTTGTGCTGCTAAGACTTTATAATATTATATACGTTAACCCTTGTGCTGCTAGGACTGTATAATATTATATACGGTAACCCTTGTGCTGCTAGGACTTTATAATATTATATACGTTAACCCTTGTGCTGCTAGGACTTTATAATATTATATACGGTAACCCTTGTGCTGCTAGGACTTTATAATATTATATACGTTAACCCTTGTGCTGCTAAGACTTTATAATATTACATACGTTAACCCTTGTGCTGCTAGGACTGTATAATATTATATACGTTAACCCTTGTGCTGCTAGGACTTTATAATATTATATACGTTAACCCTTGTGCTGCTAGGACTTTATAATATTATATACGTTAACCCTTGTGCTGCTAAGACTTTATAATATTATATACGTTAACCCTTGTGCTGCTAGGACTGTATAATATTATATACGTTAACTCTTGTGCTGCTAGGACTTTATAATATTATATACGTTAACCCCTGTGCTGCTAGGACTTTATAATATTATATAAGTTAACCCTTGTGCTGCTAGGACTTTATCATATTATTCACGTTAACCCTTGTGCTGATAGGACTGTATAATAATATATACGTTAACCCTTGTGCTGCTAGGAATTTATCATCTTATTCACGTTAACCCTTGTGCTGCTAGGACTTTATCATATTATTCACGTTAGCCCTTGTGCTGCTAGGACTTTATCATATTATTCACGTTAACCCTTGTGCTGCTAGGACTTTATCATATTATTCACGTTAACCCTTGTGCTGCTAGGACTTTATCATATTATTCACGTTAACCCTTGTGCTGCTAGGACTTTATCATATTATTCACGTTATCCCTTGTGCTGCTAGGACTTTATCATATTATATACGTTAACCCTTTCGCTGCTAAGAATTTATAATATAATATACGTTAACCCTTGTGCTGCTAGGACTGTATAATATTATATACGTTAACCCTTGTGCTGCTAGGACTTTATAATATTATATACGTTAACCCTTGTGCTGCTAGGACTTTATAATATTATATACGTTAACCCTTGTGCTGCTAAGACTTTATAATATCATATACGTCAACCCTTGTGCTGCTAGGACTGTATAATATTATATACGTTAACTCTTGTGCTGCTAGGACTTTATAATATTATATACGTTAACCCTTGTGCTGCTAGGACTTTATAATATTATATACGTTAACCCTTGTGTTGCTAGGGCTGTATAAATTTTATGATGATTTCAAACTGAAAAAAACACCTTTGGTCTCAATGGTTTATGCAAAAAATAATTAAGCTAATTGTCAAAATGTAAAAAAAATCAAAAAAAATCGGTTTGGCCAGACAACACCTACCACCCTATCCCATTTTTTGCAAACGTCTACAAAAAAGAAGGCTTGACCATCCCACTCACTTCTGAGTTTTTCTCGCCTTTTTTTTTACTTGACAAGACCCTTAAGGGTTAAAGCGCTGAAGTAGTTTTATATTAATCAAGAGACCAAATGTTTTTTTTTTCATTTTGAAATCATCATGAATGCATTTGTTAGCTCTTATGGGTCCACAGCCAGTATACATATTTTAATCTCTCAATGCGAGGATCGGCTTTAGACGTCAGATTTTGACGTCTAAAGCCGATCCCCGCGCTTTGGAATTGTGTCCTTCTGCGGCTAAGATTGCAGACCCAAACAGCATTATTTGTAGATCTTTTTGATCGATTTGAAGTAGGAGATTTAAAATGATTCGACGAGTAAACATTGTGGGCCCACCCGCATGCACAGCATGGTGAATGTCCACATGAGCGCGGTCCGCCGCAATGTGAATACTATGGTTCGTTGGAGCAAAAATACGTAACTCATTTAAACTGCGTGTGAATTGTATGCACAACTATGATGACAAACACGGTACTTCTGAGTCACGAGCCAACCTGAATTAGGAATCGGGGGTCGGCCAAAAAATTACTGTATTTTGCATGTGTAATGGTATTAGTGTAAGGGCGGTGCCCTGGTGCAGTAGTTAAGGCTGCCTGCTTTGAAAGTCGGAGATCGGGGGTTCGAAGCCCACTCTGGCCTCGAAGTTTCAAATAAACGAAATGTTTCTTCCACACTCACTCGTAAAGATTCAATATTGTGGGGAACCTCCGTGACCGAGAGGTAGCGTGCACGACCTCAGACCGCTAGGGCTCGAATTTCGAATCCTGTGTCTGGAGAGTAGTGTCATCTAATTCATTTCACCATCCTAATGAGGCTCTACTGGCCCAGTTTAGCTTATATATGTGCACAAAGGTGGTCTAAAACCCCTCTCATTTCATTTCATTGTGCTATTGGTGTACCTAATTTAGACTTTAGTCACTTGAATCGGTTCTAGGATACACGAGATTTTCACAAAATACGATTAAGTGGCAGCGAATGGACTTTAGCCTGACGTGAGGAGATCTTGAGTGAATACGAAACATTAAACCTATCTTATTTTACCGTCGGCCCAACGTCTGCGACGCTGATCCAACGTTAAATCTTAATTGTTTATCGGACTAAAACCTCGCCTTTTTACTAAATTTACTAAGGGCTGTCTCCATACAAGAGAGTACTACCTCAACAACATTCGCCGTGGCTTAGGCAGTGAGAGACGTGCCTAGAAGTATTTCGGTTGTGAGGTCGAGCCCTGCACATGACTTATTTTTTTAATTATTCTAGGCTTATTTTCTTCCGACATTTAAAACTGCCATGTTGTTTTCATAATTTTTATATTTCTATGAACAGCTTGACAGATTGAACATAATAATAATCTAAATTAGTTTAAAAACATAGGCTCAACCCCATTTAATTGTAGGCGTATGGAAAACGCTGATGTCTGCATATATCTGCAAAGATACGCTTTGAAGCACCGCAGAACTATTTATTATTATCCTTGACCTTGTATAGATAATAATCAAATCGATTATTAATCAGTAAAGCAATCAATAAAAAATTAAGTAGGGGGGTGGTGGTCTAGGCTTTATTTTGCATGGTACGTCTGTAGTCTGATCGTGTCTTTTCTTGTGTTCCTAGGCCTAGTTATTGTTCATTATAGGCCTATTAACTTTATTTTAATTATAGAAATGAAGTTAACCAGCTTTTCCAGCTTTTCAGCGATTATATAAATCTGCCACGACGGTCGTGTTTTAATTTTTCGCTTGGAGTTTTTGTGGTATGTGAGAGCCTTTATCATATACATAAGCTGCCGTTGTGCTGCCCTGTCCTTCGTTCTGATCCCAGATTATTATCATTTCATATCAAATTACTGTAATCTAGTCGACTACCGCCCCCCCCCTCCCCCTCCCCCCCCCCCCCTCATGCAGGCAGCAGGTATTCTGTCAACTCCTCGGGCTTCATCCTATACATAAGCTACCATTATAAATCCAAATTTAATGTGTCGATCATTAAAGGCCACATGGGTCAAACGGATTGTAGACGGATGGGAAGAAAATTGGACGATTTTTGCGAGAAAATACCTGTCAAGCTATTTGAAAAATAACCTTTTATTCTATATGCGCATTCGTGACATTAAAATGATATCATGCCTGGAAAAACTGCCACCTATCTACAGATCGATTGTTGAAGCATTTATTTCAGTTCACAAATGTGAAGACCTAGATAAAAATAAAATACCCTTATGGGGCAACAATAATATTACAATATTTAACAAAGATAAAAAAATGAACATGTCACTATTCTTTGAATCTTGGATAAGCAGCGGATTAATATTCTTAACAGATTTGAAAATAACTAGCTCAGAGCTTGATGAAGTATATATTTATGAGAAACTACAACATAGAACAAATTACTTTTGTGAAATACTTGTAATAAAAAAGGCAATAAAAACAATACTAAAACAAAACCCGAATAATATTCCGACGCCCAGAACTGATAACGAAACAGATATACCATGTAATCATACTGCAAAATATTTTTATAATATGGGCGCAGAAAAGGACCATATCCCTACTTCCGAAACCTACTGGAAATTTTTCTTCTCAAATATAAACAGTAATTTAAATTTCGAAGATGCTTACAAACAGAAAATTCTTATAATTCCTGATAATAAATTAAAAGAATTTAATTTTAAACTACTACATATACTACCATGTGGAACCAATTTAAAACGATGGAAATTGAAAGAAATTAGTAGTTGCAGTATATGTAAAGAAAACCAAGACATAATCCATATGTTGTACACATGTAGACAAATAAGGCATATATGGCAATCTCTAAATGATGTATTAAATGTAAATATCAGACCTATCCATATCATATGTGGACATCATTCTATACCAGATTTTATTATTACTCTGATCAGTTATATAATTTATAAAGAATATATAATAGGCGAAATGAATAATACAGAAAGAGTACATACAAATATGTATCACTTCATTTCAAGGGAATTGTTATACAGGTATGCTACTTTTTAACATTTGCATTGGTTTAAAGGAAATATACAAAAAACGTTCGAGATTGTTTTAGAACATATGTCAAAACATTCCTAGTATGGTATTGACTACAAGTTTATATACAGGCTTTATTTCCCAGTTACTTCAATTAACTAATCCTCCACTTTTGCTTTTTATATAATAACTGTTTCATAAGTATATAAAAAATTCGTAAGGAGATGTGATAAATGAAGTCTCTGTTTGACATTGGATATATTACTACTCACATTCATCGTGTTCATGGTGTGATATATCACATGACATGGATGCGAGTGGCAATATATTTAGTTGTGATGCCTTTTTTTTTTTTTTTTTGTGACCTCACCAAAGCAAGGAATGACCGGCAAACGCGATGCATCGCCCGATGTTGGTCCGGTATTGGCCCACCGTCTACGATGCTGGCCCAGCATTGGACCGGCTTTGGGTTGATGTGTCGTGTTTGCTGGGTGTTCTTGTTCATAACATTGGTGAGGTCACAAAGGCTGATCTCGGATCAGTGTCTAGTGCGTTAGAACCTTGATTGTGTGGCCCATATAACAGTCTAGGCGATACAATCAATGGCTAGACATGACCTTGAGAGCGAAGGGGTTTTCACACCTCAAAAATATTGTAATCCAAAATTATATAACCAAAAATTAAAAAAAATGATATGTATAAATATTATTGAGTAACTCCTAGAAGGATTGTTTCAGAGATGGAATAACGTCTATGACGTCTTTCCGGCTTTCACTGATATATTGGTTTGAGTGTGTTTATATTGAGAGTTCTTGGTATACTTCTGAGTCTAATCTTTCAGCATTGTTAGTACGTAAAAGTAATTTTAAAGTATTAATTAAATCATCTTATGTAATTTCTTTAATTAACTCAAGAGAATGTAAATTATATCAAGTTATTACAGCATCTAAACCCAATTACAGTTATTGCACTTATGTATTCCTCCTTTTTCGTGATTTTTACAAATGTAATATACATCATCCCTTTTCGCAAGGAGGAGTGATAAGTAAGATATCTGTCTGCAGCTATAACTATATATTCCAACACACATGCATGCCGTGATCAGGTGATATACTTTTTTTTTTTTATATATCCGTGCATGTGTGTGGTAATATGTTGTGTTGTTGTGTCTTTTAAATGTTGTGACCTCACCATAATATTATTGTGACCTCACCATAATATTGGTGAGGTCACGGCAGCTGGCTTCGAGGGTCAAGATCTAGAACGCTTGATCTTGGCTCTCAAGACCAGAGAGGCATACACAACTGAACCCTATTATATTTGAATTATGTAATAACAATATTTTACAAGCATAATATTCAGCGTTACAATAATAAATAATATACTGGTGGCACAGCATACACAAGACTCGAGCCATTTGTTGGGTCGGTGTTTGGCCAGCGCTGCAAACGCTGGCCCAACACTGACCCCGCCTCATTTTTTGGCGTGTTGTGTATGCTGGGCAAAACGCACGACGGTTGACCATGTCCTGATTTGGTGGCTGGACATCTTTCCGGCAGTGGCCAGACATTATACCAACAGCAGGCGCAGGGTGTTGAATAGGTGTTACTTTAGCGTTGGTTCAGCGTCGTCGATTATCGACCAATGCTGAACCAACAGCAAAATTATCTGTTGAATCGCTTTGGCGTTGGTTCGGTGTCGTCGATAGATTGAACCGGCGTTGCTTTCACCGCCTTGTGTCTGGTGGGTCATGTATTGTCAACTGTGATATTATTTTACTAAACTACATTATTTTATTAAAATAAAAATAATAATAAAAAAATTATATTCGGGTTCTCATTTTTTTGTAAGCATATTGGGTATCACCTTTTAGACATGTTAAAGATCAAACGTGGCATCAATCAGCAATATATATCAAAATGTTTAAATTATATTTTGTAATATCTGAAAAACAATTCACCCACGTGAAGTTGTGGATCGCGTTAGCGAGACACAACTTCGAGTGGGTAAAATACCTAATAAATAACTTGGCGGGTCAAAGGTTTAAAGCATGCACGTCACCATGCCCCTCAGGACAAATGCTGTGCATGCGGGTGGGCCTACGACGTATTCTCATCCACTCGTGACGACCCACCTACTTCGAGTAATTCCCAATTTCGCGGGTGCTGTAAACAAAATTCGAAATTCTGTCAAAAACATAACTAACAATAACCTTTTCATCGCTCCGTAGATGCAAATGAAATGAAATTAATTGCGTTGTAGGCCACCTTTGTGCACATATAGGCTGAAATGAGCCAGGTGAAGAATGTAGCACAGGTATATGTTTTCAGTTCTCTAAAAAAAAATCGGCGTTGATATTACATTTAGAGAATGTGATAGTGCATGAGCCAGACCATGACAATTTGGCATTCACTACCACTTGGGGGGGGGGGGGGTGTCTAATTCCCACTATATTTTCTGAAAGCTATATATCTTGGGATGTCATAGCTTGCATTTACATATATATAAATAGGATCCACTATTGTGACTGTAAAATCGTAAAGCCACCGAATTCAAACTGCTATTATGCAGGAATGACATCCCTAGATACACAGCTTTCAGAAACATATAGTCGGAGTACCCCCCTCCCCCAAGTGGTAGTTAGGACCCCCTCTGGCTGATATACTATGATTGTTGCTAGGAATCCAATTAAACGTAGCATTGTAGAAGCTAGTGCTATATGGCAGGGCCGTGAGCAGGCAGTTTTAACAGCTGCACCACGCCTCCAGCTGTGTTTTTGTAAAAAAAAAAAAGTAATGACAGAGTATCTCGTCTGCCTCATGCAGCCTGTGTTGAAGAGGGGGGGGGGGGTTAAAGATATAATCTTAAGAAATATTCTCATACTATAGTCATTTTAAATCTGTTTTAAGACGATGAAATCACAGTTATTGAAAATGAAATAAATGTTTAAACATTAAGATTTACAAATTGTTGGTGTCAAATTAAACAAATATCAGTAATTTTCAGCGTACAGAGACAAAACTTCAAGTGGATGAAAATTAAAATAAATTGTCTTAGGAGTATAAGGGTCAAAGGGGTAAATTTCCAGAAAATCCCTTTTGTGAGAGTGTGTGTTGTTTAGAGTCACCTGGGTTGTGATTCAGTGTGCATGTCACTCCTAGCGAACACGAGACATTGGCCCAAAGGTGGTTTAATCGCTCTGGGGGAATATTAAACATATATCGGCGCCGAAGATTGCGTAACTGCCAATGGTCGATAAACGTTTTGGTCCCAGGAGATCAAGTTCATATAAGATTTATGTTTATTTTAAATAATTAGGAATGGAATAAGACGGTGATGAATAATTCAAGGGTTAGCCATGTAGTATTTAACAGTGTACTACACGTCAAGAAACATGATGTGCTTCACAAAATTGTCGCGAACATAACACCTTGCAATACAAACGAGAACGCTGCTCGACATAGCACAATGTGAGTTGTGAAGAAGTGGCATTCATCAAACGATCGGCGTGTCATCACCTCTGGCCACCTATTTTATTACGTGATTTAAAAATAACAATTTTTTCGGTTAAACCTGCTGAATTAGGTTAATTTTATTTAATAGCTAGGATTACTGACATCAAATCGTGCACGTCATATTCATAACACGATATAAAAAGCACCATATTCGTGTTATAATATTTTATAACACGATATAAAACACATCATATTCGTGTTATGATATTTCATTACATGCGATTTTAAAAACTCGCAGAATCACCATATTCGTGTTATAATATTTTAATACAGATTAAAAAACATGTAGAAACATTATTATTCGTGTTATAATATTTTTATTACACGATTTAAATAAACATGTTCTTTTGCTAAACACGCAAAAAGTTAACTTTTTACTTAAGTATGTTATAGAAGTCGGCCGCAGGGGCCGGTTTCTGTAACATACTTAAGTACAAAATTAAAACTTTTTACTTAGGTACGATACAGGAACAGCCCCCTGGCCTATATGAAATAGACCTTATCGTATCATAGAACAAAAACCTGTTGCCCACTCCACTATCCTAAGCCAATTAACGTGATGATCATGTTAAAAATAATTAATTTAAACTATTTTTTGCGAACTGAACACAAACTAATTCTAATGTTTATAAGCTATGCCTACTGCTGTACAAAGCCAAAATACCGTAATTGCTTACCGCCTTTCGACTTTGTCGAGAAATATATACAATATATCACCAACTTTATGAGCAAATTATAAACACCTGTAATACATATTCTATTACAACTTAGATAGGATAATGGAACCTATAACCATGATATCAGCAGCATTACTTACCTGCAGCATCCAGACCAAGCATGAGTATTCTTGTGGGTTCGCCTGACGTAAACTGGTCAAACACCCCCACCAATTTTGAGAATAATAAACCCAAATTCTTGTTTAGAGAAGTATATTCAATTAGACACTTATTATGTTGAATTGAAGTCGTATCACTACTAGAGCTGTATACCTATCTGTAATGAATAGCTTTAAACAGTTAAATCCCCCAATTTATAGTCATAGTGAAATACATGTAGCCTACATAGAATTGCACTGCGGTGGACCAAACGTTGGATTTGCCATGCCTGTAAGTTCCATGTGTTCAAAATCATGCCAGTCATTATCATGACGGCACTGTGGTGTAAACACTGGTGATCAATGAAGCGGAGCGATGGCGGTGGTGCTGTCAGGTAACACGTGGAGCTGTTCACATTGAGAAGGGAACTCCATGATGTGACGTCATTTGAGGCTATACCATTCACCCAGGGATGATTCACAATATAAGCCTATAAGCCCTGCATATGTTTGCTGCCAAGTAGACCCGCTATGACACAAAGTTGACTGAGACGGAGCCAAGCAAACACGAGACTAAACCAATGTTGGGTTGAGGTTGGCCCACCGTCTGCGACGCTGGCCCAGCATCAAACCAACATTGGGTCAGTGTCTCGTGTTTGCTCGGTGTTTTGTTGAATGTTACAGATTTATATTACACGTCTACTCTATTAGCTTTGACTTGTATCATATGTGTTGGCTATATATGCTACCGTAATTTATGGTTAAGTCATATGTAATATATCGCATGTAATATACACATGTTGTAAATAAATTATCCTATAAATAATGACACTTAAATCTCTACGTCAAGGCATTATTCAAATCAGATGTAAATCGATCATTACCAATTAGTAGGCCCCTATATAAATCATCTAACAAGGACACCCGGCCGCGCAGTGATTACAGACTCTGTAGGCCTATCGCGCATGCCTACATACTCTGTTATTACAATATACATTGAGTGGACCAATTAAACCCTCATAAGGTGTAGCAGCAGGGCAGCTGAGGTAGTAGTCCAAGCCGGGGACTCTTGCGCTATGCTCCAGTCGCGAAGCAGAGTGGATCAGCCTGACCTACTGAGGTAGGTGATAGCATCTTCCCTCACAGATGAGATTTTTAGACCTTCAGGGCTGCCAACGTGAAGCTGAAATTGTAATTAGGCCAGAGGATGAGTAGCCTATACGCTTGACATACAAATACTTTCATGTTTCCAAGGCTTTCGATGTACAAATTTAGAGAGAAGGAGGTGCCGCATCGATAAAGGTGTCTGACTGTCAAGTCATCAATGCATGCGTCCCGGGTTTGAACCCGGCTGATCTTGTGGGAGTGTTTCAGAGAAATACAACATTTTCAATAACAACACGCCACACAGTGAGCAGCACTGAACTGTTTTAATCAGACAACTGTTACACTATTTTTATTGACAACACGCCACACAGTGAGAAACGTTGTGAAACTGTTTTATTCAGACAACTGTTCACACACAAACTCGTGCAAGCAGTCTATATCCTTGTATATCCTTTCTTAATGTGACTAGATGATCACATTAATGGCGGCCTCATCGAGTTCCAGTTGAAACCGTGTGTTGACATTATTTTTGCGCAAGGTTACGCGCTGCCATATATGCTCCTTCATAGTGTAAAAAATAGAATGCTGAAGAGAAAAGTAGATTACAAGCTCTTTAAAATAATGATATGTGGGTATAATCTGCTCATGTGTGAAACCAGTTCCACAGACCAGTCAAGAGATGTTGCACAGGAGATGCTTAATCATGACAGAAAAGTGAAATACTTGAGGATACATTAATCAATTCAGCCGTGAATAATCATAATAGGTAAGAAACACATATATTTACAAATTACCCATAATGAATAAACTTTATTTTTGGTTTTTCTGCAAAAGGTTTAAATATTCAGAAATATTTTAGGGCCTACATCGCTTCTCATTTCTAAGAAAACAATTACGCCCTGCCAGAGAGATTAAAACCTTCAATATGCAATATATATATAAGATAAAGGATAAGCATTTGCGCTCGTTTGGGTCTGTGATTCATATAAAAAACATTGAATATGAAAAACTATGGTGGAATAAAACAGTGTAATCAATAAACTTTGTATTTCAGAAGTTATTATCATGATAATCACAATTGTGAAAATATCGAAGCGAGTCAAATGTACCAATATTACACAAGGTGTGAAACAATGCATGTACATGAACGAGCAAGTAAACAAAAATGCAGAGGAAAAAAATGATAAAAACAAAATGTCTCTGAAGAATTTATAAAAGTTCATTAGTGTATTCTAAATCACGTCTAATATGATATATTATTGTACATGTATAAATAAATATAAATCTCGCTGTTCAGCCTGACTGTTTAGCCTATATCAAGCCTATATCAACAAACTTTTGTGACAGAGTTTGATTGATTTAACGGTCACGTTGTCTACCAGCTCAATCTATCACCGCATCGATATCATCAAAAATTTCTTTTATGGCTTTCCGTCCGTTCTCAGCCTGTGTCCAGATATATATGTCCGTTCCATGACTATGTTGAAGTTATTCCTGTGCGGTTCCTGGCGCGGTTCATTAGTTTAGTGTTCGTGGTCGTCAAATCCTCACTGATCCCGTGTCCGGTACCCTTTAGTTTGCGGCGACTGGTCAGAATCTTGTGCAAGTGGTTTCCTCTGAAGAAGCGAGCAATAATCGTAGGTGATTTTCCATCAGGACTGCATCTAAATCGTGCGCACACAGTGAACTTATCTCAAGTTTTTCTTTTTAGAGCTTAATCACCTCATCTTGACAGTTCTCATCTTCATTGACGGATATGCCGTGAAAATGTAAACACCAGCAGCGAGAATACTGCTCATTCTCGTTGATTTGCCTGATTGTTTCCTTGAATTGTTTATAGTTGGTGTTGAGATCTTTGTCAGCTTTAGGCACTTTAGTCTCTAGAGCGCTTATGTACAAAGCTTTTAAAAAACATAGTTCAAGAAGAAATATGCCAGAATTATCGGAAAACTTACAGGATAATGCAAAAACTGATTTGCAGCAAAGTAAATGGTGGAATTTATAGGCATAGATCTTTGCTAAGCTTCCTCCGACGGTGAATGCACTGTTGTGTATAACAATGTGACATTGCAAAAAATATTACTTTTGGTTCAATTCACACCTGCTGTGGAATGCCTCTCATGGTAGTATGTCGATCTGGGCAGAAAGAAAATGAATTCACCTGTCCCGGAGAAGCGGGTAGAAGCTCAACATGTCATATGAAACAATTAACAGCTTCATTAGACAAACGACCTCTGGGGTCTTGATAAGATTTTCTAGAGTATGCTCCCTTGATTCTTGGGACACATTACAAGCTTATCTCATGCTTTGTTTGATCTGTACCACTTGCATCAATCTGCAGAAAACTGAACTGAATGAGAAGCAGTTTTAAGCAACTTGGTTTATGTTTCGTGGCAGTATACGTACTATTGTGCTATAGCGCCAGGGGATCGGGGTGTGGCAAGCGCAGCGCAGCACAGCTTGTGAAGATTGCAGTAGTCTGAATGATGTATGTGAAACTGTTCCAGCTCCTCACTGCATGTTGTAGAATGGGTTGGCGAGGGCTGATTTTTTAGCTGGCAAATGTTCGTATTTGTGTATTTGTTCCCCAAACAATCACAGACTGGAATTCACTGCCACCCAGTCTGTGTGCGACTCCAACGGTGCAGTCCTTCAAGGAAGGACTAGCCCGTCATCTCTCCCTCAGCCTTTAATTCACACGCGAACCCCACTGTATATAACATGTTTAAGTTAACTTAGCATGCATATTTTACTGAACTAATCCTGTTGTATATAGTCTTGTACATATTTTAAAGACGTCAGCCCGTGACGCCATGACGCCAACACGACAAGGCGGACGGCGACGGACTGGTTTTAAAACTCTATGGATTTCAGATTCGTATAAAATAGACTCGATGATTCTGGGTCGAACGTCGTGTTTATTTCTGCTATTATTTGTAGAACACATATAATATAAAATACAGTTACAAAGTCACTTCACTCTGCTTCATCATGGCAGAGAAACACAACCCAGCTTGGTTCTAAAGTAGAGCGCGCACCATCGTGCCTTGGGCAGCACTCCGGCCCGCGTCAATCCCGTATCAAGCCCGCATCACTCTCCTCGACGACGTCCGTCCCTTATATAAACTTTACATCATCATAATCACCACATTGATTAAACATCTAATCATACATAATCATAATCGGCGCATTGAGTTAACATGCATTTCCTGGCAACGGTCGCCAGTCCATCAGCCTTGATGGCTCGGCTGACCTTTGTCTGTACCGACCAATCCATTTCTGACCCAATCCAATCATGGATTGTCGTGTTCCGTTCTGGTCAGATCTACAGTAGTTATCATCTCTGCGTTTGCCTACTGCGTTAGGCATGCATAAGTTTACAATATGTTCATTTTAATGACGCATAAGTCTGCATAGACTTACCGTCGTCGATAAATATCTATCTATCTATCAATCTATAACCACTGATGCACTCTCTATCCACTGTAAATATATTTCTGCACTGCACTGCTAATGTCAGTTTCTTTCATCACGGGGTCACGTGTGATCATAATGCCATTAGGCGACGATCAATAAAAATTCATAAAGTTAAAAAGTGGGGAAAATCATGAACTCTGTGGTCAGCCGTCTGTATAATGTGAGTATGCCTATAGCAGGGACACGCACCATTCACCGCCTTCTATGGCATGTACAGTCTACTCATCTTACGTCTACTGGCAAGAGAATCCCACTTTAGGATGTTGATCATATCTCGTGATGTTGTGATGTCGGTATCTGCCCTTCTGTAGCGAGTATTATATAGGCCTTTAGCAATCTTGATTTCTACCTTTACTGAAATGCCTTCTCACAGGTGACCATCATCATTTTTACCGGATAACATATCTATCTACTGAACATACACATGCAAACACAATAAAGTGCATTTTTTGACATGTGGGTTGGTTCAACATTTATTGTGTTTTGCTCTGTTATTATGAAACATAAATTGTAATATTTCTTAATTTAATGATCTGTGGTAGGCTACTTGGTCTCCCACGTAAGCAATTTTTATAATAAAACTTGAAATCATTCAGTTTCAAACCTTTTCAAAATTCAAACTTGCACGTTGATTCTGTGGTCCAGTCGAAACAAATTACCACATTCCTCTTTTCCTGTATTTCCTTTCACACTCAATATGAATATATATTGGAACTGATTTACTAATAGGCCTGCGTAGCGAAACATCGTTGTGGTTGTAAGCCTTTTGTTTCGAAAAGGAACCAAGCAATTTAATGATTCATGGTATCCTCTTAAATGCCAGCTGTGTTAATGACCCTGTCCATCTTCCATATAGCTGGAATCGATACGTTGATATCTGTCATAGTGGCGTCAGAACTGGGGGGGGGGGGGGAGGGAGGCTGTAGCCCCACCACTTTCTTGATATATGGAAAAAAAAATTCATCACATATAAAAAATCTTTATTTGACTTCTCCTATACTTTGACATATGTTGGAAAAAGATCGCTTTTCTTACCCAAATCGGGTGTGAAGTAGGCAAAAATTAGGGGCAAAGCCAGTATCTGAAAAAGCTGGGGTGCATCTGCCCAGATTTTTTGGTCAAATGCAAATCAAGTTAGGGGACTTATGATAAAATTATTGACTTTTCTTTCTGACCATGCCTAATTTTTTGAAAAATCTTGACTTCCATTTATTACAGTGGAACACAAAGTAGTGCAAATAGTCTACCTAACATTAGAATAAATAGTCTGAGCTCCCTACTATAATTAGGGCAATTCATGCTGTTTTGTGGGTGGTGGAGAGTGTGGCAATAGTGTGCTCTGGTACCGTACTTTATCATTAAATTTCCCGTTTCCAATTGTGAGTTACCTGAATAACTCGCATTTAAGAGCTTAAAAAAACTATATAATGTGCTTTCAAATTTATCTGAATAGCTCTCAGATACCGCTAAGTCACAAAAAATTGCGGGGGGCCCCAGCTGCAATTAAATCTCGCTGCGCTCGCACCGAAGTCGCACAAATGTAATCTTGCCCCCCCCCCCCCTACTTTCAAAATAATCTGACGCCAGTGTAGGCTGTGACGAATTAAGTCCCCATAGAAAAAAATGAGAAAACTTTTAATTTAAATACCTACGAGGCATCCACATTTTTTATGGACACTATTGGATTATTCACACCCATATGTTTTAGAGGTAGACTATGTCAAAAGTGTGGCTCTAACTATGATATAGCCCACGTTAAGGACTACATACTATGTGATATTGTTGTTGTTAAACATTGTTGATTTTTTAGTATTATTTATACGTTAAATAGTCTTCTTCTTTATGAACAGAACACAAACTTCCAATGGAAGGCAAGTTGCTCAGATTTAGTGGTGTGCACTAGCAATTTAGTGTAATACAAGACCAATAATAATATTAAAAAGTATTTCCAGGTTATACTGGTTGTTTGATTTATTTATTCGCCATATACAGTACATGTACAGTACACAGTACATGAATACATTAGAGTTAATGAAGAAATAATACAATATAGCAGGTTAGCTGAGAACAGGCAATGTTTCTGCTTACATGTTATACCCATATATTTAATGTGTTTAATAATGTCGAGCTGTATAAGTTTAAATGTTATTTTAAATGTATTTTGCGAGTGACTGTCAGAACTTCACACTTTTTCGGGTTAAATTTCATTAGCCATATAGCCATCTTCCCATGATATTAGTTCATCTAGGTCATTCTGGAGAATCTGACCGTCTTCCGCAGAATTTATTTACTTATGCACAATTGCATCATCTACGAAAAGTCTAATCTTAGAGGTGATCAATTTGGGTAGGTCATTTATTTATACTAAAAACAGTATTTGCCCAAGGACAGAGCCCTGTGGGACACCGGATGTAACATTCACGGTTTCCAGAAGCAACGCCCTCAAAGACAACCTGCTGTGTACAGTTTAACAGAAAAGAATTTATCCACGCATGTGCTACCTCTGATTCAATAGTAGTCTAGTTTGTTTTATTTTTTATTTGATTTATTCATCAAAACATACATGAAACATAGCATACATGGTCATTATAATTTATTAAAATAATAAAAACCGGCAGCCACCATGCCTTTGTCACCCTGGAAAATACAAACTGGAAAGTTTTCTGGTGAGGTGTACTTATTTCTACAAGGTCCCTATAAACATTGATCCAGGATGGAGACAGGAAAGTATTTAGAGCAAAGGTGAAAACGCAGATGAAGAGGCTTAGCCTACAACTAAAAAAATACATAAAATTCTGAAAAAAATAACATTCACGGCCGATTTGAATGTACCATATGTAAGTTAATTAAACCATCCGACTTGACATACTCAGAATGTTTAGGGGACCCGAGTCTCACAAAACATATCATGTGCGACTCCCACCTCCTTCCCAATCAAAGGCAGGTCAGTCAGGGTTGATTAAATGCTAAATTATATAAATTATATAAATTATCTCAAAGCTAGCCATAAATGAAGATGTCATTTTCCCTTCTGTTCATTTCTATGAGAATATGTTCTCTCAATCCACGCTTTAAGGTAGTACCATTTGGAGCTCATATAAGTTGGGCTGGAAGAGCATCCCACATTTTGGTGGCCGAAAAGAGACAAGATTTGGCTCCAGATGATTTTACATGTGGTAAGACATGGGACTGCAAACTCTGTCTGGTAGTGACGGAATGCCGCTCACTAACCATAAAATATTCTATTTTAAGATAATTAGGCGCCGACCCATGTACCACACTGTATACTTTGCAAAGGTTAATTTGTTTGGCACACTCCGAGACAGGAATCCAATTTATCACTTTAGATTTGGAAATCCCAACATGCGATCAAGAAGGGCAATCGAGAAAAAATCTGATTGGTTTATTTGGTAAAATTTGTACTTTTTGTTGGTAAAGTTTCTGAAGACCACCATACCATGCAGAGCAGGCATAATCAAAATGACATTGAATAAGTAATGAAGCCAAAAGTCTCCTTGAATATTGATTTAAAAATTCAGCTTTCCTTCAAAGCAATTTTAGGCGCGAATTACCTTTTTAAAGAATGGCTTCAGCAATAAGCTTACCATCTAGCGATTGGTCCAGATCGAAACCCAGATATCGCCATTACTTTTGTCTCACCACATGTGACTTAGATTTCTGAAATGATGTACCGAAAAAAATACATTCTGTCTTTCCTATAAGTGGATGGAGAGCCTATTATCGACCAACCATCTATTGAGGGAAGAGAGTTCATTACCAAGCCTTCTCTCAATTAAGCCAGAGTTATGTGCATATAAAATAAGTTGGCAAGAAACTGCAGCTTCCATATCGTTGACATAAATGAGAAAAAGTAATGGTCCCAGAATGGATTCCTGTGGTACTCTGCAAGAAACCACTGATTCCTATTCTTCGGGTAAGATTCTAGCCATGACACTGATAGATCATGGAATCCGAGTGCTTTTGGTTAATGAAGCAGGATTCCGTGATCCACAGTGTCAAAAGCTTTTTGTAAAAATATTATTACCATGCCGGTATAGAAACCCTTGTTCTTTTGAAAGCGGATATGGTCTGTTAGATATGTAAGACAGGTATCGGTTGAATAAGAGCTGAGAAAGCCTGACTGCAAATCGTAAAAAAAACTTTGTGATGTGATATAAGATTCAATCTGGTTGTATTAAAACAACCTTTTCCAATATTTTTGAAACAACTGATAGAATTGACACAGGGCGATAGTTGTCCAGGCCGTTTTTAGAATTATTTTTGTGCAGTGGTAGCCTACATTTCGTGCAATTTTTATATCATCCGGAACATTGCCTGAATATAAAGAGAGAAGAACTATATGAGTGATTGGAGAGCTGTAGTTTGGGTTTTGCCATCTTTTATGAACCTGGCTGGCATACCATCAAGTCCAGTCGCCTTCTTTTGCCAAATATGTATGAGCAACTTTACTACAGTCCCAGGCTAATGTTCTATTCTTATACTGTACCATGCCGATTAGGACCGGCATACGGTTGGTATCCTATTAAGTTTATTTTGCCTGAGATTGTGTCCTCTTTAGGGGAAAAAGGGGTGATGTGTGTGGGAAACGGTTCACATTTCTGTACACCAGTACTTATGAACATGTGCAATATAACGTTTCAGGTCCTTAGGTTAAGGACTCTTGTCTTTAACAATTAGTGTTCAGAAAAAAAAATAATAATTGATATATAACTGTACCATGAATAATAGATAAATACATGTTTTGTACCCTTTTAGTTTTACTGAAGTAGGCCTAAACAAATTTGGCCAAGGCTGAAATAATATGCTAATTTTGACTTGATATTATAAATAAAATTTAAATCCATGAATGAAATCACAAACAATTGAAATTAAAATTAAAGTCTCAAAATACAGTATAATACATTATAAGTATATGATAACTGCAGTGGATAGTAAAGTGTTAGTAAAGTGGCCGATACAGCCTTGCAGATACATTTTACTCCATACCCTAATTTTCCAGGCAGTTCAGCAGCATTTAAAAAAGTGTATGAGATGCCCATAATAGCATCTCGCCACCCCAACGCCTCATCATCTGAAGTGGATCTGGGAGCGAGAAGAGCAAATAGTGCTGCGGCCATTCTCTAAAAGAGGCCTAGAAATAGGAGTAACCCCTCCCCACGGTAGAACAAAGCACAACCATATTTTTTTGATTGCTTGATATGTCGGGACTAGGAAATGGATGGTTGTGAAAAAAAAAATTGGGGACGTTGCCATGGTAACGGCATTATAACCGTACAACCTCTAATCCTGAAAATGCACTAAATATGCCTTTTGTGTGTGTAGTTCCTACAATTTAATCGATGTGTTGACGCTAACGATAAGCATTTAATAAAACAAATACATTGTACAATCGATTTGGGAAGCGCCAAATATGTAATGAAGTTATCTTGAAGATGTATTTTCATGTTATTTTTATTATTTGATATAGTAGGAAGATTTAGTACGCAGAAACGTTTAAACATCGTATTACGTTTATATAAGTCTTGTTAAATGATAGTGTGTTCACATACCATTAGGTTTTGTTTGCGTTATAATTATAGCGAGAAATCGCAATAATAGATATTAGTCCATGTGATTTATAAATTACAGAGACGCTGTGCAACGTTTCATTGTTCATTTATAATATAATAATGACGTCATAATTAATTTGTTTACTGAACGTGTTCAAGGTTACACGTCACCAGCTCTGTTCAAAGCGGCCATTATAGCAGATCGTATTTGTGTCCTTAATTTGAAAACTAATCGTCGCAGATGCACAAATAAAGTGTCTAACCCTATGTTTTCGAGGTCAAGGAATACGATAAAATAGAGCTTATAACGATCCGGCTCATGGCTGTATTGCTATTTAAAAAATATTGTATGTTTTGTTATTTTGACATTGTTTATTGCTATTAACAGATTTTCGACATTTTTCCGAAATAAATTGGATAATGATTCACAGGTGGTCTCATTAAATTCACAAAAATATCTCATGGTGATGTATGACGTCATGGAAGTTTAAATAGTAAAAAATTAACAATTGAATTCACTGAAACTAGATATCAAGCAAAGTAATCCGAGCTCGAGGGCTTTTATAAAAATGACCTAACCTTGTTTTGATACATATACAATGTTTTTGATGTTTTTATGCTCAATTAAAATCCCATGAGTCTCGGCTTGAAAATTTTGCTTTGTGTACTCAACGCAGATGCACACGCAGGCGCACACACAGACTCAGACGCATAAAACAATCTGGTGAGGTTAGAATCGGGCCTCGCGAAAGGGGGGGGGGGTCATTATATCATTTATGGCAAGGCGGTAATAGGCCTATAACAAATGACTCTCGTTGTTTGAATACAATGTCGATCTTTGACGGAAAGGACGGGTGTTCTCATCCGTCATTTGCAAAGCAGACCTTCCTGTTGGTTCCATTTTTATTTTGACAAAATGTTTTTTTTTTAACTTGAGCCACCGACTACGAAACTGGACCAACAAACAACAAACATATATGCAAGCATGAGTTTACTTTATTCTGATTCAGTAGCCTATATGCCAGCATCGCATCGCGGACGGTGGACCAACATTGAGTCAACATAGGATGAATGTTTTGCGCAATGAGGGATTCGTGACAACAACATCGGTTTGATCGAGTATGAGTTTCTATCTCCTTTATCATGTTTATCACCTTAACTTTAACGTAACTTATTAGAGTGATCAATAGCCGATATTTAGCATGCTATATAGTTAGGCCTAGACCTATATTCTGTGAAACTCAATGACCTTGACCTCCTTTGTTTTCACCGAGCTGTCTAATACAATGAAGTATGGGGGAGGGGTCTTATATAACTTTATTTTCACCGAGTAACGTCACTGCGTTTCACAGAATGAAGTATGGGGGGGGGGTGTTATATAATCTTGTTTTCACCGAGTGACGTCACTGCGTTTCACAGAATATTCTGATATTGGCTGCCATCAGCGGCAGTGCCCAGAAACACAAAACGTGTGTATAATCTTGGGGGACATTTTTTTCAGAATTTTGGAGCTTGAAGCCGGAACAAACTGTTATGAGCGAAAACAAAATATTCAGCAATGGCCACCAAGTCGGAAAAATAAAAATAAATGCTCAATGGTGAACAAATTGCACCAGGTGGTTTTACAATCTAGACCTATCAATTATACGTCTGGAGCAAAAAACATACTTCATGAATTGTAAGGTTCAACTAAATATGGTGGCCTGGCAAACCAACTGAGGAACTTTATCATGGTTATCTGAACGTGGGAACTGCGGAACATGGGAACGTTCTTGTGCGTCTGATCGTGCGTCCGAGTGTGCGTCTGCGTGAGCGTCTGCGTCAAGTACACAAAGCCAACAGTTTGCCAGGCATTTTTGTCAATGTAATGTCAATTGCAAGGTCAAATATGAGTTTTCAACAAATGAAGCTAGGAACAACTGTAATACCTCATTCCCGTGTGATTTTGACTGGGCAATCCATTTCTGATATTATTTTCATGACTCTTCAAGGTCAAAAGGTAAATTTTAAAGTGAAACAAGGAACATGTGTAGGCCTAGGCCCAATACCTCTTTTCCATAGGATTTTGAAAATCCATTTATGGTATTATTATGGTCATTCAAAGTCATATTCAATGTCGAAAGGTCAATTCCCAGATCCTTTGTGTGTAATGTTGACTGAATAACCTATTCTGGTACTGTTTTGATGACTAAATGTCATCTTCAAGGTCAAAAAATCAATTTCAAGTAAAGAAAAATATGATTTTTAACACATAAAGCTAGGAGATTTTGATTGTGAAATCATTTTCTTTTTAAATAGAAAATTCTTTTGTAACATATATGAGCTACATATTGGAGCACGTTATATAATACCTCGTTTGAGTATGCTTTTGACTGGATAATCTAATTCTGTTAGTTTTAAATGATTAAGCATGCTTAAGGTGAAATGATCAGGCGACGAGAAGGCGTTAAGGGGCAATGGAGTGGTGTTGAAGAGCGAAGAAAAAGCTTTAATGATCAATAAGGAGTTGTTAAAGGGCAATCAGAAGGTGCTAAAAGACAATGAGTAGGCATTAAAGGGCAGCGAGGAAGCATATTAAAGGGCAATGAGGAGGCGTTAAAGGGCGAAGAAAAAAAGTTATAGTGCGGTCAGTAAAACCTATGTAAAGAATAATGACTAATGCAAAATTGAATTTTTAGTTGATGATATTTCAGACAATTCCGACAATCCAAGTCGCCTATGGAACTCTATAATAAATAATATTCTGCGTAGAATTCTACCACCTGCTCTGTCAGAATTCACAGCAGTAAAATCACTTTGTGAAAAATTTCTCGAAATACTTTGTAGATAGAATTAAAACTGCTCGTTCCCAATGTTCAGATAAGGTACCGTATATTCCATCAGTGCAAAAAAACTGAAATTAAATTAAAAATGAAAGTTTTTGAACGAGCGACAGAAGATGAAAAAGAAAAGCTTTCTTGGGCTCATCGCCAACATCGTGTGATCTGGACCCGATTCCTACAAGCGTGCTAAAAATTGTCTCGACATACTAATGACTGGGTATATACATCTTCCAAGGCCTCGGGAGAAGTGGAGCCTTGCAGTGGGAAGATGCGTATATATAGGACCATCAGTTAAAAACATATATTTCTAAAAACGAACTGAAAAATTACAGGCATGTATCCAACGCGAGTTTTAGTTCCAAAATCTTAGATAAAGTTATTAGCCATTCGTTTACAAGTTTATTTAAAAAATAACCAAACCTGAATCCACTACAATCAGCCTACACGAAACATCATTCTACAGAATCGGCACTGCTTTCGTCAACGTTAACCATACTACATCAACAAATCGACTCTCAGATTGGTATTATATAGAATGTCTGCTCAGACTCAAATTTGGTTTTCTTCTTATTTGAAAAATAGGCAGCAATCGGTACCAAGAGGCCAGTCGGCCATCATTATTCCCTGTCCCACCCACCCGCGTGTTAGACATTTCTAAGGGTACATCCTTCACTGAACTCTCACATTCTGTTTTACAGTAATGGTCAATCTATTTAGCACAGTATGCCATGCATATTACAGATATTAAAGTCAATGATGATCACAAGTCAGCCATTTTTGAATTAGATAAAGTTGACATTTTTGAGGGCTTTTCACTCCATGAAACCACACATTTTGGTTTTACAGTAATGGTCTAGCTGTCTGGCACAGTTTTCCCGATATTACCCATATTAAGGTCAATAACGGCCTCAAGTCGATCATTTTAAACTTGATCGAGATTTTTCAGGGCATATCTCTACCTGAAACCACACAATCATTTTGTTTCCTACTTAATGTCTGGGTTTGCCACATTTCGTGCTAATTATGGCCGAGAATCGGCCATTTTGAATTTGATCGAATTAAAAATTGTCAGGGCATAACCTACCTGAAACCGCACATTTTCTATTGTAGTAATGATTTAGCTAACTGGCATGATTTGCAAGATATCAAGCATATTAAAGCTAATATTATGGCCGATGGTCGGCCATTTAAATTTGATCGAGTTGAACTTTTTCAGTGCATATCCCTATCTGAAAACGCATATTTGGTTTTATAGTAATGGTCTGGCTATCTGGCACGATTTGCAGGACATCAGGCATATGAAAGGTAATTTTGGCTCATTAATCCACCAGCTGATGGGTTAGATTTGACCATGAAAGGTACCCTCGATGTTATGTTTGATTATTGTTATATACGCCTTGGCACATATTTTAAGCTTGGTGCCCAAGCCGGCTTCCTGTCAAATCTCGAGAAATCACCTTATTTGTGTTTTTGGCGCTCGCGACTCAGGTAAAAGCACATATTCCAGGTTTTAAGTAGACCAGAATGTCCCAAATCATTCATATGAGGTTCCAAAATGACCGGGGCAACGTGATGATCATTTTGGTGTATCATAAGGTTGCAATGAGGGAGTGTAGGCCTCACAATTTGGGAAAATGTTGAATTTCGGGCCCAATTTTAACTTCGTTTTTCATTTTACTAAGTCACTTATTATTTTTTTCTACAACAAAATATGAGACCTAACACCAAGCAAAATAATTATAAAACTGAACCTATTATTCTAGCTTTATTTGGAACAAATCTGAGTCTTCTAACCTATCTGTTTTTGCACAGTCATCATATGAGTGACCCCACCCCCCTTAAATCAGTAAAACTACTCGATAACGGTATTTTACTTATTTGATATGATATAACATACTTTTATGCATTTATATGTTACAATTCATGTGTTTAGTTATTATGCTATATCTTTGGCTGTGTTGATTTTTGGGTTAGATAATGAGGAGCAACATATATTCACATTTGGTGCTTTATGAACCAGAATTTACATCAATGCGTTGGTAAAACATTCAACAGATATTACTACATCAGTACTTATAATAATACCTTTAACTACATTTCTATGTGCGCTAGTGCAGCATTTATTATCATAACCTCATTCACCATGCCTTTAACTACATTACTATGTGTGCTGGTGCAGCAGTATGTTTTACAACCGCATCTCCAATACATTTAGCTACATTACTCTGTGTTCTGGTGCAGCAGTAACTTTTACAACCGCATTCCCAATACATTTAACTACATTACTACAAGTGGTAGTGCAGCAGTAATTGTTACAATCGCATTCCCAATACCTTTTAAAACTACCAATATCGTGTGTATGGATTTTTGCATTCAACAGGCTCATATTCAACTGTTTCATCCTTACATTTGCAGAACTTGGAGCAACTGATAGATGGTTTCCTAAAATTACACAATTTGGTAGCACAGTGCAACTGTTGCACACTGCGGTCAAGTTCTCTGGAAGTTGAGTGATTTTATTTGACGGCAAAAGCAGGTCATCTTCCATTTTATATAAAAAAACAGTAGGGTCCAGTTTGGCCTTAACATCACCAAGAATTGAGCACATTTGATAACTGATATAAAAGCTTCTAAAAATATGAGCTAGTGGAACACTTTTTGAGCGGGGTAAGGAGTGGAAGGTGGCATGGTTGGTGTGATGGTATAGCCATGATCTCAGTTTGTTTATGTCAGTTATAAATGTTTGTTTTTTGAAGACTTGACACAAGTAAGATTCAGCATTTTTAGCCTGTGCTCAAACATCGGGATCAAGGATCCGAAACCCTTCAGATACACAACAGGGTTGGCTGTAAGGGCAGCTGTTTTTGTACCAGCTTTGCTGCTATTATCACAGCCAGTCAGAGCATGCACAGCTGGTATTACTTTGCAGATTTTTTTTTATCAGCAGCCAACTTTAATGCTAATTTATGGATTGGGATGTAACGTCATATAGCCTAAAACCATAGCTCATTGAGATCTTTTCTCTTAAGCTCCCTCCAATAGTACAGCAGAGGTACCAGAACATCAGTGTCCGCAGAAAGTACAACTAGTCGTTTGGCGCCAGCTTCCGCAGCTTGCAAGACAAGGCTCGTGTCAGCCTCTTCATAAGGTGAGTTGAGTTCATGCACATTTCGTACAATTTTGTCTATCACTTTCGTTGCCACTCTATTATCTTGAATGCTACTAAGAACGATCTCAGTGTGGTTTCCAATGTCTTATACATGCATGAGTACTTGTAGTTTTGCTTTGATTTCGTTTAGTGGTCAGAAGTACTCCATGTCTATAGGTAGTGGCGTGTGATTTTTTTACTTCCTCTAGCCCAATAGGGGTGTCTCTACATCTGTTCTGCGCATTATTTCATTGAGTCTGTTATGGAGCCATCTTTAGGGGAATCAAATACAATCATAGTCTCTTCGGTTAACCTGAAGCAAAATGTCCAATGTCCTTTCAAATAATTCGCCAAAAGTTGATATGATGTCTTTTAAGCTGGCCCAATTCATATGGACCATATAACGTCAACTAGGTTTGTGGAGGTCATCTGCCAAGAAGAAAGGGGCCCTGTGTAGTGTTCAGAGGAGAGATGTTTCTCCAGTTCATGCACTAGCTCACTCTTAGTAGATTTTTGCAATACCCTGTCTTTACCAAACAGTCGACTATATTCCCCGTTATATCATATGCTAGCAGCTCCACCATTGTGTTTCCTCTTGACTTTACCATGTCTACCATTTACTAAATTGCACCACACTCTTTCCTGATGGACGTCTTTGTTGTGGACTTCTTGAAATGGTTTGTTCTATGCTGGTACTTCATAGTCTTGAAGTTTGCTCGGGAGATCCTGTCGAAGATCTTAATTTTTTTTGGTTTCTGAGTTGATCTGAAGCTTTTTCTTGCAATCGCTGAATTCAATGCAGTGGGCTTAGATTTAGCTTTAAAGCAAAATATTCAAAGATCAAAGATGAATCGCGGTCATTAGAAAGACACAAGAAGCTAAATTTGTTACAGAGTGGGAGACGATAGACCATGACATGCTAGGTGTTAGTAACCGAGATATGCAAAACCACGATCTGGGATTACATCACGAGATAACCCCTAGTAAAACAAAGCAGATGAAGAATGCGTTCAAAAGATGATAATATTCATCAAACGACATGAGAACCCATTTTTTATCAACCAATAGGCCTTAGTACCGAACTACATTATATTTTAACTCAAGAAAAAGCTACAGAGCAAATCAGAAAGTTGGGTGCTGATTTCTGCAAAGTAATATCAGCTGTGCATGCTCTGACTGGCTGTGATAATAGCAGTAAAGCCGGTACAAAATCAGCTGCCCTCAAAGCTAACCCCGGGCCTGTTGTGTATCAGAAGGGTTTCGGATCCGTGATCCCGATGTTTGATTTCAAAGCACAGGCTCAAAATGCTGAATCTTACTTGTGTCAAATCTTCAAAAAACACAACAGCTATAACTGACATAAACTGAGATCATGGCTATACCATCACACCAAACAAACCACCCTCCACTCCCTATCACTCTCATAAGGTGCTATACTAGCCATATTTTAGTAGCTTTTATTTATATCAGTTATTAAACATGCTCAATTCCTGATGATGTTAAAGCCAACCTGGACCCTACTGATTTTGGATAAATAATGGAAGATGACCTGCTTTTGCCGTCAAGTAAAATCACTCAACTTCCCAAGGACATGACCGCAGTGTGCAACTGCCAACAGTTGCAATGTGCTACCAAATGGTGTAATTGTAGGAAACTATCTATCAGTTGCTCCAAGTTCTGCAAATGTTTGGATGAAACAGTTCCACACATAGTATTAGTAGTTTTAAAAGATATTGTGAATGCGATTGTAAAAAATACTGCTGCACTAGCACACGTAGTAATGTAGTTAAAGGTGTTATTATAATTACTGATGTAGGCCCTAGTGATACGAACAAATTTTTTACCAGCGTTTTGATGTAAATTCAGGTTATAAAACACAAAATTTGAATACATTTTGCTTCTCATTATCTAACCCAAATATCAACACGGCCGTACACATAGCATAACACTCAAACACATGAATTGTAACATATATATGCATAAAGGTATGTTATATCCTATCAAATCAGTAAAATACCGTTATCGAGTAGTTTTAAGGATTTAAGGGGGTGGGGTCACTCTCATGATGACTGTGATAAAAAAACAGATAGGTTTGAAGATTCAAATTTGTTCCAAATCAAGCTAGAATAATGGGTTCAGCTTTATAATTATTTTGCTTGGTGTTAGGTCTCATAGTTTTTTGTGAAAAAAATAATTAGTGACTTAGTAAAATGAAAAACGAAATTGAAATTGGGCCCGAAAGTCAACATTTTCCCAAATTGTGAGACATACACTCCCTTGGTGCAACCTTGTGATACACCAAATGATTATCACGTTGCCCCGGTCATTTTGGTACCTCATATGAATGATTTGACAATTTCTGGCCCAATTAAACCTAGAATATGTGATTTTACTCAAGTCGCAAAGGCCAAAAACACAAATAAGGCGATTTCTCGAAATTTGACAGGAACCCCGCTTGGGCACCAAGATTAAAATATGTGCCAATGGGTATATAACAATAATCAAACATAACATTGAGGGTACCTTTCATGGTCAAATCCAACCCATCAGCTGAAGGACTACATGGTTGGCTATTTAAGTATTTAAGTTTTTAAACCCCAAATAGCACATCTACACACGGTAAGGGATGTGTGTGTGCAATATCACAGGTTTCCCAGAGTTGCTCCGGGAATGATAGCTGTCAGATATCAAGCATATTGCAGTTAATTATGGCTGATGGTCGGCTATTTAAGTAGGTCAAAGTTCATATACCCCAAAAGGCGCTCGTATGCCCCCTAAGGGATGTGTGTGTGCAATATGAAAAAAAATACCCCCATGGATTTCGGTGATCTGCTCCTGAATTCGAAACGAAATGCAGACAGACGGCGGCCGGACATCAGAGGTGACGTTATTACCCCGCCCTAACTTCGTCGGGCGGGGGATAACAATTGCAGACACTCTGACAGATTAAAGTTACACTCTCATAATATTATATAGTTTCACAGGGCTCTGCAGTGGGACCACATTTTGCCTTATACACCACACCACCCAGCGCTATAATCTCCAGTTTAGATATAAACCACCACCCTTATGTCGATGATATCCAAATTTACATGTCCCTATCCTCTAAGGAATCTCTAAGAGAAGTCACAACATTGTTTAATGTGTGTATCGGCTTGGATGGCAGGATCCAAGCTGTAGCTCAACACTGGCTTCTCATTGGGTCCAAACTTCAGCGAGAAAAATCCTGAACTAATTTCTCATGCTGAATTCTAGGTCAAGGCACAAATTTATCTGCATCATCCAGAGAGCACTGGTTAGTAGCAAATTAGATTATTTGAAAATCGCTTTTTCACAACATTTCAGAAAAGGACATTGCTAGTGTGCAGAACTGCCTTGCTAGAGTGGTAACCAGAGCATCACGTTTTAATCTTTCTCTTCCTTTTCTAAAACAATTACACTGGCGTCCTGTCAAATTTCGCATTCATTTTAAAATATGCATTATAATGTTCTGAACCCCAAGAGAAATGAAATGAATCGGGCTTCAGGCCACCTTTGTGCACATATAGGCTAAACCAGGCCAGGAGAACCTCCTGATGATGGTGAGATGATTGAGATGACACTGTCCTCCAGACACAGGATTCGAAATTCGAGCCCTGGCGGTCTGAGGCCGAGCACGCTACCACTCGGTCACAGAAGCTCCCCACAATACTGATTTTCACACGTGGATGGGGAAGAAACATTTTTGTTTCTTTCAAAACGCCGAGACCGGGAACCGAACCTCGAACTCTGGCGTGAAAGGCAGCGGTGCTAACCACTACCCTAGGGCCCCCGCCCGAGCCCCAAGAGAAAACCAGCCTGCATATCTTACTGACTTACTTGTTTGGTAGAAATGCTCAAAATATTTATGCTCCACAAATTCAATACATTTTTTGTTCCCCTTAAAACTAAGACTGGGTCAAAAGCTTTCCCCATAGCTTTGGTTATCCTGTCATAGCCCCTTGGTGGCCCGCCCTTTAGCGACACTCCTTCGTCTTTAACACCTTCTCCTCGCCTTTAGACCTCCACGCATCACCCTTTAACGCCTCTCCATAGACCGTTACCACACCACCATTATTATTTCACGCTTCCTGGTCGACGTGTATCTCCGTTCCATAGCCCTTTAATGCCTTCCCACCACCTTTTAATGCATCCGGTCGCACATTAACGCCTCTTCTTTGCCCCTTAACGCCTCGGCGCCGCGCTCCAACGCCCCCATTGTCCCTTAATGCCTTAGTTTCACCTTTTAATGCCTCCCCATCGACCTATAATGCTTTTCCGTTGCCTCACAATTTCACTTCGATGATGTTAAATAAAAAAACTCTGCCAAAATTTGATTATCCAGTCAAAATCACACCAAAACAATGTATTATGTGTGTTCCAATTTGTTGCAAATACATCACAGTGCATAATAGACTTCCTCCAAAATTTGTGAAGAATTGTCGTATTTTTTCGTGAAAAGAAAATTCGTAAAAAATATTTAAAAATAATTATTTATTTTTCTTTTTCGAGAATTCTTAGTTGCACGAATTGTCATTTTAACGAATTTTCTAGGATAAGATGAGGTGGATATGTGTGACTAAGTGACCGTTGGCAGTCGTTTGCGGTCGCTGCATATTTGTATCTTCCGGTTGTGTTCTCATTTTTCTACTTTATGTTACCAACAACGAAAATTATTTTGTCAGAAAAGAATATTGAAGAATTATTTTTATTTTCGTTATCAAAAACGAAAATTATTTTCTTTAAAGCAAAAACAGTTTTGTTCGTTTTTCCTATTCCGAAGAAAAAAAGAAGATAAAGCAATTTCGTTTTATTTCGAAAAAGGAAATAATTATTTTTAATTATTTACTAATTTTCGAAGCGGAAGTTTATTATGCACTGTATTGTCCGTTAAAATCATATTTTGCCTTGGAATTGTCCATTTGACGTAGATGATCACATCAAGATGTATGACTTGTACCTAGATCTATTTGTTAAAAATCATATTTTCGATTACCCGACCTAGAAATTGACACATTGACCTTTTGAAAAAGACCTCTTTAATCAGCAAAATAGTAGCAGAAGTAGATTATTCAGTCAAGATGATATCAAAACGACGTACTACACGTCTTTTGCTATTTGTTTTTGTTAAAAATGATACTTTTACATTTTTGACCTCGGAATTGACATTTTCATGACCTTGAATTGAAATTGCCCTCGCAGATGACCTTGAAGATGACCTTAAATCACAAAAATAAGGGCATAAATAGATTTTTCCACTCGAAATCACACGAAAAAGAGGTATTACACATGCTCCCAGCTTTATTTGTTCAAAAATGATATTTTCACTCACTTGACCCTAAAATTGACCTTTTGACCTTGAAGATGACCTTGAATAATCCAATTAATTTTAGAAATGGGAGGTCGTTTTCTGTGATATTTGTACGACATTGGAAATAGTTCTATTAAAGATAAGGTCCAAATTGCACTAATCAGAAAGATATACTCCATAACAATCTGGTCGTACGATTTCAGAACGCTGAAATTTATAATATTTCACTGATTCCGGATGCAGTCATTTTGTTATTTAACCTTGGACGACCTTGAAAATTAAAATTATATTTTAACTACCTTTTGTCAGGTATTCAATCAAGTGATATACGGCAATGTACATTGTGATATTTAACTCAGTATTATTTAACCTATTTTCTAAATATTGGTCAGCATATTCTTCAATTTCCACCAGATATAAGATATAACTTTTAAACAAAAACACTGGATATTCCACACAGGATGCGAAATAAGAGCGTAATAAAATATAATCATGCTTAAGTAAAATATATTTTTCAATGAAGAAATGTATTAATGATCATAACTGCTACATATTTAGCTCGTCCCAAATCGCTAATGCCACTTACATGTCTTTTATCACTTCAGCTTCATTCATAGCCTTGGAAAATATGTGCGCAAAATGGCGTCAATGTCGCAAAAGAGACTGTGTTGGAATAAAGCCGTAACCATGGCAACGCCTCAAATATTTTTTTCACAACCATCCATTTTGTACCCCCGACATATCACTGAATAAAAAAATATGGTTTTGCTTTGTTCTACCGTGGGGAGGGGTTCACTTTTTTTTCACCCTCCTGGCCGCTGCACTAAAAGGAACTCAGTCGACTCACTGCACTATTTATTCTCAGGAGAACCGCAGATATCAACAATAAATATCTTCCACCAAAAGGTAATAAATGTTTTTTTTTAACCGAATTGGGACACAGTAAATACTTATTTGCTTCATGGGGCTTTTTTTTTAAAGTGTAATTTCATAAAAAGTGATTGGGCCATTTTATTTTTAAAGTGTAATTTCATAAAAAGCGGTACACATCACCGGAATGATTCTTTCTTTTGATATACTGTAGATCTGTTATTTTTTGCGTGTTTAGATTTTCAAGAATTTTATGATTTTGGAGCTTCACATGAATTCTAGAATTCGTGAATTATGCATTTCGATGACAGGTAGTGCTATTATAATAATAATTTCTTGAGATTCTTAAATTCCCTAATTTGTCCTCCTTGTGAAAATTAAAACCCTGCGAATATTACCAGATCTACAGTATTACATTTACGGATATGTAATTGATAGAATTTGGTCATTTTTAAATGTGAATTTAAAATGATTAAATGTTGTGGTATATGAAGGGTTAATAGAGAATTTGCAGACATTTTGAATTATGTATGGCTTAGTCTACCATTACAGATTCAATGTTTGAATTATGTATGGCTAAGTCTACCATTACAGATTCAATGTTTGAATTATGTATGGCTTAGTCTACCATTACAGATTCAATGTTTGAATTTTGTATGGCTTAGTCTACCATTACAGATTCAATGTTTGAATTATGGATGGCTTAGTCTACCATTACAGATTCAATGTTTGAATTATGAATGGCCTAGTCTACCATTACAGATTCAATGTTTGAATTATGTATGGCTTAGTCTACCATTACAGACTCAATTTTTGAATTATGTATGGCTTAGTTTACCATTACAGATTCAATGTTTGAATTATGTACGGCTTAGTCTACCATTACAGATTCAATAGTTGAATTATGTATGGCTTAGTCTACCATTACAGATTCAATGGTTGAATTATGTATGGCTTAGTCTACCATTACAGATTGAATGGTTGAATTATGTATGGCTTAGTCTACCATTACAGATTCAATAGTTTAATTATGTATGGCTTAGTCTACCATTACAGATTCAATGTTTGAATTATGTATGGCTTAGTCACCATTACAGATTCAATGTTTGAATTATGTATGGCTTAGTCTACCATTACAGATTCAATGTTTGAATTATGTATGGCTTAGTCTACCATTACAGATTCAATGGTTGAATTATGTATGGCTTAGTCTACCATTACAGATTCAATGTTTGAATTATGTATGGCTTAGTCTACCATTACAGATTCAATGGTTGAATTATGTATGGCTTAGTCTACCATTACAGATTCAATGTTTGAATTATGTATAGCTTAGTCTACCATTACAGATTCAATGTTTGAATTATGTATGGCTTAGTCTGCCATTACAGATTCAATGTTTGAATTATGTATGGCTTAGTCTACCATTACAGATTGAATGGTTGAATTATGTATGGCTTAGTCTACCATTACAGATTCAATGTTTGAATCATGTATGGCTTAGTCTACCATTACAGATTCAATGGTTGAATTATGTATGGCTTAGTCTACCATTACAGATTCAATGTTTTAATTATGTATGGCCTAGTCTACCATTACAGATTCAATGTTTGAATTATGTATAGCTTAGTCTACCATTACAGATTCAATGTTTGAATCATGTATGGCTTAGTCTACCATTACAGATTCAATGTTTGAATTATGTATAGCTTAGTCTACCATTACAGATTCAATGTTTGAATTTTGTATGGCCTAATCTACCATTACAGATTCACTGTTTGAATTGTGTATGGCTTAGTCTACCATCACAGATTCAATGTTTGAATTATGGATGGCTTAGTCTACCATTACAGATTCAATGTTTGAATTATGTATAGCTTAGTCTACCATTACAGATTCAATGTTTGAATTATGTATGGCTTAGTCTACCATTACAGATTCAATGGTTGAATTATGTATGGCTTAGTCTACCATTACAGATTCAATGTTTGAATTATGTATGGCTTAGTCTACCATTACAGATTCAATAGTTGAATTTTGTATGGCCTAGTCTACCATTACAGATTCAATGTTTGAATTGTGCATGGCTTAGTCTACCATTACAGATTCAATGTTTGAATTATGGATGGCTTAGTCTACCATTACAGATTCAATGTTTGAATCATGTATGGCTTAGTCACCATTACAGATTCAATGGTTGAATTATGTATGGCTTAGTCTACCATTACAGATTCAATGTTTGAATTATGTATAGCTTAGTCTACCATTACAGATTCAATGTTTGAATTATGTATGGCTTAGTCTACCATTACAGATTGAATGGTTGAATTATGTATGGCTTAGTCTACCATTACAGATTCAATGTTTGAATTATGTATGGCTTAGTCTACCATTACAGATTCAATGTTTGAATTATGTATGGCTTAGTCTACCATTACAGATTCAATGTTTGAATTATGGATGGCTTAGTCTACCATTACAGATTCAATGTTTGAATTATGTATGGCTTAGTCTACCATTACAGATTCAATGGTTGAATTATGTATGGCTTAGTCTACCATTACAGATTCAATGTTTGAATTATGTATAGCTTAGTCTACCATTACAGATTCAATGTTTGAATTATGGATGGCTTAGTCTACCATTACAGATTCAATGTTTGAATTATGTATGGCTTAGTCTACCATTACAGATTCAATGGTTGAATTATGGATGGCTTAGTCTACCATTACAGATTCAATGTTTGAATTATGTATGGCTTAGTCTACCATTACAGATTCAATGTTTGAATCATGTATGGCTTAGTCTACCATTACAGATTCAATGGTTGATTTATGTATGGCTTAGTCTACCATTACAGATTCAATGTTTGAATTATGTATGGCTTAGTCTACCATTACAGATTCAATGGTTGAATTATGGATGGCTTAGTCTACCATTACAGATTCAATGTTTGAATTATGTATGGCTTAGTCTACCATTACAGATTCAATGTTTGAATTATGTATAGCTTAGTCTACCATTACAGATTCAATGTTTGAATTATGTATGGCTTAGTCCACCATTACAGATTCAATGTTTGAATTTTGTATGGCTTAGTCTACCATTACAGATTCAATGTTTGAATTATGGATGGCTTAGTCTACCATTACAGATTCAATGTTTGAATTATGAATGGCCTAGTCTACCATTACAGATTCAATGTTTGAATTATGTATGGCTTAGTCTACCATTACAGACTCAATTTTTGAATTATGTATGGCTTAGTTTACCATTACAGATTCAATGTTTGAATTATGTACGGCTTAGTCTACCATTACAGATTCAATAGTTGAATTATGTATGGCTTAGTCTACCATTACAGATTCAATGGTTGAATTATGTATGGCTTAGTCTACCATTACAGATTGAATGGTTGAATTATGTATGGCTTAGTCTACCATTACAGATTCAATAGTTTAATTATGTATGGCTTAGTCTACCATTACAGATTCAATGTTTGAATTATGTATGGCTTAGTCACCATTACAGATTCAATGTTTGAATTATGTATGGCTTAGTCTACCATTACAGATTCAATGTTTGAATTATGTATGGCTTAGTCTACCATTACAGATTCAATGGTTGAATTATGTATGGCTTAGTCTACCATTACAGATTCAATGTTTGAATTATGTATGGCTTAGTCTACCATTACAGATTCAATGGTTGAATTATGTATGGCTTAGTCTACCATTACAGATTCAATGTTTGAATTATGTATAGCTTAGTCTACCATTACAGATTCAATGTTTGAATTATGTATGGCTTAGTCTGCCATTACAGATTCAATGTTTGAATTATGTATGGCTTAGTCTACCATTACAGATTCAATGTTTGAATCATGTATGGCTTAGTCTACCATTACAGATTCAATGGTTGAATTATGTATGGCTTAGTCTACCATTACAGATTCAATGTTTTAATTATGTATGGCCTAGTCTACCATTACAGATTCAATGTTTGAATTATGTATAGCTTAGTCTACCATTACAGATTCAATGTTTGAATCATGTATGGCTTAGTCTACCATTACAGATTCAATGTTTGAATTATGTATAGCTTAGTCTACCATTACAGATTCAATGTTTGAATTTTGTATGGCCTAATCTACCATTACAGATTCACTGTTTGAATTGTGTATGGCTTAGTCTACCATTACAGATTCAATGTTTGAATTATGGATGGCTTAGTCTACCATTACAGATTCAATGTTTGAATTATGTATAGCTTAGTCTACCATTACAGATTCAATGTTTGAATTATGTATGGCTTAGTCTACCATTACAGATTCAATGGTTGAATTATGTATGGCTTAGTCTACCATTACAGATTCAATGTTTGAATTATGTATGGCTTAGTCTACCATTACAGATTCAATAGTTGAATTTTGTATGGCCTAGTCTACCATTACAGATTCAATGTTTGAATTGTGCATGGCTTAGTCTACCATTACAGATTCAATGTTTGAATTATGGATGGCTTAGTCTACCATTACAGATTCAATGTTTGAATCATGTATGGCTTAGTCACCATTACAGATTCAATGGTTGAATTATGTATGGCTTAGTCTACCATTACAGATTCAATGTTTGAATTATGTATAGCTTAGTCTACCATTACAGATTCAATGTTTGAATTATGTATGGCTTAGTCTACCATTACAGATTGAATGGTTGAATTATGTATGGCTTAGTCTACCATTACAGATTCAATGTTTGAATTATGTATGGCTTAGTCTACCATTACAGATTCAATGTTTGAATTATGTATGGCTTAGTCTACCATTACAGATTCAATGTTTGAATTATGGATGGCTTAGTCTACCATTACAGATTCAATGTTTGAATTATGTATGGCTTAGTCTACCATTACAGATTCAATGGTTGAATTATGTATGGCTTAGTCTACCATTACAGATTCAATGTTTGAATTATGTATAGCTTAGTCTACCATTACAGATTCAATGTTTGAATTATGGATGGCTTAGTCTACCATGACAGATTCAATGTTTGAATTATGTATGGCTTAGTCTACCATTACAGATTCAATGGTTGAATTATGGATGGCTTAGTCTACCATTACAGATTCAATGTTTGAATTATGTATGGCTTAGTCTACCATTACAGATTCAATGTTTGAATCATGTATGGCTTAGTCTACCATTACAGATTCAATGGTTGATTTATGTATGGCTTAGTCTACCATTACAGATTCAATGTTTGAATTATGTATGGCTTAGTCTACCATTACAGATTCAATGGTTGAATTATGGATGGCTTAGTCTACCATTACAGATTCAATGTTTGAATTATGTATGGCTTAGTCTACCATTACAGATTCAATGTTTGAATTATGTATAGCTTAGTCTACCATTACAGATTCAATGTTTGAATTATGTATGGCTTAGTCCACCATTACAGATTCAATGTTTGAATTATGTATGGCTTAGTCTACCATTACAGATTCAATGTTTGAATTATGTATGGCTTAGTCTACCATTACAGATTCAATGTTTGAATTATGTATGCCTTAGTCTACTATTTCAGTTTCAATCTTCTGCAGTCTAAAATTGTGTGATTTCTTTCTGAAAGGCCTACATGTATATATTATATAATAAGGGTCTAGTTTGACAATGATTTACATATCTTATTTCTCATCTGAAAATAAGCCTTTTTTTCCAGTGGAGATAGTTCTGTTTTGCCGCTCCTCCAGTTTGCAGCAGGATTTATACCATCAGCTGTTACGATCTCAGGCGATCCGTGGGTGTCTACAGACGGGAGACATGGCCCAGCACCTTACCTGCCTGTCTGCGCTACGTAAGCTCTGTAATCATCCTGCTCTACTACATCAAGCTGCAAAAAACACACAGGAGAAACGGGATCTCGGACTAAATGACCCAGACGTAAGCTAGCAGGGATTAATCAATAATATTACCCTTTGTTCAACTGTTTTGCTGTCGAGTTGTCATTATTATTATCTTAATTTGTTTTACTATCCTCCTTTTTTAAAGTTTTCATTCATCTGAAAAATAGACATTCCTTAAATTAAATTCTTGATTTACTGAGCATTTATCACATCTATTTGATCAATTTCTGATTTGATTTGAAACTCTTGTGCTGTGCTATATGCTCAGCATCTCATGATCTGATTTAGTTTGAAACCCATTTATTTTCAGGCATCTTTCAGACCTCTTACATTTATAAAAGAGTTTGTGGTGGATGCTAAATTAGTTATTTCATCCTAATTGGGAAAGGTAAATTTTTCAGTTGAAGCTGAAAAAGTGTGTGAGCAATTCCAGTTTGAAATAAATCAAAAAAGTTTGCGGAATGAGTGCATGTGTGTATTATAAATGGCTGAAGGGATTAGTGAGCTCTCTTTGCCTGAATTGAATGCCTTTTTATAGGTCTTTTTATCATTACAAAAATCTTCAAACTTATGGGGTTAATTTTTTTTATGATTCACAGAAAACCTTTATGTCTTTTGCATTGATATAACCTATTTATATCAGGGGGAAGTTTGTTCAGTATTAAATAGGGAAAAGGTTAGTGATTAGTGATATA
The DNA here is from genome assembly GCA_964017125.1 of Flabesymbios commensalis. Taxonomy (NCBI): domain Eukaryota; kingdom Metazoa; phylum Annelida; class Polychaeta; order Terebellida; family Flabelligeridae; genus Flabesymbios; species Flabesymbios commensalis. Next base: position 111,745,114 of record OZ024903.1, on the reverse strand, counting down.
GTGTGAGTTAAAGCTTGGAAGGGAAAATTATGCTGCCTGCATACAGCTCTCTATACTTAGAGCTCAATTACATGTACTTGACTTTTAATACTTTATTTCAGTCAGAACTTTACCATGGATTGTTTAACAAATACCCTGCTGATTACACTCCCGATAACGTGCGGCTGGATGATTCTGGTAAATTAGCCGTCCTCATGGGTCTGCTATGTGAACTGAGTCAGACTAGTCCACTTCAAAAAGTGGTCGTTGTCTCCAATTACACACAGGTCAGTGTCAGTTATACAGTAGAATCCCGTTATAGCGTGAGTCGTTACACCGCGATATGGAAGAGGCGAATAAATGATTTTGAGTTCTGATACTGTTATGAACCATCGTGAAATAGTAATTATCATTATCGTCTGGTATGCTCATTTAAACAAAGAGGACTATTTAGCGCCAATGGCCTAATTTAGGAATGACACGTAGATCTTTTGATGAGTGTTGATGATTGTTCCTGTCCAACAACTCACCTGTGCGATGTTATGCTTATGCAAGATCACAGCAAGGAGGACAATATTAATTTGTTGCGTGTATGTAACACATTTAATAAGTACACCTTACTCTCATTAATCACCGCTGGCACATTATCTGTCTGGCCGTCTGTGAACATGAACGGTACTATAGAGCTTAACAGGTCACGTTACGCAACATTTACAGCCCATTCTTTACTCTGTATATGAAAGGCAGGTGATTACGGCACAATGCCGGGCCAACATATCCAATAAAATAAACTTTTTCCCGAGAGGGTATACTATTTAGCGCTAGGCAATCACGATGTTGATCCAGCATTGAAACAGCATTGTGCTATAATCACGCGATGACGCTATACCATACCCATATCTATAGTGACGTCAAGAATAATGTGCAGTATGGGAAACAATATAATTCTAGCAAATCTTGTCGAATCTCAAAGCCTCGTGAATATACGATACAAAGCCCACCCTCTCGTAATACCTGTCAATCAAACTGTTCCAAAGCGTTGATTGGTGGGAAGAAAGCTCAGCCCGTCCCTATCTCCAATAACACCCGTGATGCCCGTGAGAGGTTTTGTCCATGCACACGGGAATAATCAGTGATATAGTCCACATTCATACATGATAAACAATTTTTAGTAGAGATTGCTAGCAATCTCTACTCTTTCACTCTACCTGTGTTAATGTATTTTAATGTCGATTAATTTCACGACAATGACGTTATATTCATTCAACTGAGAACATATCTAACACCATGTGTCTGTTAAAAAGTACTTTTTTTATTGCACCACGAAGGCCGATTTTGAGATTTGACTTTTGATGCCCAGATAAACACGGTTAAATATCTGTATTTCTGTGAGACAAGGGCAGCTATCATGGCATCAGCCCTTCAACACGTTATAGAGTATAATCTGTATATAGGTCTACCTACCTCTTCTACTGGTTGATAAGTAGGTCATAAGGTCACGATGTCACGTGTGACCCCATCAGCAGCACAGGTTGACTAGATGCTGCAGAGACTAGATCTGTATAGCGTGGGCCTACTTACTGTTGCACTCCCTAGCAGTGTGAAATGGGGACAGTGTAACTTACTGTGCACTGCTATATTTGTATACACTGGCCCGTACCCAGTCCTGCAGCATGTTCATTGGGGAGGAGCAGTGCCGCCGAAGTGGCCATTTCTGTAGGAGGGAAAAAATGCCTTCTGGATGTCTCGTGTTTGCTGTAGTTGAGTATTCAACTCAGGGGACATCTGCTGACGCACGTAGCACAGCGGTATCGTGAGTTGGTATCGTCAGCGCCCTATATAGGCCTATATGGATCTGCATGTTGTGTCACACACATTGAACTCTTAAATCAACGCGAAATAACTGGATTGATTACTAAATATGATTGACAAAATAGGAATTAAAAAACAATGTTATGGATCATGTAGGCTATTATAATTTAAATATTCAATGATTAGATCTATTCTTATTTTTGAAAATAGATATCACCAAAGGCAGAGCCTACAGGATGGGCGAAAGTAGGCCTATTAACTTGTGTGTAGAGTGTAGGCCTAGGCCCCTGCAAATGTTAAAGGTTTGGGAACTGAGGGTCTGTTTTTTGCAGCAGTCTAGGAGACTGAGACTGTGTGAGACGCCCATATAAATTGGCTGAACATATTTTGCAGAATTTGGGATCATAAAACCCCAATGTTGCAATCAATAAGCACTTTAGGCCTACGATAAAAAAGGGTGATGTCAGATATAAAGCGTTAGGCCTACAGGGAAAACAATTTTTTTATGTAGTCTATCGGTAAAGATGAAGAAACAGCTTATGAATTTTTGTTGACTATACCCCAACTTACTTTAAAGTTAATTTGCAAACTAGAAGGTAACTGTGACTATTCATTTTTTATTATGACAAATTGATTATTTTTTTTGCTTAGGCCTATGCGTTTTTTTCAGCCATTTTGAATTTTGGTGGCAATTTTATACTTCAGAATTCGGTCTTCAGAGGTCAGACTTTGGACATAATACTTCGGGCTTCGGACAGATTTCAGACTTTGGATAGACGGACTTCAGATAGACTTTTGATTTCAGACTTCGGACAAACTTCGAATTTTGGACTTTGAACTTCACATATATACGACTTCAGGCAGACTTTGGGAAGATTTCAAACAGACTTCGGACAACAGACTTCGGATTTTAGAGGTTTGGACTTCGGTTTTAGACTTTTTAGAGACTCCAGACTTTGGTTTCAGACTCAGATTTTGAACTTCAGACTTCTGTTTTTGGACTCCAGGTTTTGAACAGACGTACGTAGTAGGCCTACTTCAGACTGTTTTTGGACTCCGGACAAAATTCGGACATCAGACTTCAGATTTCTGTTTTCTAGACAGACTCCATAGGCCTACATCAGACTTCGGATTGTGAACTTTAGACTTCGGATTTTGGCCTTCGAACATACTTAGGACTTAGACGTCAAATTTCAGATTTTGGACAGACATTGTACTCCAGACTTCGGACAGATATCAGGTAGTTTTCAGATTTTGGACATACTTCGTACAAACTTCGGACAGACTTCAGACGTCAGACTTCACACTCCCACTTTAGACATTGGGCTTCGAACAGACTTTGAACATCAGACTTCGAATTTTAAACTTCTGACTTCGGATTTTGGACTTTGGTTTCAGATTTGAGACAAAATAAATGATGAATTAAATATTGTATATTTCCAATTCATTATTTATTCTGTTCATTTGTAATAAATACAGTGTTATATCTAGCACATAGCATCTACCACTGCCGCGTATAGCGTGTCCTTATAGACCCAATGTATTGACCATCAGCGGTAGAGCGGTCGTCCCGCTATAGCGCGATGCACTTATAATGCTATCCCGTTTTTTGGACCCCAACTACCGCGTTAAAACGGGATTCTACTGTACTACCTCTATGTTTAACCCTGTGCCTGCTAAGTCGTTTTTAATCCGTTTTATTACCCGTGGTGAAAAATCAAATAATTTAACTTAGCATGATAAGGGTTCACCCTTACAACGCTGAAATGTCTTTGTATAAACCATGGAGACCAAAGGGGTTTTTCAATTTGAAATCATCATTAATGTCTTTTTCCACTTCATTTGAATATCTATGTTATGGCCATTATGAATATTTCAATTCTTTCAGGGCGTGGATCGCCTTTATACATTAGAATGGACGTTTCATTTGAAGCTGATATTGCTGTCATAATTACCAGATTCAAATGATTGAAAAAAAATATTATTAGCACAATCACACAGTTTTGCAAATTGGATTTACATTTTTCCTGGATGTTCATAACTTTAAAATATTTAGTGAATCACCATGAAACTTCAGATATATCTGATCATAACCATAATCAATCAAATAGATTTTCAGTAAGTTTTAGGAAATGTTTTGGTTGTGTTGGTGGACTGGTGGTTGAGTGAGGATTCACAGGTGTGGGGGATTAATTCTGACATTCTGACCACTTGAAGGCTAATGCCATTTAACCCATAATTATTTCTTTTGTCAGACTTTGAACGTTATAGAGCAAGCGTGTATGAGAGAGGAATACCAGCTACTGAGGCTGGATGGACAGACGCCAACCGGCAAACGACAGCAAATAGTGGAGAGATTCAACAGTCATTACTCTACAGACTGTAAGTCACATTTAATCCAGGGTCATATTACAGGGAAATGTGTGAATTTTATTACATGTATTTTTTACATTTACTCTTGTGTAATTTTGTGTTAAACCTCATCTCGCTGAATTAAATAATTTAATTTTTCACCCATTGAGGTTGTGCCTTGCTACCGCAACCCACAAATTCAAGTGGTTGAAAATTAATCATATTTCGATAATTTTAGACCAAGCATTTGAAAATCTTGATGTTTAAACTCTAAATTCATTCTCAATAACTGTGATTCAACCTGATAATTAAATAGAATAAAAACGACTCTTGGCGTTGTAAGGGTTAAAGCACTAAATTGCAGAATTTAAATTCCCACCCACTTGAAGTTGTGTCTCGACCCACAACTTCAAATCCCCACCCACTTGAAGTTGTGTCTCGACCCACAAGTTTAAAGTGGGAGAAAATTACTTGAACTGAAACAATTGAATCATAATATATGCTGAAATTTTCAAATCCACTTCTCATTACCTCCACTTCTCAAATGTTCTTGTTTGAATAAAAAATGGAAGGCTAGAAGCGGCTATAGATGTGCTTAGCACCCTGTACCTACTAGTGCCTAGTACCTCCTCGTGCTTAGCACCCTGTACCTCTTAGTGATGTATATAATATTCTTCAGCCTACATACTATGAATCAAAGATGATTTAGTAGAAAATGCCACTGTCCATTAAAATCAGGACATTTGATGGAAATTAATAAATTTGATAACAATTTCACGCGAACAAATAAAAAGTAAATCCTCATTTAAACCAGGAAAGTTTTGGTGATTTGATGTATCTTTTTCATCAGCTCACAACTCTCCCGAAACTGAGAGGATATTATTATTTAAATTGTTTATTTTTTTTCAGTGGTATTTTTGCTGAGTTCCAAAGCAGGAGGTGTTGGTCTTAACTTAATAGGAGCTTCACGTTTGGTGTTGTACGATATAGATTGGAATCCGGCTAATGATTTACAGGTAGGAAATGTTAACCATTGCTGGATCAACCATCACCTGTGGGATTTATTTTTTTAATTACCCGGTAGTTTTTCTTATTCATCCGAAGCTGGACTTGCTAATGTAATTCCCGGCTTCAGATCAATAAAAATAGTCCTTTAGTAGTAGTTTATATAGTAGTTTATACAAAAACATTGAATTGAAATTGAATTGAAAAGCAGCAAGTCATATTTCATGTTCAATTTGAAATCATCATAAATGTCTAACTCTTAGTTACCCCTTCTGCTTCATCTGAATACCTATGTTATGGATCTACCTACAGCCATTAGAAATATGTTAATTCTTTAGGAGTGGGGATCGACTCTATGCCTCTGAATCTGTAGACAGATTCTGACGTATAAAGACGGTCCCCGTGCTAAAAAGGTTAATCAGAGTGTTTTTTTCGCAGGCGATGGCTCGTGTATGGAGAGATGGTCAGCGTCAGAGAGTTTACATTTACCGCCTGTTAATGACCGGGTCACTGGAGGAGCGAATGTATCAGATACAAATACGTAAACAGGGGCTCAGTGCGGCCGTTCTCGATGACAAACTCGCCGGCGGAGTGGTGAAATTCTCTGCGTCAGAACTACGTAATTTATTCGGGTAAGATTGATATCTTCGTGACTTGGTGGATTGAATTCTGAAATACAAGATTGTTTTCAGAAGTTCTTTATCAACCGAGCATGATTATGTCAATGTCTTTGACAAGAGTGAAGACCACTAAAGAGTCATTTTAAATTGTTAGCTCTCATTATAGAAAACGGAATCCAAACAAATGTACATATAATATCAATGATTATTTAGAAAATATATGTCTGAATATTCCATAAATAAAAACAACAAACATTTCCATTAACAATTTTACAATAAATGAAGTTTAAAAGTACAATTGGTGACTCTTTGACTGACATCTACTATGTCGTATTTAACCATCAAAATAATTTTTGCATCTGCAATATCGCATTTGATACTTTTCATCAAAGAATTATGAATTATTATGGTGAGCAAGGTATGTTTGTAATTAGTTTTCAGCCAGACACGCTGTGTGCGACCTAGACATGTTACAATGTGACTGTGATATGTTTGTATGTTAGTTTTCAGCCAGACACGCTGTGTGCGACCTAGACATGTTACAATGTGACTGTGATATGTTTGTAATTAGTTTTCAGCCAGACACGCTGTGTGCGACCTAGACATGTTACAATGTAACTGTGATATGTTTGTATGTTAGTTTTCAGTTAAACATGCTGTGTGCGACCCATGACAAGTTACAATGTGACTGTGATATGTTTGTAATTAGTTTTCAGCCAGACACGCTGTGTGCGACCTAGACATGTTACAATGTAACTGTGATATGTTTGTATGTTAGTTTTCAGCCAGACACGCTGTGTGCGACCTAGACATGTTACAATGTAACTGTGATATGTTTGTATGTTAGTTTTCAGCCTGACACGCTGTGTGCAACCCACGACATGTTACAATGTGACTGTGATATGTTTGTATGTTAGTTTTCAGCCTGACACGCTGTGTGCAACCCACGACATGTTACAATGTGACTGTGATATGTTTGTATGTTAGTTTTCAGTTAAACATGCTGTGTGCGACCCACGACATGTTACAATGTGACTGTGATATGTTTGTATGTTAGTTTTCAGTTAAACACGCTGTGTGCGACCTAGACATATTACAATGTACATGTTACAATGTGACTGTGATATGTTTGTATGTTAGTTTTCAGTTAAACATGCTGTGTGCAACCCACGACATGTTACAATGTGACTGTGATATGTTTGTATGTTAGTTTTCAGTCTGACACGCTGTGTGCGACCTAGACATGTTACAATGTGACTGTGATATGTTTGTATGTTAGTTTTCAGTTAAACACGCTGTGTGCGACCTAGACATATTACAATGTACATGTTACAATGTGACTGTGATATGTTTGTATGTTAGTTTTCAGTTAAACACGCTGTGTGCGACCTAGACATATTACAATGTACATGTTACAATGTGACTGTGATATGTTTGTATGTTAGTTTTCAGTCTGACACGCTGTGTGCAACCCACGACATGTTACAATGTGACTGTGATATGTTTGTATGTTAGTTTTCAGTTAAACACGCTGTGTGCGACCTAGACATGTTACAATGTACATGTTACAATGTGACTGTGATATGTTTGTATGTTAGTTTTCAGTTAAACACGCTGTGTGCGACCTAGACATGTTACAATGTACATGTTACAATGTGACTGTGATATGTTTGTATGTTAGTTTTCAGTTAAACACGCTGTGTGCGACCCACGACATGTTACAATGTGACTGTGATATGTTTGTATGTTAGTTTTCAGCCAGACACGCTGTGTGCGACCTAGACATGTTACAATGTGACTGTGGTGATGACGATAAAGTGAAGACACAGCCCAAAGTGACAGAGGGAAATATACAGCGAGCGTGTCAACTGCAAAAACCAGCTGATACAGCTGATAATGTAATTATTATAAATTTAGAGACGTTTTTCACTTATTAAATTGCACATGTGAACTGAAATTTAAATTTTAAGCCTTTCCATATCATAAGAACCACCAGTACTCATATAATCACTAATCCATTTGTGTTGCACATATTCATGTCATTCAATTTGCTATGATAAATTATAATAGACTCTCAAGAACATTTGATGAAATAATTATTCTAGTTATTACATTTATTTTCAATTTTTTCATCATGTTCAGCTAGAATGTAAGCCTTTGCAGCTAATATATTCTGTCCTTTTTTTTCTTTTCAGACCAAGAATATCTGCATGGATGAGCTCCTCCAGTGGCAGCATGTACATAAACCATGCGAGGTGTTAGGTTCTGTGGTGAGTACACAGGAAAAAATGGACAATGTTGGATAAATGTTGGCCCGCCAACATAGATCAACTTCCCGTGTTTAGAGAGTATCTGCTGAAAGGGTCCGTTAAAAATATTTTTACTCTTGCTGGGATCGACGTCAGAAGTCTAAAGACGTCAGATTCTGACAACTAAAGTATATCCCAGCGCTGTAAGGGCTAAACATCAAGATTTGCAAATGTTTTGACTCAAATTAAACAAATAAGAGTAATTTTTAACCATTTGAAGTTGTGGTTCAAGGTAGTGAGACACAACTTCAAATGGGTGAAGATTGAAATAGGATAAAATCAGCACTTTGAGGGTCATGATTGATAATGTCATTTTTTATAATTTTTATTCCATGACAGCCTGCTGTCCCATATTTTTATCCTGGATAAGTTTGAAATTAACACAGATCATATTCAAATCGGGCACTGCTCATGGATTTGTTTTCTTTTGTATTGAGCCTCATTGACTTGCAGATTCAAATGTTATTGAAATGTTATTCAAATTTATTCAAATGTTCTTAAACTTGGCCCAAGTTTGCAACCTAAAATCTCTCGTCAAATGATTATGAAAATTGCACGAACTCTGTAACTCTGCCTTTTGTTTGTACTTTCAGGACCCTCTGTTGCCTGCTGCTGCTCTGAAAGACGTCACTTTCGCTTTTTGGCATGAAGCTAATAGTGCCACACCGACCGACAGATGACAAACCCTCAGTAATAAACTATTCTGTTGACAAGTGTTAACCCTTGTGCTGCTGGACCCATATATGCTGAAAGCAAGCTTCTAATCTTATAAAATGTTAGGGAAATTAATAAAATGGTCTGCAGTACACGGCCAATTAATCCTTACAATGCCGAAATATTTATATATCAACCATGGCGACCACTTTTTTTTCAATTCATAATAAATGTCTTGGTTAGCTCTTTCCGCTTCATTTGAATACCTATGTTATGGGTCTACGGCCATTACAAATTTTCAATTCTTTCAGTTTGGCGACCGTTATAGACCTGAGATTCTGACGTCCAAAGGCAGCCACAGCGGTGAAACAGTTAATCAAATAGTTCAGTCTGGAAGGTTTCAATCATATGTAGAAATAGTTCTCATCATTTGAAGCTGGAAATTGCGTTGGCAATTCCAGATTCAAATGAAGAAAATAAAAACAAACAATTTAGGGTTAAAATGTAATTGCCACTGGACACAACACGTTGACTCAGCATTAAACTAGCGTCTTTTGCCCAGTTTTCTTTTTCATGACAAAATGTTATGTCAAAAAGCATACTTTTACACACAAAAAACATAGACTGAACTGTTTTAGATATTGTTAATATATGCATTTTTTTTGTTCATTTGAAAATAAACAAATATGTTATCAGTAATTAGTTTATCTTGTGTCTAAATCATGCATATTACATATTATGTCTCCCCTATGTACACAGAGGTGGGGACATATTGCTTTACCCCGTATGTTTAATCTGTCTCAGTCTGTCACTGTGTGCAACTTGGTCTCCCATTCATTTCTCCCCAGCACTTTCTATATTGGGTATAGTATTGGGTTACCGTGTCGTATTTGTCGACACCCTGAATGTGGTCCAGGGCCAACATTAACCCAGCTTTGGTTCAAAGCATCGTGCCCATACCGCCAGTATGCAAGTACCGGCAGCATGAAGTACTGACTAGGACTAAATGAATACTGGCCAGCACAGGAGACGCTGGCCCAATATTTAACAGACATCAGGTCGTTGTCGGCTTGTAATCGCAGCAAAACCAGACCAGCTGCTCTTCCCAGCAAACACAAAACATTTGTATAACATTTCTACAAGTCGGCCCAACCAATGTTATACAAATGTTTTGTGTTTACTGGGTTGAATGCACCCCGGCAAACACGAGCTGTTGAACCAGTGCTGGTTTGATGCTGGGCCAGCGTCGCAGATGGTGGGCCAGCATTTGGTCAACGTCGTGTTGATGGCGACGATGAACAGTGACATGCACGGGGGACAGCTCCCCATAAAACTGGCTTCCCATCCGCGAAAATGTGATTTGTTCATTCCACCCGGATTTTTTGTGGAAATAACATGATATAGAAATACTAGAGAATGTTTATTCGTGGGACTTGACCTGATAACAGCGATATTTTGAAATTGATCTCCAACGTATATCCCACAAGTGAATTTGCCGTCGTGTGTGTACAGTCTGTATCAACAAACATCAACATGGCAGACGAAGAAAATCTAGCAATGCTGACACCTACTGCTTTAGAGAAAAAGAGAAAGTTAGACCAAAGATCACCCCAAGAAGGAGGACACGGTTCGATCTTAGGTCCTTGGGTGGAAAAAACTGTGCAGAAAGCAAGCCAGGAATATTTAGAAAGCTTTAGGACAGCTTTATTTGAAAAAATGGACTCTTTTGATAAAAAAACTGGATACAGTGTTGTCTCGGATCGATACAATAGAGCTTGAAAATGCACAATTAAAGGAGGAGAACGAACATTTGAAAGAGAAAATGCACAATCTGGTTAGTAGTAAAAATGATTTAGAGTTAAAGGTGGAAGAGTGTAAATATGATGTTAGAGGGGCTTGCATCACCAGCAACAACAATGAACAATACAGTCGTCGTACATCTGTCAGAGTGCACGGCGTACAGACAGTACAAAACGAAAACACCACAGAACTCATTGTAAACATGTGTACCGAGAAGCTTGGTGTTGCCCTGACAACAAATGATATTGAAGCCTGTCACCGCCTTCGAGCACCACGCAGGAACGGGGAGGGGCCGCCCCGACCACCACCGATAATTGTTATGCTCAACCGACGCCAAAAGCGTGACGAAGTTATCAAGAACAGGCGAGAGCTGAAAGGGAGCCGAGTTGTCATCTCAGAAGATCTCACCAGACTCGACCAGCAAACTCCTAACCGTGTACGCGTGTCTGAACGTACCAACTCCACATGGTCTCACAACGGACAAGTAATGTTTACACTACCTGGAGACACGTGGCGCTACAGGATTGACCCTTTCCAAACCATCGATGAAGCCATAGCCATGCGGAACAACAATAAACAAAACATTCCTCGTCCTCCGAAGTGAGTTATTCCCTTCCATCCCTTCACAGATTTACAATGAAATCATTATTAAATGTACTATGTTACGAACGGACAATTTTCAAAAATATCTCGTTTTTGTATTAGTGAGATAATATATTAATACAATCATGATAATACACTTACCGGTATCTCAGCGAAACACGTTGAGACTACATGGAACTCAAGTTGATTGACACACCCACAAAAATCGCAGGTGGAATTTTTTGTATATTTTATTTTTACATTCACTCATGATGCAAATGAACCGTAACAATTTATGCAGGTTCTTGAATATCATGATATACTTCATTGTTTTGTTATTTTGTGTAAATATGGCAGTCGAGCACTCAAGATTAATTGGAGTAGGGTTACATAACCTATGTGTGTATACAGTTAATGATTTTCTTCTTTTCACCGGAGAGTTTAAAATGCGGCATAACTTTATTTTATTAATTGACATACAGGGTGAATTATATCATATTTTTACTCAGCATCATTATGTTGTACATTGATTATTATAGAGCTAGTATTGGTAATTTCCACATAAAATTCCTCAGTCCAGGAAAAAACGTGCGAATTCGTTTGACATCGGAATATAATTTTTGGGTACTGTATTTCTAAATTTCATATTTGTTAATTTTGTTGCAGCAACATTATTTAAAAATTGTGGTGATATTGAGTCCAATCCGGGCCCACCTCTTCATCACCATTATATTGTAAACCAGTTAACTTTATACTGTGTAAATATTAGGAGTATACGAGCCGTAGTCAGCGAAAACCCTACAATAAGAAAATTCGATTATTTGTGTGCTGAAGCTTCATCTCGTGAAAATAGTATTGTATGTGTATCCGAGACATGGTTACACAAATCTGACAAAGATATTGATATTGAAATGCCTGACTATACTATGTACCGTCGAGATAGACCAATGAACAGGTTCGGTGGTTTGGTAACATATATTCATAATTCTGTAAACAGCAACAGGCTCACCTGCTCACCTAGTGAAATAATGTGTCTGGAAATTAGGTGTGACAATAACAAAATACTCCTGTGCTCTTGCTATAGGCCTCCTAATAAATCCTCAAAATTTTTCTTTGACGATGTTCAAAATATTCTCGACTCGGCATCGTCCACATTTGACACAGTAATTTTTATAGGAGACATGAATTGCAAACATTCAGATTTTTACGCACGCGATAAAACATGCAATGCTGGCAAAGTGTGCAAGGAATTGTTCGATTCTTATTCTTATGATCAGCTTATCAGTGAACCAACGCGTTTCAGTGGAAACAGCCAGAGCTGCATAGACCTTTTATTTACTGATACTACTCACTTTTTCAATAAAATTGGAACGGAACCACCTGTTCCTAACTCATGTTCCTATAACAGCAGTCTTAAAATTTAAACACGACAGTTCTTTTAAACGGGAGGTATGGAATTTTAAAAAAGCCGATTTTGAAAAATTTCGTTGTCTCCTTTCTACTTCTCCATGGCAGAATGTTACGTTACTGGATGATGTTATGGTGAGATAGAGAGCCCCTCGCGCTGAAAGTACCTGTAAGGGACCGTTGGAGTCTCTAGTGTAGGGTCGCAATGGCGGACGAGGGAAACTGCCCAATCTTCACCATTTAAACACAAACTTCCTTCCCCGTCGAATCGACAGTTCCAAATAAATAAAAAAAATTTTTCTCCACTTGTCATGTTTATTCGTTAGACATCTGGCAACAACAAAGCACAACCTCCGCGCACGGCATGTCCTGTTTGACTCAGAGAGAGCGACCTACGGCACGTCCGTAGTCGCCGAGTGTAACGTCTGAAGTGCGGGAAAAGTACCAAGACCGCATGGGCTGCAATTGTGTGCGCCCGGCACCAAGGTACGGAAACAAGGCAGTCGTCCACAGCTTCTCGCGTCCGGGAAGCCGGGGATAACTGCCACATAAACTTAACGAAGTAAGGATCCTACATTACCCCCGAGTGAGTGATAACGTAGGACCCAGCTGACGTGTAGGAGACTGCTTCGTGCAAGTAGCGGGGTTGTAAAAATATGTAACCTCTTATAACTAAGCATAGTTTAAAAAATATAGCGTGTGTGGTTACAGCGTGGGTGGTTGAAATCGCAGCATTATACATGAATTGTCCCATCCTCTTAACACCAACTGTCCTTTATGTATGTATTCATATGCTGCAAGCTGCGATCAACCCATTCATTTAATTAACAAAAATTTCTATTCGTATTTTAGCAATTAACTTGCTAAAAAAAAAAATGTCTTTACATTTTATATATCTGCACATAATGCTGCCAGGCCTGGCATATTCATTTACAATTTAAAAACATTGTTAATACGATGCATGCGGTTGGGCCCGCCATAGATGTCGTTAGGCGCCACTATGGCGTGAACCATCTGCACGAACCGGGCAGGAGTCTGGATTATTTGTCTGACGAAATTTTTTCGCGATTAGCGATTTTCGAACGGTTGCTATTGGTCAAGTCGATTACGCCGTCAGCAGCACCCGGGGTTTTACCCCATAGATGTAAAGGTATGCGGGAATACGTTCGTAAACCACCGTCGTTCCCGTTAGTGCGGGACACGACGGGGGCTCGCGAATGCGGCGCTACATAAGTATTGTCTCTGTTAGACAAGTTGACTTTAACATCTAGTTGCTTTGGGACTGTGGCCGATTTTTGACTGCTTCTGACTGCCGTCGACTTTTTCGTTTTAACTCTCGTCCCGTTGGACGTCGTAGTGTCCGCACTACCAGTTCTAGGTGGACCCTGTGGATTCCTACTAGATGTCCTGGTAGCCGTAGATCTCTGTGGTTTGTTTGGCGTTTTACGCTGTATTGTCGTACCTGTCGTAGGCTCGAACTCAAGATGTGCGGGTTTAACGCGATCTAAAGAGACCGTCTCAACCTTGCCTTTAACTAGGATTTTCATTACTCTGCCACTCCTCGCGACGACCTTATATGGTCCGTCGTAAGGGGCGGTCAGAGGCGGCGCAATTGCGATTCGGCGCAAGAATACATGAGTACATGTTGCTATTTTTTTTAATTGGAAAATGTTGTGTTGTGTGTCACGTGGCGGACATAGACGGAGACGCGACATGGCCACGCGTAGCTTGTCTGAATAATTCTCCAAATCAGTGTTAGCGTCGACGGTGTACTGTTTAGTAAACTCTCCTGGGAGTCTAAGGGTTGTCCCGTATAATCATCTCGGCAGCCGACCTGCCTAGTCTCTCCTTAACTGCGGAACGAACTCCTAAAAGCACAGCGGGTAACGTGATAGTCCACGGGTTCGGTGACTCGTGCGCCATAATGGCGGCTTTCAATTGACGGTGGAAACGTTCGACCATGCCATTCGACTGGGGGTGATAACTCGTGGTACGATTCTGAATAATCCCGAATTGATTACACAAACTATACCACAATTTGGACTCGAATTGAGCGCCCGTATCAGTGGTGAAAGTGGCTGGAGTACCATAACGTGCTATCCACCCGCTGAAGAAGGCATCGGCGACCGTTTCGGCTCTAATATCCAACATAGGTGTAGCTTCAGGCCAACGTGTAAAACGCAAGTCAGTAGATATCTAAAGCCATAAGCATAGGGTAAAGGTCCGACTATATCTATGTGGACATGATCAAATCGCTCGGTAGGTTCAGTGAACATTCCGAAAACTGGGGTGTTGTGACGTGAAACTTTAGCAGTCTGGCAACCCTTACAGGTACGACACCATCTAGCAATATCTATATTCATGCCGTGCCATACAAATCGGGTATTAATCAAAGGTTTGGTAGCTCTATGCGATGGGTGGCCTAAACCGTGTAAGTTTGAAAAAACTTTTCGGCGAAATTTCGCGGTAAGGTACGGCCGGTTGTGTCCCGTGGACACATCACACCAGATCAATTGATTATCGAACGATTTTAATAGTTTGAACTTCATAGTGGATGTAGTCGAGTGTCTCAAACGCGTGAATTCCGCGTCATTAGCTTGGTCGAGACCTAGCTCTTTATAGTCTATCGCTGTCCATCATGTATCGCAGACACTGATGGTCGTGACAGCGCATCAGCGACGAAATTTGTCTCGCCTTTTACATATCTAATATCAGTAGTGAATTCAGCGATGAAAGCTAAATGACGTGTTTGTCGTAGGGACGCGCGCTCAGTCACGGATAACATTACGAATGTCAACGGTTTGTGATCTGTATTAACGAAGAAATTTCGTACTTCTAAATTGTGTCTGAAATGTTTAATTGTGGCGTATACCGCCAAAAGCTCACGACCGAACGCGCTGTAGCGTGTCTCTGCTGGGTTCAGCTTCTTGCTGAAAAACGAAAGTGGCTGCCACATACCATTTAAAAATTGCTGCAACACGCCACCGACGGCGACATCACTAGCGTCACACGTGATGTTAATCTGAGCCGTAGAATCTGGGTGCACCAGAAGCGTAGCGTTTGCCAATATTTGTTTTGACTCAGAAAATGCTGACTCTGCATTTTTATTCCACTTCAAATCGAGATTTGACTTCGGTGACAGTCTTGTATGTCCTTCGTTGGCAGCTGTCAGTAAATTATTGAGTGGTGTCAACTTCGCAGCGCAATGCGGTATGAAACGGTGGTAGCAATTCACCATTCCCAGATATCTACGCAGTGCTCGTTGCTTTTCGGGCTTAACGAAATTAATAATCGCAACAACGGCGCTGGGTAACGGCAAAATTCGTTCGGCACAAACGTGATGACCTAGAAAAATTAATTCAGTTGTACCGAACTGACACTTTTAAGGACCAATGATAATTCCGTATTCAGATAGTCGGGCACAAAGAATTTGTAGATGTTTCTTATGTGTTTTATGATCTGGGCTGGTTACCAGTAGGTCATCCAAATAGACAAAAACAAAATCAAGTCCACGTGTAACGTGGTCTATAAAGCGCTGAAACGTTTGACCGGAATTTCTTAGACCAAACGGTGTTCTAGTGAAATTAAATAAGCCAAAAGGTGTAGTAACAGCAGTCTTGTGTACGTTGGACGGTTCCACCGGAATTTGGTAATAAGCTCTGACAAAGTCAATCTTCGAAAAAATTTTCGATCCGGCTAAACGCTGCGTGAAATCTTGTATATGAGGAATCGGATAACGGTCCGGTACGGTCTGTGTGTTTAAACTACGGTAGTCCCCGCATGGTCTCCAATCGCAGTTTTTCTTTGGCACTATGTGAAGCGCTGAGGACCACTCGCTGTCGCTGGGTTCAATGACCCCTAGTTTTATCATCTCATCAAACTCGCGTTTTGCGGTAACCAGCTTATCGGGTGTCGTGGTCGTGCAAACACTGGGTGTCCTTTAGTCACTATCTTATGTGTTATACCGTGTTTAACGGTCTCGCCCTTTGTCGTAGGGCGTGTCAGTTCCGGGAACTGGCCGAGGAGTTTTGTGTACTCGTTCTGAACAGTGTCAACTCTGTTCGATGACAGTGGTTTAATTGATGGCAATGAAGCGGCAATAGCTAAACCTGTACGCATGTCCCGGAGACATCGGCTTCTCAAGTCTACGAGCAAATTATAGTGGATTAAAAAATCAGCTCCGATTATGGGTTGCCGCACATCTGCCACTATGAACGTCCACGGATATTCGCGCTTTAAGCCGACATCGACGACGCGTTTACAGTTGCCGTAAGTATGTATAGTACTGTTATTAGCTGCCACCAGGGGGAGACTGTCAGCATCCGAAATCCCGTTAGCGCAAGATTTCGGCAAAACACTGACAGCTGTGCCAGTGTCAATCAAATATCTGCATTTGTGTCCTTTATCTGCGACATATAATAACTTAGAGTGAGATAACGCAATATTCGCTCTGACCTAATGTGATATAGTACGAACAGGGTTCACTGCACAAGCGCGCCTTTTCACCGTAAGTTTGGTGGTAGTAGTAAACCTGTGCAGTGGCTGTGTCGGTCGGTTGCGCGAAATTATTTTGCGGCGGCGGTGCGAAAGGTCGACCATTTTGTTGTGCATTAGTACAATTATTTGATTTATTAACAAACTCAGTGGCCTGTGCATTCGGCGGCGGAACGAAAAGTGGAGCATTATTCTGTTCATTTCTATAATGACTAGGTTGGTTATTAACAAAACCTGAGGCCTGAACATTAGGAGCAAATGTAGGCGCAGGAGCATAGTTATTATTTACTCGTCCACGTCCTTTATTTCTTTTCCTCTCTGATGTAGTCACGGTTTCTAGTTTTTTAATTCGCCTAGACAAATCCTCCAACAATCCAACTAGCTTGGTGGTTTCTTCTACCTGAATTTCTGTGACCCCCGGCTTACTCTCTTCGACGTCCTCTTCGGCTGCCAGTGCACGGTCGGCCAAAACGGCCAAACTTTCGTGGGTGGCACTGTCTAGATGAGTCGCCAAATGGGCTCTGATTGAAGCGGGCATCTGTCGGATGAATGCTTGACGAATTACTGCTTTCCCCACCACGGCTTTTGTGCCGAAACCTGCGGTCTTCTGCAGACGCCGCAGGAAACGCGAGGGAATGTCAGTACCAATTCTTTCACCAGAGATCACTTTGTTAACCCTTTCGGGTGTGGGCAAACCTCGTCTCTCTATCAAGATCGCTTTCAGGCTTTCGTATTTATGGGACCTGAAAGGCTGAAGTAGCACGTCCCTCACATCCAATGCGACCTCGCCCGAAACTGCAGCGCAGGTTAAGCTGTACCTCTCTGGTGAAGAACTGAGTCTCTATTTGGTTGAACCAGAGCTCAACATCCGAAGCGTAGAAAGTGGCGATTCTGAACTTTGGCAAGTTCGTAGCTCGTCTCTGGGACTGCCTACCGAGCGGTGAAGTACTCCTTGAGGAATCGCTCCTAGAGTGAGAACTCATACGTTTAGCTCGGGCAATTCGAGCGAAATCAGCTTTGAGGCGTTGATATTCTTCGTCTGCCTCTCGGAATCGAACCTCATTGTCCTCACTGTCTTGATGATAATCATCTTTAGGTCGAGCACCCGCACCTTCTAGGGGCGTTGACATGACGCCTTCACTGTCGTATTGCTGCGACATTATGAAATAGTGTTTTGAAATGAGCTAACTAGTGAAGCATTTGAGATAGCTGGCCTATTGGCTCTGTGTCTATCTCAAATGTGTTTAAAATGGCATGTCATATTAACACATGCCAACTATTTTGACGCGCCGTGTGCGGATAGGTTTTACGTTGCCGTCTAAATCAGATGAAAAATGTCTGTAATATGCTGAATCTTAGAAATGTAGACTGTAGAAAATGTTCATGCTATGTCGCATGTTGCGAGAAACAGGGGCTGCAGATATAGTTGAAAATGCGTCGCTGAGGTTGCGCCTAAGTGCTGTGCACTAATTCACAAAGGTATATATTGATTGAAGTGAAAACTGAAGGTCTATATTTGACATAGAACGTTTTCACTTATTCACACACATGCATAATGGTATAGTGAAAACCGTAGGTCGAAATTGTACATAAAAATGCCAGATACAATTATGACATGCTATGCTAAGCTAGGATAATAGTATTTTGTAAATCGACCTGGGTTAAAAAAAAAAAATTCCACACAAGTCGAAAAACACATGCAAATATTGGCAATGTTTCGCAATAGCGCAACTTTCAAATCGAATATTTCTGTATTTATGAAAAATTCAAACTTCAGAAATAAACTATCGTGAGAAAATTTCGTTCTCAAACTGATAGACTAAATGTGACTGCGAATAAAAACATTTATAATTTTAGGAAAATATTTAAAACATGACTGACAGTAGTCTATGCTGATTGATGATATAGTATATCATTTTGCTGAAAAATGATGTCTGTGATGAACATTCCACGTTTTTTTTTATAATGGCACGTTCATCACCGAGTCATTCTTACAAACGTCCGAATCAATCGCTCGCTTCGATTCATTGATTGACGTATAAACCGGCTGTCGTCGTAGCGGTTGTGTTTATTTTGTCTGTGGTGGGTGTGTGTATGTTGTATTGTCGGTGCTGCTAACATGTGCGGCAGACAGCATGTGGCTGCCTGTCTGTGTCAGCATGCGTGGAACGGTGTGTACATAGAAACATGATCAGCGGCCCCGTCTTGCCTCACATTAGCATATTCATTCCCTACTGCGTGCCCAAATAAGGCGCTAAATAGGCTAGAGCGATTACAAACACAGAAGAGAGTTTTAAAGTGAAAAAAAAAAAATCTCACACAATTAGTGTTACAATTTCGTTTTCGAAACAACTTATTTATATTTCCTCTCTTTCAATCGTTTTGAAAAAGAAAATTTATAAATAATTTAATTTTTTTTTATTAAAACTAGTCCGTGTAAGATTTTGAACACGTGAGGAATCAGCTCCACCAAATCAAAATGGCGGCCTAATTTATGCTAATGTGATGTGGCGACACAGGTTCACTGTCCAAATGCATGCCGGTTATGGCGGGACACGTGTTTGCCCACGGCGGGCGATCAGCTAAGTTAGGGGAACCAGCATCCAAAATGGCGCTCACCTACCAAATACACATACAATATTCAGCATTCTCTGAAATAACATATGATAATAGTAATAAAATATTGACCTACGGTCCTGGGAATATTTTTAACAGACCAAATAAGACCGTTTATTGACATTCATTTAGGGAAACAATTTTATTTTGGCCCTAAACCTAATAAAGGTTACCGGAGTCGAAGCGATATTTATAATTTCTTTTCGATTTTGCTGAAAAATCGAAAAAATGACGAGGCTTCGTCTATGGACTTTAAAATCGAGTCACCCAATTATGGTAATCAACGATAAAAATGAGTTACCAAAAATACCCACTTCCTATTCGCCTACAGTGGCATTAATAGGATGAAGGCATTTAACAAACTCTTACATTTAACAAATGATAGACTAAGTCTATGAGAATAATTTTCAGGATTCTTCTAGAGAAACCGACATGGTCGCCATCTTGAAAAAGCGCCAATCATGTGGGATTTCGTTCAAAAATTAGAAATTTACGCCGTTTTCGACGTAAAAAAACGTGTTTCTCCTCTGATAACTCTTTCTGACTAATTTAAACTGGCATATAAAGAATGACCTACAGTTTTCACGTACCTGATGAAAAAAATGCTATTGATTTTTTCAGAAAATCCCTTAAAATTTAATCAAAACTATCCTTAAAAACAGCGGTTTTCAACTGGCGTCTAGGTGAAAATACTGTTGCGTTGACTATCAGTCGTCAGGGGTCACCAGTATGGTGAGATGGAGAGCCCCTCGCGCCGAAAGTACCTGTAAGTGACCGTTGGAGTCTCTAGTGTAGGGTCGCGATGGCGGACGAGGGAAACTGCCCAATCTTCACCATTTCAACACAAACTTCCACTTGTCATGTTTATTCGTTAGACATCTGGCAACAACAAAGCACAACCTCCGCGCACGGCACGTCCTCTTTGACTCAGAGAGAGCGACCTACGGCACGTCCGTAGTCGCCGAGTGTAACGTCTGAAGTGCGGGAAAAGTACCAAGACCGCATGGGCTGCAATTGTGTGCGCCCGGCACCAAGGTACGGAAACAAGGCAGTCGTCCACAGCTTCTCGCGTCCGGGAAGCCGGGGATAACTGCCACATAAACTTAACGAAGTAAGGATCCTACATTACCCCCGAGTGAGTGATAACGTAGGACCCAGCTGACGTGTAGGAGACTGCTTCGTGCAAGTAGCGGGGTTGTAAAAATATGTAACCTCTTATAACTAAGCATAGTTTAAAAAATATAGCGTGTGTGGTTACAGCGTGGGTGGTTGAAATCGCAGCATTATACATGAATTGTCCCATCCTCTTAACACCAACTGTCCTTTATTTATGTATTCATATGCTGCAAGCTGCGATCAACCCATTCATTTAATTAACAAAAATTTCTATTCGTATTTTAGCAATTAACTTGCTAAAAAAAAAAATGTCTTTACATTTTATATATCTGCACATAATGCTGCCAGGCCTGGCATATTCATTTACAATTTAAAAACATTGTTAATACGATGCATGCGGTTGGGCCCGCCATAGATGTCGTTAGGCGCCACTATGGCGTGAACCATCTGCACGAACCGGGCAGGAGTCTGGATTATTCGTCTGACGAAATTTTTTCGCGATTAGCGATATTCGAACGGTTGCTATTGGTCAAGTCGATTACGCCGTCAGCAGCACCCGGGGTTTTACCTCATAGATGTAAAGGTATGCGGGAATACGTTCGTAAACCACCGTCGTTCCCGTTAGTGCGGGACACGACGGGGGCTCGCGAATGCGGCGCTACATAAGTATTGTCTCTGTTAGACAAGTTGACTTTAACATCTAGTTGCTTTGGGACTGTGGCCGATTTTTGACTGCTTCTGACTGCCGTCGACT
Organism: Flabesymbios commensalis; assembly: GCA_964017125.1. Lineage (NCBI taxonomy): Eukaryota > Metazoa > Annelida > Polychaeta > Terebellida > Flabelligeridae > Flabesymbios > Flabesymbios commensalis. Next base: position 111,723,614 of record OZ024903.1, on the reverse strand, counting down.
TTTTCGTTTTAACTCTCGTCCCGTTGGACGTCGTAGTGTCCGCACTACCAGTTCTACGTGGACCCTGTGGATTCCTACTAGATGTCCTGGTAGCCGTAGATCTCTGTGGTTTGTTTGGCGTTTTACGCTGTATTGTCGTACCTGTCGTAGGCTCGAACTCAAGATGTGCGGGTTTAACGCGATCTAAAGAGACCGTCTCAACCTTGCCTTTAACTAGGATTTTCATTACTCTGCCACTCCTCGCGACGACCTTATATGGTCCGTCGTAAGGGGCGGTCAGAGGCGGCGCAATTGCGATTCGGCGCAAGAATACATGAGTACATGTTGCTATTTTTTTTAATTGGAAAATGTTGTGTTGTGTGTCACGTGGCGGACATAGACGGAGACGCGACATGGCCACGCGTAGCTTGTCTGAATAATTCTCCAAATCAGTGTTAGCGTCGACGGTGTACTGTTTAGTAAACTCTCCTGGGAGTCTAAGGGTTGTCCCGTATAATCATCTCGGCAGCCGACCTGCCTAGTCTCTCCTTAACTGCGGAACGAACTCCTAAAAGCACAGCGGGTAACGTGATAGTCCACGGGTTCGGTGACTCGTGCGCCATAATGGCGGCTTTCAATTGACGGTGGAAACGTTCGACCATGCCATTCGACTGGGGGTGATAACTCGTGGTACGATTCTGAATAATCCCGAATTGATTACACAAACTATACCACAATTTGGACTCGAATTGAGCGCCCGTATCAGTGGTGAAAGTGGCTGGAGTACCATAACGTGCTATCCACCCGCTGAAGAAGGCATCGGCGACCGTTTCGGCTCTAATATCCAACATAGGTGTAGCTTCGGGCCAACGTGTAAAACGCAAGTCAGTAGATATCTAAAGCCATAAGCATAGGGTAAAGGTCCGACTATATCTATGTGGACATGATCAAATCGCTCGGTAGGTTCAGTGAACATTCCGAAAACTGGGGTGTTGTGACGTGAAACTTTAGCAGTCTGGCAACCCTTACAGGTACGACACCATCTAGCAATATCTATATTCATGCCGTGCCATACAAATCGGGTATTAATCAAAGGTTTGGTAGCTCTATGCGATGGGTGGCCTAAACCGTGTAAGTTTGAAAAAACTTTTCGGCGAAATTTCGCGGTAAGGTACGGCCGGTTGTGTCCCGTGGACACATCACACCAGATCAATTGATTATCGAACGATTTTAATAGTTTGAACTTCATAGTGGATGTAGTCGAGTGTCTCAAACGCGTGAATTCCGCGTCATTAGCTTGGTCGAGACCTAGCTCTTTATAGTCTATCGCTGTCCATCATGTATCGCAGACACTGATGGTCGTGACAGCGCATCAGCGACGAAATTTGTCTCGCCTTTTACATATCTAATATCAGTAGTGAATTCAGCGATGAAAGCTAAATGACGTGTTTGTCGTAGGGACGCGCGCTCAGTCACGGATAACATTACGAATGTCAACGGTTTGTGATCTGTATTAACGAAGAAATTTCGTACTTCTAAATTGTGTCTGAAATGTTTAATTGTGGCGTATACCGCCAAAAGCTCACGACCGAACGCGCTGTAGCGTGTCTCTGCTGGGTTCAGCTTCTTGCTGAAAAACGAAAGTGGCTGCCACATACCATTTAAAAATTGCTGCAACACGCCACCGACGGCGACATCACTAGCGTCACACGTGATGTTAATCTGAGCCGTAGAATCTGGGTGCACCAGAAGCGTAGCGTTTGCCAATATTTGTTTTGACTCAGAAAATGCTGACTCTGCATTTTTATTCCACTTCAAATCGAGATTTGACTTCGGTGACAGTCTTGTATGTCCTTCGTTGGCAGCTGTCAGTAAATTATTGAGTGGTGTCAACTTCGCAGCGCAATGCAGTATGAAACGGTGGTAGTAATTCACCATTCCCAGATATCTACGCAGTGCTCGTTGCTTTTCGGGCTTAACGAAATTAATAATCGCAACAACGGCGCTGGGTAACGGCAAAATTCGTTCGGCACAAACGTGATGACCTAGAAAACTTAATTCAGTTGTACCGAACTGACACTTTTAAGGACCAATGATAATTCCGTATTCAGATAGTCGGGCACAAAGAATTTGTAGATGTTTCTTATGTGTTTTATGATCTGGGCTGGTTACCAGTAGGTCATCCAAATAGACAAAAACAAAATCAAGTCCACGTGTAACGTGGTCTATAAAGCGCTGAAACGTTTGACCGGAATTTCTTAGACCAAACGGTGTTCTAGTGAAATTAAATAAGCCAAAAGGTGTAGTAACAGCAGTCTTGTGTACGTTGGACGGTTCCACCGGAATTTGGTAATAAGCTCTGACCAAGTCAATCTTCGAAAAAAATTTCGATCCGGCTAAACGCTGCGTGAAATCTTGTATATGAGGAATCGGATAACGGTCCGGTACGGTCTGTGTGTTTAAACTACGGTAGTCCCCGCATGGTCTCCAATCGCAGTTTTTCTTTGGCACTATGTGAAGCGCTGAGGACCACTCGCTGTCGCTGGGTTCAATGACCCCTAGTTTTATCATCTCATCAAACTCGCGTTTTGCGGTAACCAGCTTATCGGGTGTCGTGGTCGTGCAAACACTGGGTGTCCTTTAGTCACTATCTTATGTGTTATACCGTGTTTAACGGTCTCGCCCTTTGTCGTAGGGCGTGTCAGTTCCGGGAACTGGCCGAGGAGTTTTGTGTACTCGTTCTGAACAGTGTCAACTCTGTTCGATGACAGTGGTTTAATTGATGGCAATGAAGCGGCAATAGCTAAACCTGTACGCATGTCCCGGAGACATCGGCTTCTCAAGTCTACGAGCAAATTATAGTGGATTAAAAAATCAGCTCCGATTATGGGTTGCCGCACATCTGCCACTATGAACGTCCACGGATATTCGCGCTTTAAGCCGACATCGACGACGCGTTTACAGTTGCCGTAAGTATGTATAGTACTGTTATTAGCTGCCACCAGGGGGAGACTGTCAGCATCCGAAATCCCGTTAGCGCAAGATTTCGGCAAAACACTGACAGCTGCGCCAGTGTCAATCAAATATCTGCATTTGTGTCCTTTATCTGCGACATATAATAACTTAGAGTGAGATAACGCAATATTCGCTCTGACCTAATGTGATATAGTACGAACAGGGTTCACTGCACAAGCGCGCCTTTTCACCGTAAGTTTGGTGGTAGTAGTAAACCTGTGCAGTGGCTGTGTCGGTCGGTTGCGCGAAATTATTTTGCGGCGTTTGCGGCGGCGGTGCGAAAGGTCGACCATTTTGTTGTGCATTAGTACAATTATTTGATTTATTAACAAACTCAGTGGCCTGTGCATTCGGCGGCGGAACGAAAAGTGGAGCATTATTCTGTTCATTTCTATAATGACTAGGTTGGTTATTAACAAAACCTGAGGCCTGAACATTAGGAGCAAATGTAGGCGCAGGAGCATAGTTATTATTTACTCGTCCACGTCCTTTATTTCTTTTCCTCTCTGATGTAGTCACGGTTTCTAGTTTTTTAATTCGCCTAGACAAATCCTCCAACAATCCAACTAGCTTGGTGGTTTCTTCTACCTGAATTTCTGTGACCCCCGGCTTACTCTCTTCGACGTCCTCTTCGGCTGCCAGTGCACGGTCGGCCAAAACGGCCAAACTTTCGTGGGTGGCACTGTCTAGATGAGTCGCCAAATGGGCTCTGATTGAAGCGGGCATCTGTCGGATGAATGCTTGACGAATTACTGCTTTCCCCACCACGGCTTTTGTGCCGAAACCTGCGGTCTTCTGCAGACGCCGCAGGAAACGCGAGGGAATGTCAGTACCAATTCTTTCACCAGAGATCACTTTGTTAACCCTTTCGGGTGTGGGCAAACCTCGTCTCTCTATCAAGATCGCTTTCAGGCTTTCGTATTTATGGGACCTGAAAGGCTGAAGTAGCACGTCCCTCACATCCAATGCGACCTCGCCCGAAACTGCAGCGCAGGTTAAGCTGTACCTCTCTGGTGAAGAACTGAGTCTCTATTTGGTTGAACCAGAGCTCAACATCCGAAGCGTAGAAAGTGGCGATTTTGAACTTTGGCAAGTTCGTAGCTCGTCTCTGGGACTGCCTACCGAGCGGTGAAGTACTCCTTGAGGAATCGCTCCTAGAGTGAGCACTCATACGTTTAGCTCGGGCAATTCGAGCGAAATCAGCTTTGAGGCGTTGATATTCTTCGTCTGCCTCTCGGAATCGAACCTCATTGTCCTCACTGTCTTGATGATAATCATCTTTAGGTCGAGCACCCGCACCTTCTAGGGGCGTTGACATGACGCCTTCACTGTCGTATTGCTGCGACATTATGAAATAGTGTTTTGAAATGAGCTAACTAGTGAAGCATTTGAGATAGCTGGCCTATTGGCTCTGTGTCTATCTCAAATGTGTTTAAAATGGCATGTCATATTAACACATGCCAACTATTTTGACGCGCCGTGTGCGGATAGGTTGTACGTTGCCGTCTAAATCAGATGAAAAATGTCTGTAATATGCTGAATCTTAGAAATGTAGACTGTAGAAAATGTTCATGCTATGTCGCATGTTGCGAGAAACAGGGGCTGCAGATATAGTTGAAAATGCGTCGCTGAGGTTGCGCCTAAGTGCTGTGCACTAATTCACAAAGGTATATATTGATTGAAGTGAAAACTGAAGGTCTATATTTGACATAGAACGTTTTCACTTATTCACACACATGCATAATGGTATAGTGAAAACCGTAGGTCGAAATTGTACATAAAAATGCCAGATACAATTATGACATGCTATGCTAAGCTAGGATAATAGTATTTTGTAAATCGACCTGGGTTAAAAAAAAAAATTTCCACACAAGTCGAAAAACACATGCAAATATTGGCAATGTTTCGCAATAGCGCAACTTTCAAATCGAATATTTCTGTATTTATGAAAAATTCAAACTTCAGAAATAAACTATCGTGAGAAAATTTCGTTCTCAAACTGATAGACTAAATGTGACTGCGAATAAAAACATTTATAATTTTAGGAAAATATTTAAAACATGACTGACAGTAGTCTATGCTGATTGATGATATAGTATATCATTTTGCTGAAAAATGATGTCTGTGATGAACATTCCACGTTTTTTTTTATTATGGCACGTTCATCACCAAGTCATTCTTACAAACGTCCGAATCAATCGCTCGCTTCGATTCATTGATTGACGTATAAACCGGCTGTCGTCGTAGCGGTTGTGTTTATTTTGTCTGTGGTGGGTGTGTGTATGATGTATTGTCGGTGCTGCTAACATGTGCGGCAGACAGCATGTGGCTGCCTGTCTGTGTCAGCATGCGTGGAACGGTGTGTACATAGAAACATGATCAGCGGCCCCGTCTTGCCTCACATTAGCATATTCATTCCCTACTGCGTGCCCAAATAAGGCGCTAAATAGGCTAGAGCGATTACAAACACGGAAGGGAGTTTTAAAGTAAAAAAAAAAATCTCACACAATTAGTGTTACAATTTCGTTTTCGAAACAACTTATTTATATATCCTCTCTTTCAATCGTTTTGAAAAAAAGAAAATTTATAAATAATTTAATTTTTTTTTATTAAAACTAGTCCGTGTAAGATTTTGAACATGTGAGGAATCAGCTCCACCAAATCAAAATGGCGGCCTAATTTATGCTAATGTGATGTGGCGACACAGGTTCACTGTCCAAATGCATGCCGGTTATGGAGGGACACGTGTTTGCCCACGGCGGGCGATCAGCTAAGTTAGGGGAACCAGCATCCAAAATGGCGCTCACCTACCAAATACACGTACAATATTCAGCATTCTCTGAAATAACATATGATAATAGTAATAAAATATTGACCTACGGTCCTGGGAATATTTTTAACAGACCAAATAAGACCGTTTATTGACATTCATTTAGGGAAACAATTTTATTTTGGCCCTAAACCTAATAAAGGTTACCGGAGTCGAAGCGATATTTATAATTTCTTTTCGATTTTGCTGAAAAATCGAAAAAATGACGAGGCTTCGTCTATGGACTTTAAAATCGAGTCACCCAATTATGGTAATCAACGATAAAAATGAGTTACCAAAAATACCCACTTCCTATTCGCCTACAGTGGCATTAATAGGATGAAGGCATTTAACAAACTCTTACATTTAACAAATGATAGACTAAGTCTATGAGAATAATTTTCAGGATTCTTCTAGAGAAACCGACATGGTCGCCATCTTGAAAAAGCGCCAATCATGTGGGATTTCGTTCAAAAATTAGAAATTTACGCCGTTTTCGACGTAAAAAAACGTGCTTCTCCTCTGATAACACTTTCTGACTAATTTAAACTGGCATATAAAGAATGACCTACAGTTTTCACGTACCTGATGAAAAAAATGCTATTGATTTTTTCAAAAAATCCCTTAAAATTTAATCAAAACTATCCTTAAAAACAGCGGTTTTCAACTGGCGTCTAGGTGAAAATACTGTTGCGTTGACTATCAGTCGTCAGGGGTCACCAGTATGGTGAGATGGAGAGCCCCTCGCGCCGAAAGTACCTGTAAGTGACCGTTGGAGTCTCTAGTGTAGGGTCGCGATGGCGGACGAGGGAAACTGCCCGATCTTCACCATTTCAACACAAACTTCCACTTGTCATGTTTATTCGTTAGACATCTGGCAACAACAAAGCACAACCTCCGCGCACGGCACGTCCTCTTTGACTCAGAGAGAGCGACCTACGGCACGTCCGTAGTCGCCGAGTGTAACGTCTGAAGTGCGGGAAAAGTACCAAGACCGCATGGGCTGCAATTGTGTGCGCCCAGCACCAAGGTACGGAAACGAGGCAGTCGTCCACAGCTTCTCGCGTCCGGGAAGCCGGGGATAACTGCCACATAAACCTAACGAAGTAAGGATCCTACAATGTTAATGAATGTGTCTTAATTTGGTCTGATATGTTTATCAAGATTGCTGAAGCATGTGTACCACACCAAAATGTTATTATTCGACCTAAAGATAAACCTTGGATGAATTCCGAGATTCGAAATTGTATTAACAACTGCCGCAAATTATTTTATGAATTTAAACGCAGTAACTTAGATAGTGTCAAGAACGATTACAAACAACTGAGAAATAAGATTGTGTCAATGGTTAAAGAAGCTAAAAATGCATATGAAGTTAAAACTGAATCAATTCTATGTAATACAGCAACAAAACCGAAACAGTGGTGGAGTGTACTAAAACGCGAAATTAAAGGCTCAAAAAATCTGAAATACCATCTATTGTTCATGGAACAGATACTATTCACGACAACTCAAAAAAAACAGAAGTTTTAAATAATTATTTTATACAACAATCTACCGTCGATGATAACAATATGATACTCCCCCCCACTCGCTGATCGTGATTATCCAGATATCGAAGATTTATTAATTACCTCTGACCAAGTTAAAAACATATTGTCTACTTTAGATTGCAGCAAATCAACTGGATGTGATCAAATTGGCAACAGACTTCTTAAAGAAGCTGCGATCCCAATTTCTCCAATTTCGTGTCATATTTTTAACAAATCTCTAACTAATGGTATTTATCCTGAAACCTGGGAAAGAGCCTTAGTTATACCGCTATATAAAAAGGGCATCAAGTCTGATATTAATAATTACAGACCAGTATCACTGCTCCCTTGCGTCTCTAAAGTATTCGAAAAACTTATTTTCCAACATATTTTCTCTTATCTGAGACATAATGCTATATTGTCACCACACCAGTCAGGTTTTATAAACGGAGACTCGTGTGTTATTCAGCTGGCTTGTATCTCTCATAACATACAAAGAACTTGACAAAAATAACTCGGTTCGAGCTGTATTTTTAGACTTTGCAAAGGCGTTTGACAAAGTTAGCCACAAAGGCCTAATCTATAAATTTAAATACGGTGTTACTGGAAACATTCTATCTTGGCTTACAAACTATTTAACTAACAGATCACAAAAAGTAGTTATTAAAGGCTCGTCGTCAGATTGGAGACATATTAAATCAGGAGTCCCCCAAGGATCCGTCCTTGGGCCACTCTGCTTCCTAATATATATTAACGACATTACTGAAAATATATCCAGTAGCATGTTCCTTTTTGCAGACGATGCTTCTATTTTTAGGCCCATAAGAGATACGTCAGCTCGAGAAGATTCGGAACTTATAAATGAAGATCTTAAACCATTGAAAAATGGGCTTCACAGTGGAAACTCAAACTCAGTATACCGAAAACTGTCGCTATTATGTTTTCTAGAAAAAGAGTACCCCCAGCTGAACACCCATTATTGTTAAATAATATTCCATTAAAAAATATAAAATTTCATAAACATCTGGGCATCACATTTTCTGCGGATATGCAGTGGAGCCATCACATTGATTGTGTGACGTCCCATGCTTACAAACGAATAAATATGATGCGATTTTTTAAATATAAATGGTCGACATTCTGTCTTAGCACTTGTTATAAGAGTTTTGTCCGACCAGTATTAGAATATGGCGATATTGTGTATAGCAGTTGTAAAAAAGCTGTCGCTGCAAAACTTGAAAGCGTTCAAAACGATGCTTTACGCATTATTGCAGGTGCGAAAAGATTTACATCCAACTTTTTATTATTGAACGAGACTGGTTTCCAGACATTGGAAACGCGTAGAGATGCACATAGCATGATCTTATTTTGCAAATGCTTGCACAATAAAGTACCACAATACCTGACTGATTGTATGCCAGAACGCCTGCATTCTCGTAATACCCGTTCGGCAGATTCTCCAACATTTCGTATTATAAAAGCTAGCTCAACCCAATATCAAAACAGTTTATTTCCAAAATGCACAAAATTCTTTAATACCCAAGATCCAAATTTTAAATCATCAGAATACACTGCTCAATTAAACCACTCTCGTAAAAAAATGCAATAAAGAGCAAAACGGATATTACCTCGTGGGTTCTAGATTCGTTCAGGTTGTTCTTTCTCAGCTACGTCTGAGATTCAGCAACCTGAACGAACACTTGTTCTCTAAAGGTTGCATCGATAGTCCACAGTGCAGGTGTTCTGGCAGCTCCGAAACTGCTAAACATTATTTTATTGAATGCCCCATGCAAAGCGAACCTAGAGAAGATTTATTTGGAATATTACATAATTATACCGATGATAAGAGTACTTCAGCAATTTTGAATATTATATTACAAGGTGTTAACATAAGAGATCACAATTTTAAAATTATTGAAGCAGTATCTAAATATTATAAAATCTAACAGATTCACATAAATAATTCCAATGCTAGCCACTCTAACATGCTCATGAAGGCTGTTTAAAACAATCTTTATGTATGTCGCAATTATTCAATTTTTCTTTGATTTTATATTGTTTGCCATCAAACCAACGTTAAAACTTGTCAAATATTATATAAGTTTTATGTTTTATATTGAGTGCTTATTGTCATACTGTTCTGTTTAATGTTTTTTTATTTATTTATTCATTTTGTCTTTTGAGGAGAGCATTTTCATTAGTTTAATACTATGTTGTAATCCTCGTTAAATAAATATGTTTAAACCAACGTCGTGTTTGCTGGGAGTGTTAAAAAGTGTTTCGCACCAAAACGGAATAATAAATTACACTTTTAAATGTAGCCAAAAATTTGTTCTGAGACTGACCTCAAAACACGGAAATTGACTACATTATACAACCATATATGGAATACGGCGTTCGCTCATCGATATCTGCTCGATCACTGAAGTTAAGCGACGTCGCGCCCGGTTCATAAGTGGATGGGTGACCGCCTGGGACTGCCAGGTGACGTATACACTATCGTGGGGCTCAGAGAACCACGTAAATCAGATGCCTCGTCTGACTGACTTCGAGTTGGACGTAAAAGAACCTCAATGGACGTAGGCGCAGTTTTCATCCGGCGAGACCCCAAAAATCCACAATATGGAGTACTTGGCACATATATATAAGGACATGAATTATATCATGAATGATAACAGGCCTTGCTAAGTTACTCCCGTGGCGCGATAGCACAATAGTGCATACTGCCACGTAATATACAGATATGCACAGTAAACACAGTCGACTGGAATCCAGACATAACTATCGAGTGTTTTTTTAAACGGCTCACTATGAGCTCAACCCAACTTTATGCGCTAATGTTAAGCTATTGTGTATAACGAGCTATATGCATCCAACCTCCCATGAGAAGCTGCCAACAAGATGTGAACCATTGTTGATTTGATACTGGCCCATAGTCTACGACGCTGGCCTATCATTAAACTAACAATGGATCAAAGTCCGTCTTTGATTCGTTTCAACTTTCTCCATTACTATAATAGACATATGCGGGACAGATCTCCTATATTAATATGTATATGGGCAGTCAACATTTCCAAGGTGAAATCGCCTCTTTTTTTCCAAGAACACCACAATTATAATGTAGTAAGTGCATATTCACAATTGCACTTCCCAATCTTTCAATGGTTTTCTACAAACTTATTTTACTGAATGAATGAAGGGGGGCTTTTGCACATACAGGCTAAATTGGGCATATTGGGTTTGACTCGCAGATTGGTTATCAAGGCTGTACATATAGTGCACAAAACAGTGTGCATTTGCTGCATTATAAAAATCTTGAAAGCGAATTGTTCTCGATATTGCTGCTAGGTCCGTATATATTGTTTCAAACTTCATACCGGATTTTTAGTCAAATATACTAGCTAGTAAGGCAAAAATGGGACTGGTACTTTCTGATGGGACATCCGTTTCATCAAAGATTTATTAATATATAATATCTGATAATTGTATTTATTCACATGGCCTACTCACCCCTTTCCTGGCCATCCGTTCCACCCACATGAAACATTTTCTTAGAAAACCAAATTCCATGGACCAAAAAAATTTCAGGACATTTTAATCAGAATTTCAGTATTCCAGGACAATCTGAAAATTGCATTTTCTAGGACAGCCCTATTTTTCCAGGTGTAGGAACCCTGAATGTCACTAAAATAGATGAAAAAGTTCGTGGCAATTGATCAATTGATTTAATAATCAATATTAGCAGATAAGACTAGTTTTATACATATAATGTTAGGTCAAATGTAACATTATCTGTTGTGGGGTAATGAAATGTGTAAAAAGTAAGCATGTTTCATTGAATTATACATTTCAAGACTATACATGATCAATAATAAGGAATGACACCGATACAAAAATATCATTTATTGATATTATAGATTATTATAAATACAATCAGTTTGTGACATAGCACTGTCGTACATGATCAATAATAAGGAATGACACCGATACAAAAATATCATTTATTGATATTATAGATTATTATAAATACAATCAGTTTGTGACATAGCACTGCCGTAGCTCTACAACAAACATAAAAATATAATAGAAAATAAACAAAAAAAGTTTTTTTTTATCATAGATGATTCTTTTAGTTACTGGTACATATTCAAATTGTCGTGTTTTAAAGTCTGGATGGACTGGATCCAACCAATCACTTGACAATATTATGTTTCCCATAATTAGGTTTAGGTGAGATGTGAATTGCTGACGCAAATCAAAAGTGAATGAAATTTAGCTGCTTTGGACGTCGAACATGCTGTGCATGCGTGCCGTTGTATTGGGTGCGCGAAATGTTTACTTAGCGAATTATAATGACCCACCTACTAGTTAGGCAGTGGCTAATCGTACGTGATCTTCATAATGTAACTCTATGGGCAGCCTCGTTTACGAAATGACGGGCTCCCATTGACTCCCATTATAACTTACTCATACGAATAGCCCCTCCGTTTAAGTTAACCATTAAAGCACTGAATTAAATCATTTTTAGCCACTTGAAGTTGTGTCTCGCTACAGTGAACCACAACTTCAAGTGTTCCCATAATAAAATTGGATCAAATTTTCATGCCTAAAAATCATGCATTTAAACAACACATCGAAAAACCATGTAATTAAACAACTAGTAAATTAAACAAAATCTTATCTTTCTACCTTAAAACCGTAGCCTATTTAATTTTTCAGGTGTCTATTTTTAACAGAAATATATTTCGTCATGCTTCAAATGAATGAAAAATAGAAGCAAACAATTCAGCAGCACAGGTTGAATTCGGATTCAAAATCTGATATGGGCACAATACAAAAAGGAGTGCAACAGTTTTCCGAATGTGGATTTATTTCATTAGCATTTTTCTGAAGTCGTCATTTGACATTTTGTCAGATGACGATGTGGTCTTGTCTGTGGTACCGTTGGCATTACTTTGTGATATTTTTTTAGGAACATCTGTAGTGGTAGGTTTGGATGAGTTATTTGTGTTTGACTTCTGGACGTTACGGGGCACCATGCCGACTCGAGTACGAGCTTTTCCTCTTCTGCAAAACACAAAATGAAATGTAGTAGCATTACATCGCCATATTATTTACTGTAAAGCCATCATAATTATATTGTACCAACCACAACAGCACTTGTACACTTCTCATTGATCAGAACTAATAATAGTAAGGATAAGTCATTAAAATTTTTTTTCAATTAATCAAAATTTAGTGTTATTAAATGTATGGATTCATAGGTGAATTGATGCAGTCTAGGAATTAATCCCACTATTGTAAATGGGTTTTATCCGTGACACAAATCCTGGTCATGGCACCAATGTAAACGGGTCTTATCCGTGACACAAAACTACTCGTCACGGGGCCGATGTAAACGGGTGACCTGTGGGACGTTATCCTGGTCACGCGCCAATGTAACAAGTGATATACGTTGACACGCTATCGTCGGGTGTCCAAATGTTCTGGCACGGCAAACACAACACTCGTGGATAAAATACTTAACTCTTGAATATATATAAAATATATATTAAGCATAAAACATTCAATTTCTCAGTACACTGATGTTAGTACTTATATCTCGTTGTGTAATTTGTTGATAATTTTGCTGTTGCTTCAGTGATCTACAAGATGTTAGATACCGAAGCAACTCCCACCAAACTTAGCCAAACCCGAAACGTCTCTGTTAGAATACTCCCCAATTTCTCTCTCAAAGGCTGTGGGCGCCTTCCTTTATAGCGGATCCCGAAGGGCGCGGTCACTTCCTGTGGTGAAATGACGTCTCCACCAATCAGGATCCTTACTTTGATATACATTGACATTCCTGGGCTGTTTCCCAGAACCGACTCACACAGGCCTCCAGAACTAGGGGACCTCCTGTGTGACAATTAGTACTTGTCGCAGTACCGTCTCCACCATGTGGTTCACATGTAAACAGCCCAGGACAGCATGTTTATTATACCCTTTACTTACCGAAACCCCAATTTAGACACCTGTTACTTAACATTGTTACACTATGCAGTATGTTGAATATTGAGTATATCGGATATTAAGCGGCTTTGAAGTTATCAGGGTGACAAGGTCCTAATTTGACTAAAAAAGTTGGCTGCCATGACCCGGATATTATTCCTAACTTTCTGAAAACTTGATGCAGCATAGGAATTAATTAATTGAAGTTATCAATATGTGGAACATCGAATGAATCTGAGAAGCGGTTTTATAGATATGAGGGTGACAAGGTATGGCCGCCGCCACATGCGGTGGCGGAGAAAGTCAAACCGTACTAATAAAAAGAGCCTCCCCCTGGCATGGGGTGCCTAAATTCATCCACAATAACTATATTTGGTAACTATTATCTTAACAAGACTAAAATGTAACTCACATTCCAAAATCTTTTTTCCCGCTTCCGAGAGTTGGAACAAATGTGTCTCTCTGAGCTATGGGTTGTTTCCTGACCGGTGGATTACTGATTGCGACAGACTTGCTATAATCACCAATCTGAAAACCATCTAGCTTCATTACCGCCTGGGCCGCTTCATTCTGAAAATCAAAGGCAATTTTTAATAATAAACATTATTTAAACTTCCAAATTATAATGACAATAAAGACTTGTTTTAAAAATGTAGACTTTTTCAATTAATAAAAATGTATCTGATGCACAATCAATTTAATACAATCAATATGAAGTATATAGTCTTATATGGTGACTTATTAGGCAGAAAATTATGAAACTGTAATAATGTTCAAATGTTGAAAGTGGAAAATCAAAGCTGTTCACATTAAAACCTGCGTTATGATTTATGAAAGATTACAGATCTAAAACATCTACGAGATAAAACAGAATCAGTGTGATCTGTCTCGTGGAATTTCTTGGATTCTTCTGGGGCTATCTCAGCAAACACTGAACCAATGTTGTTTTAATGTTGGGCCAGCCTCGAAGACGTTGGGCTAGCGTTCAAATAACATTGTTTCGGTGTATCGTGTTCGCTGCTATATTTTGAGAATATTAAGCCCTAAGCACGAGAATAGTTCTTAATGTTTTATTAGCAGATTAAATCAGGTATTGGGAATGAAATGTGTGTTTAAACATAGAAATTTGCAACTGTTTTATTCTGAATTAAACAAATGTGGGTAATTTTCACCCACTTGAGGTTGTGGGGCGCGGTAGCGAGACATAACTTCAAGTAGGTGAAAATTTATATTATTCTACTTAGCACTTTAAGTGTTAATTCACATGATAAAGAGCTGGAAGGTTATTCATTCATATCTGTAACACAATAGGATACGTACATCATTTTCATATTCAACATATGCTAGACCCCTTGACTTTCCAGCTCGGTTAGTTACAATCCTCACGTCTTTCAGCGCACCATGCTGGTAAATAGAATAATTGTGCAAGTAATTATAGATGAGTATAAATTTTTTCGTAATAGTACAGTACTGATGTCATTTGTTATCGCTTTCTAAAAATGTACAAAGATATTTCTGAACAAAATAATTATGACTGTGTGGAAGCACGTCAACCCAATGCTGGCTGAATGTTGAGCAACATCTCAGACCTTCATCCTGGCAGAAATATTGAAAAGAACAAAATGTGAAATCACCAATCAGGATGACTAAGATATCTCCTATTTTAAGCCTTACAAAGCTCAAATATTGTTGTATAAACAATGGAGAGCAAAGGGTTATTTCTAATTTGAAATCATCATAAATGTCTTAGTTATCTCTTTATGTTTCATTTCAATACCTGTGTTATGAGTCTACGGCCATTATAATTTTGTTTTAATACTTTCAGTGTGAGGACCGTCTTTAGACATCAGATTCTGACGTTTAAAGACGGTGTGTCACCTACGATTGTTAAGTGGCAAAATCTGATTGCAATCCTCTTTCTGCATAATGATTGATTTGTTGCTTAACGAGGGAGACACAACATGAAAAAAACGTGTCAACCAACAAAATTTGTTACGGAAAATGTATGAGCAGACATTTCGTAATACTAGACTCCGTCAATTGTGATTTTAAAAAGTGTCAGTCAAATGTCTAAACATTGCCAGCGATGACCTATAATTAGCTCCATATTGGCACATGTGATAAACACAGAGACGTCTTTTTATCACAGGATAAACATGCCATCCATGAGGGTCAGAATACATAGATAAAACTTACTTCACCAAATATTTTTTCCACTTCTTCTTTGGTTGTCGCATATGACAAACCTTGTATAAATAATTTATTCTTTTCCAAGTCTGTAGAAAACTGCAAACAAATGCAAACATTTTTTAACACAATGATGCTTATAATGTTATAACACAAGATCAACAATATCCCCAATAATATCCCCACACTGGTATTCCTTGCCTTTTCAATGGACTGACCTTTTACTCCTAATGCTGTTGTGAAAACGTGTTCAAAAAGCTAAAATATATTAAATAGTGGCGGAACTTTTAAATAAGTGGGGGCACTAATAAACAAAGATCTGTAAAGAGTTTAGCAGCATCATTATGAGACTAAAACAACACCTGCCTATATTTTGAAACGCGATTTCAGGGCATTAAGATTATGATTGTGTCAGTAGATCATTTCATTAGATACAAACGTTGTTGTTTTATTGCTGGTGTAAGGCATAAGTACCCTGAGTATCATATAATTCCCAGTGGCAGCCATGCACAGCTTTCTGTGCTGTGGAGTTACAGACAGACGCAAAACCAGGAATAAAGCGTTTCTCTGAAGGAATTCTACCTCATTATTTGGACAAGTGGTAAATATTCCTTAATCGCACTCCTGCTGTTGGCTTTCACTATGAGTCGTATGGTGAGATCAGCCCATTAACGAAATGCTTCACTGCTGTTTGATTTGTCGTTTTAGATAGATATTCGTACGAGAAAATATATACAGCATTGTTGGGCGAGATGGGCTGATCTAAACACTCGTCACCACATCAAGCCCTCGCCTTGATATGGTGACTTGTGCTGAGATCGGTCCATCTCGCCTTCCCAATGATGTCGTATGTATATACATGTAGTTCGGCACTGAGATTTACCAAACTGATTCTAGTGAAATCAATGTCATAATTTCACGCCGCTCCATATCGACATAGACGCATTTTTATTGCCCACCTTGAATTTTGTCGGGTTAGCCGTCTTATCTTCACATCTGGACACAAATACAGGTCTGCCCTCTATTGGTGTGCGGTCCAGCTTGAGCGCTTCATTCGCTGCCAGCTATGTATCAAATAGGTTACAATATTTATATTTTTATAAAATAGGTATTCAAATAAAGTAGGAAAATAACATTTATGAACTTGAAGCTGGAATTGCACAACACAATATACATGACATTATTTGATTAACTGAGCATCAAGCACACACCATTTTATAATTTTAAGTGACACTTCAGATGCTTAAAACCGTATATATACGGATTGAGGTTAGAATATACATATTGAGTTAAGAATATACATACATTTAATTGTCAAAACTTTGATTGGTGAAAACCTACCTCATCAATCATCTCAACATAGGCAAACCCCTTTGATTTACCTTTGAAGTTTTTGACCAGACGAATTCCTGAAATTTCACCAGCCTACAACACAAAGCTGTTAAATAACATCTGCATCAGCTAATGATGGTAAACACAATTCATCTAAATTAAAAATTATTTGCATAAATGGTGATATAATTTAAAATCTACTAATAACATCAATAAAGCACACTTCATATTCTTGCTGCTCGGAAACAGTAAAGCCCACCCATAGACTGAGAATAAACAAAATGCCTCAGTTTTTCAGAATAACTAGTGATTATCAAATGATTCATATTTCTAGGCGGCCTTAGACAAAGGAATTCGCCAATGATGATTCATATGAAAATCAACATACAGCGTACACCTAAAATTTTAAAAAATAATCCAGTTATTGTATGCACGGACATTTCATTTTATCTACCACATAATTTATTTTACAAATATAAAATTTAACAAAAATCTAACTAAATTCACAGTGCTATTGCCATTTTTCAGACAAACAATGTTGGTTAAATGAAAAGTACATTTTCAGAACTGTTTGCCCACTGGACAATGACATTCTCAATATTTGAAAAATGAAAGTGATAAAAATAGTAATTAAAAATTTTGCCATCTGAATCTTACTTTAGAGAAGATATCTCTAATTGTGCTTTCACTGGTATAGTAGTCCAGGTTACTGATAAAGATAGTTTGTTCTTTCTTCTCTATTGCCTTTTTGTCGCCAGATTTTGCATTGTCATTGTCTGTCGTCTCACTCTCTGCCTCCATTTGCTCCTCCTTTTCTATCAGATGCTGTGGTTTGCCGGGAGTTACACTTGACTTGGGAGGAGCACCCTGTAAGCCGGGGGGAGCACCAGGAGGGTAGAAATAGGTGTCTGATTCTCCTGAGGATTCGTTACCTGAAAATAAAACACCATGTAAAACTAGGCTTTATCTAGCAAAGTTAAGTATGGCACGGGAATTACATTTATCATCTGACAACAATTTAAAGAAGAACGTAAACTAAAATTTTGAATATAAAAGAAACAGAAATTTTTAATAAAAAGAATTGACAATCCGAGCTTCAATTTTACTAGTGCACTTGGGTATTACCTTGTTACTTGCCTTTAACTCGAGATAGGATAATAGGGCTAAGCACAACTACAATTGTCTTTAATTTGTCTTACCAGCCACAAATCACTGTTATTGGTAATGAAACGAGTGTTTAAATACAAAGATTTGTAATGTTTTCAAACTAAACAAATATTTGTAATTTTCACCCGCTTGAAGTTGTGGGTTGCGCTAGCGAGCCCCAACTTCAAGGGGGTGAAAATTTAAATAAGATATTTTTAATTAGATAATTTTGCGGGAAAAATGTTTGTCATATTTTACACTCCACTGTTGTAAACAAGCTTCAGTTCAGTAAATTTATTTGACATATAAAACCAAAGTTGTACATAATCAATTTTAACAAATTAATAAAGAAAGTCAGGAGAACACCGTTAAGACCGTATGGTCGCTAGCACAGTGGCCAACGTCTGCTGGTTTTAAATAATCAAATACAAAAAATATTTTTATACACAAGCTGTTTATTCGCATTCACATTCGAAATTTTGAGGTGACAAGATATCAGAAAAAATTTCTTCAGATTTACCTCTTATGCTGCTAGGACCGTATATATTTCAAGCAAGTTTCAATCTGAATAAAGTACCACTGAAATTGATAAACCATATAGATAGTAAGGGTATTCCCCCTGCCCTGGCCAGGGGGAATACCCTTACTATCTATATAGTTTCAAGCAAGTTTCAATTTGAATAAAATACCACTGAAATTGAAAACTAGTTTGTGGGAGAATTTTTTGTCAATTTGAAAGGTGTCTATTTTTCATCAATAGTAATATGAAACAGGAGATTATGTTAGAAACTCCAGCTTCGAATGAATAAAAAATAGATACAACCAATTCAGCAGCACATGGATTAATGGCTGTTTTCCTATTCTTTACAATACATATATTAAATCACTAATGATTTAGAAACTCGTTTCCTTATTTTTTTGTACGTAATAAAAATTAATATTGCAAATAAAAATTTTTAATGAAGAATTTCAGGAATTTCATAGATTACAAATATTTCTTACTGAAATAGTGCGCAAATCAAACCAACCTTTACTTTTTTTTACTTGGTTGTGGTGTAGGTGAGGATGCATTCTTCCGTTTGTAGACAGGGGGACCTGAGGGAGCAGTAAATTCTTCATCCTGCTGACAGAAATTTTCACTTTCACAGGAAATATTATAGATTAACCATTAAACACTGATCAGAATTAATTTTGGTTTTCATAACCTTCTTGTCGAATAGCAGGTTTTGTAAGTAAAATACTTGGTTCATGACAAGAATGGCATAATTATAATGTCTCAAATTAAAGAAATCCTAATAACGGCTTGAAGCTACTGCGACCCACAATTTTTAGGTGGGTGAAAATCACTAAAAAACTGCAACTTGAAGCAAAACATATGCCAATCTAGCATATTTGGTAATTTGTCCAAATTCTTCCAAGCCTTGTACGGCTAGGTCTGTGTATAAAACTAATAAAATGTTATTAAGATTGATCAAATATTATAAACAAAAAATAACAATTGGCAATTCAGCTGCATCAAAGACTTTAACATTTGTCAACCAGCCGTCCCACTGTACAAATATAATAAGCTTCACCTTTTTAGGAGCTGAGGTGATTTCTTTCTTGACTTGCGCTGCTTCAGGCTTCTTCTTGGGAACAGTCTCTTTTTTATTTTGTAGTTTTTTTTGTGTTCCTTTCTGTCGCATCTGTTTGATTTGTTCCGCTTTCAGCTTGCCTTCTTTTACAGCAGTCTGCACATACAATAAGCGTTGGAGTAATTTGGTTACATGCATTCAAATACATGCATTTCCCAAGTTAAATTTATTATTGTTTTATTATGAAAGTTATGAATAATTGCTGGGCCAACATCACACTTTGTTATTTAAGCACTAAGGTTCTAAAAATATGTTCAGTAGATGTTTTGATGTAACACTTTTAAAATTTGCACTTGCACCTGAACTGAAGTGACACTAACATTGGCTTTGCAGATATTTGTGAATCCTCGTTAAACTAAACAATACAAAAAAAAACTTTATTAATATCTGTATAGAACATATAACATCCAAAGCTCAAATGTCCTTATTACGATCATTTAATCTTTGCTGCATTGTTTCGTATAGTTTTTAGGCCTTGTCGCCACCTTGTACATTGATTGATAAACCATACACATTACTATGATTATTAATTACTATCAATAAATATACAAAACAAACAAAGAATTATCAAATAATATGAATGTAAGAAACAATCAATAAAAAACACTTATTAACTAGCCTCCTTTCTCCTCTCATTGACTCGCTTTAGCTGAGCTTCACACCCTGTCCCTGTAATTATAATACAGCCAGATAAATATACACACAGGGAGAGCAATATAAAAAAAATGTTTTCATATTCATGCATTTTACCATTTTGAATAAAATGCATCCTGTGAATAAATATAATTTGGCAGAAAATTATTGAACACACTATGGCCATGGAATTCAAAGGGTGAGGCTGTTACTTTGTAAAGTGACGGATAAACCCTTTTAATCTCAAGGTAAGCTATTTCCAATATTGTAAGTAAATATATATAAATTGTAAGCTGCTTGTAAAATTACAAGACTAATAAGTGGTATTACATGTATTAGCCCTTGAATGCTGAGCTACTCAATTATTTCAATAACTTAAAGTTGTGTCTTGCTGCCGCGATGTACAACTGCAAGTCAATGAAAATTACTTTAAGTTTAAAATTAAAGTCACTAATATATCAAGTGGGTGAAAAATACTCATATTTGCTTAATTCAAGACAATATTGATGGTTAAACACTCATTTCATTCCCAATAACTGTGCTTTGACTACTTGTTAATAAAACAGATTATTGTGCTTAGTAGTTAAAAACCTATACACAAAATGACAACAAAAAAACTATACTAATTAGCACCCATCCCCCCCTGTAAACTCAGGGCGTATTTTATGGGTCAAGGATAATTACAACGATTTGATTATTTCATTGCAGGGGCCGGCTTTCGCTGACAGAATCTGGTGTCAAAAATTGGGCTACGCACAGAGTGTTCTTTTATTAAATAAATACCTTCTTCTCGCTCAAAAGTAAGATAAGCCTCAAACACGGTCTCTGGCCAATCAGATACTGAGTTTATAGCTCGTTGTAAGACTTTCCAGCAATGTTTGTGGTCACCAAAAGATCTGAAAACAGTTATCGCTCAAGTATGAAAATCAACACTCAATCACTAACAATGGATTTAAAAACATATTACCTTGTAAACTACAATGTTCTACCATCTGCTGCTAAATTATCAGGTGGTATATTTTATTCATTTTAAGCTGGAATCGCTAACCTCCTGGGGTAATTTCCACTTTCAAATGAGGAAAAATTATTTCAATTGATCAAAATGAGACATCTCCCATACTGAATTATTTGAATAAATGAACATTTACCACAAACTATTATATCAATTTCAACCATACTTTATTTGTTTTAAAATAATATGCATTATATATACACTAGTCTAGCAGGACAGGGCTATTATTAAAATGTTCATCCCTTTTTAAAATTCAATAGCAATTGCTAAACAAATATTTTATAGGTTCAAATTTACCGCATCTAATAATATCACACACATTCATGGACAAAATAAAAATCTTTAAGAATAGTGATTACACTAGCAAAGTACCTTTCAAGATTGAAATATTCCATCCAGCTCTGTGCTTGATTAGCGAAACCTCGCTGTAATATTCGGTTCCATAGTTCACGGGCCTTGTCCATGTTATGACAAAACTTTGCCTGTAATAGATCAAATATGGCAGTGCAGATCTCACAGAAAACCCTGTGTTGTTTTACCCTTAATTACAGAGCGGGGATCGACTTTAGTTGTCTGACGTCAGCAAGTCGATCCCCGCACTGTAAGATTTAAAATATTTATAATGGCCGTAGACCCATAACACAGGTATTCAAATGAATCAGAAAGAGCTAACTAAGATATTTATGATGGTTTCAAATTGAAAAAAAACCTTTCTTTTTACAAAATAATTCAGCGTTTTAAGGGTTAAAGCGCTACATTATCAAATTTACATTTTTACCCACTTCGAAGATGTAAAATTACTTATATAAGCACAATTTAAAAATAAAAACATATCCCAACCTAGTAATTTTAATGCTGATTTCTGCTTTCACGAGCCTTGCCCATGTTATGACAAAACTTTGCCTGAAATATATCAGATATGGCAATGCATATCTCGCAATGTTGTTTCAATCCTTATAGTGCTACATTACAAAATGATTTTTTTTATTCTTTTGAAGTTGCTTCTCGCTGGTGCAATGCACAATTTCCAAGTGGGTAAAAAATACTTCATTTGCACAATTTGAATCAAAACATATGACAATCTAGTGACCAAGTTACCTTGTGTGAAGGATATATTATATATGTTATATATGTGATTAGCATTATATGGGGGGGGGGGGGCGGTGGTGGGGCAGCATTAAAATAATAATTTGTGAATTATACAAATGGTATTGGGGTACAAAAAGTCATTGAAAAAAAAGAGCATATGGAATTTTAAATAAGCACTTCAAAGCTATTTTAGATCACTAAAAATGTTTGGTGTCCAATAAAAGAAATAGTAATTGACCTTTTAAGCATGAAAGCATCATTTCTCATCTCTGAAAAATGACTTAATTTCAAGGGGTTTTAGAACAAACATTTTCATGAAACTGTTTAATAATAACAATATCTTTTTTTTTTCATTTGCCACACTTCATGTCATTATTATCCACTTCAAGGCAAGAATTGCGACAGCAATTTGCGGCTTAAAGTGGATGATGATGAAAATGGTCAATTCAGGCTTGAAAGGGTTAAATATTTTGTCTCACTCACCTCTAGTCTGGCCCAGAAGTGCATTAACGTGCAATTAGGGTCTCCGTCAACTGGGAATGCTGAATTCATAAAATAAAGAAATATTTTCATAATAAAAACATTGGTCCACCCTACTTAAACTGTCTTATTTTCAATACTGAAATTTCAGGTTTTAATGCAACCTAATGTTTTTCTTACAATATGCAGGCAATAGAGTTTGTCATAAATTAGAATGTTATAAAGGAGTTAGGCTACATGTGATAATGACTCAGTGACTTCTATCTTGAGACACAATGGTGCTTCAAGCTGTAATCGTTGCTCAGTGACAGGTCCATTGTCAGAAGAAGAGTGTGGAGTCCTATATCATCCCCCGCCATCAATTAGGTTGGAGTTTTCGCTGTCACAAATATTTAAAAAGTCGACTTGTGGTGACCATTTTATATTTCAGCAAAATCTCCTGCATATTTCCATATGGTGGGTGATGTGATTGTAAAATTTAAATTATTTTTGATTTCAATATCTGCGTTTTTGCACCCACAAAAAAATAGGAAGTTCATCCATGGCGGCCATTTTGAATTTCAGTAAAAGATTGACATCACATGCACACCTCTATATCGTGGGAAATGTGATTGTAATTTTTTTAAATTGAAGACTACAAGTTTTTCAGTTTTTGAATGTGATTGTAAAATGCGAATAATTTTTTACTTTATTTCTTTATTTTATAAAGAAAAAAATAATTTATTTTTTGCACCCAGAAAAAAATTGAAGTTGATCCGTGGCGGCCATTTTGAATTTCAGTAAAACTTTGAAAAAATCAGCTGCACCTCTTCATATCGTGGGAATGTGATAGTAAAACTTGAATATTTTCTGACTTTAAGTTACAATTTTTGTGCCCACAAAACATTTTGGAGATGTGGCCATTTTAAATATTGGTGACATCTTTGAAAAATCACTCGCACATCCCCATGTTGCTAGGAATGTGATGTTAAAATTAAAAAAAAAATACTCACTAGTTTTTAAGCCCACAAATCATCTGACGCAATCCTGGGGCGTCTATAATCCCCTTCCCCTACGGGCGGGGAATAAAAAGGATTCATCATGTGGTAATTTAACAAGGTCTGATTTTTTGCTTCTCTTTCGCCAAAGGTTAATTGTTCCACAAGCGTGGTGCAGCAAACACTATATGAAATCTTAAAGCAGCAAACTTCAAATAAAATTTGTTTTCAATTGACCAGATCTTACAATACCTTCATCTAAATATGTGATTGCTTTGTCAAATGTTGTTCTAAGCTCTTCTAGCTCTTTCTTGTGATCTGTCAATTGTGTGACAAAAGAAACAAAAATATTTAAAAAGTCAATGCTTGAAAAATTAAATGTAAATTAAACCCATGTAAACTGATGTTTCATCTTTCCTCCCCCCCAACTCTAGATTAATTATACTTTGATCATCCTTTCATTATTTAAAGGGACATGTCCAGTGCTGAAATCATCAAAAAATCTGTGATTTTATTTTAGCCTAATAATATGACCATATGATGTTAAAATGTCCATAGACTAGAACTAAAAAAGTTTTTTAATTTTTGTGCAGAGCATTCACCAGTTAGGCTAGATATAGAGGCGAAATTCCTGATTTCTAACTATTGACAACCATGTCAAAAAAAAAATCCGAGAATTTTGTCTGTATATCTAGCCTTTGTAAAAAAAACACAGATTTTTTGATGATTTTATACCTGGGCATGTCCCTTTAAGTCAAACAAGAATATATATTTTTATTCCTTCTCATTTTTGCTCTGAAGAGCTGCTGTTTATTGTGCAAAATTGCATCAATTCAGGAAAATCAGACTATTTTATATATATATTTTTTTCAGACAACAAATACACCAAAAATAAATACTAAATCCCAAACTCACCTTCCCCCCAATATATGCGTCTCCTTAAGTAATCACAATAACCCGTCCAGATGAGTAAATAGTCAGATCCCTGAGAAAACCCGACACACAGCGCTCGGTTAAAAGATTCTGAAATAAAAAATCTAATTTGAGTTTGTAATCTATCTTAACTTCAGAGATAAATAAGAATGTATTAAAGCCCTAAGCATTACCTCTCTGACTAGTCATATATCAGATCAAATACTCCATTAAAGCGCTGAATTTTCTACATCTAAAGTCGTTCCCCACGCTGGAAGGGTTAACACTGACTTAACCCTTTCCATGTGGCTCCCGAATAACTCAGGGTTAACTATAGTTTGAAACATGTTTGAAAATATATTATATATATATAGATCTAGTAATACAGCGGGTGATACACGTAATTGGTTTCCTTGGCTCTGATGATCAACATATCAAGCATTCATTCCTCGTCCTGGCTCTATATATGGGTCTAGCAGTGCATGGAGTGATAATAGGTTTCCATGGCTCTGATAATCGTCATACCAGACATTCATTCTTGACCCTGGCTCTCACATAAACCTACCTAGTACTTTGTTGTGTTCACACACAGCTGTTCCTCTCCATGGCCTTGAAATAGCCGAGCCCCAGGGTCACGCTTAAGCTACCTAGCATTATGTTGTGTTCACATCTGTTTCTTTCTCTGGCTCTGTTATAGCCGAGCCATAGGGTCACGCTAAACCTACCTAGTACTTTGTTTTGTTCACATCTGTTCCTCTCCATGGCTCTGTTATAGCCGAGCCACAAGGTCACGCTAAACCTACCTAGCACTTTGTTTTGTTCACATCTGTTTCTTTCTCTGGCTCTGTTATAGCCGAGCCACAGGGTCACGCTAAACCTACCTAGTACTTTGTTTTGTTCAGATCTGTTTCTTTCTATGGCTCTGTTATAGCCGAGCCACAGGCTCACGCTAAACCTACCTAGTACATTGTTTTGTTCACATCTGTTTCTTTCTCTGGCTCTGTTATAGCCGAGCCACAGGGTCACGCTAAACCTACCTAGTACTTTGTTTTGTTCACATCTGTTTCTTTCTCTGGCTCTGTTATAGCCGAGCCACAGGGTCACGCTAAACCTACCTAGTACATTGTTTTGTTCACATCTGTTTCTTTCTATGGCTCTGTTATAGCCGAGCCACAGGCTCACGCTAAACCTACCTAGTACTTTGTTTTGTTCACATCTGTTTCTTTCTATGGCTCTGTTATAGCTGAGTCACGGGGTCACGCTAAGCCTACCTAGTACTTTGTTTTGTTCACATCTATTTCTTTCTATGGCTTTGAAATAGCCGAGCCACAGGGTCATGCTAAACCTACCTAGTACTTTATTGTGTGTACATCTGTTTCTCTCCATCGCCTTGACATAGCCGAGCCACAGGTCAGCCGACCAGGGACAGTTTCTCACTGCTCTCTCGTACACAGACATCACAATCTCCTTCACTCTGATGTTCATGTCCTGTAATGGGAAACTGTCTGGTACATAAAGATGCAAATTGATGTATACTGTTATATGATGATCTTGAGATTTAAAAAAAATAGCAGTAAATTGTTGTATACTTTCACAATCATTAAATAAGATGGTATAAAAAACAACATCAAAATAGTATAAAAAAAAATTATCTTTAATTACAGATTTACATGATATAGTGTTGCAAAATATCACTTTCTTCATCCACTTGGAATTTTGTGAGCTTTAAATGAATAAAGGATGTACCATACTGAACATATAGATCTAAATAGCTATGCACTAGTTTCAGAACAGCTATCAGGAGCAACCCTAGAGCCCTTTTCCCATCTTCATAGCAGGTTGTAGTTTATAATTTGTCAGCCATATACGTAGTAAGTGTAATATACTACATACTTGACTATCTTTATTATGGCCAGGTCCTAGCAGCACACGGGTTAAGTTATATTCCATAATCTTACCAGGTATTTAGTGTATTGTAACCAGACACTCGGGATCAGACAGTTTTCTTACCAGGTATTTAGTGTATTGTAACCAGACACTCGGGATCAGACAGTTTTCTTACCAGGTATTTAGTGTATTGTAACCAGACACTGGGGATCAGACAGTTTTCTTACCAGGTATTTAGTGTATTGTAACCAGACACTCGGGATCAGACAGTTTTCTTACCAGGTATTTAGTGTATTGTAACCAGACACTGGGGATCAGACAGTTTTCTTACCAGGTATTTAGTGTATTGTAACCAGACACTCGGGATCAAACAGTTTTCTTACCAGGTATTTAGTGTATTGTAACCAGACACTCGGGATCAAACAGTTTTCTTACCAGGTATTTAGTGTATTGTAACCAGACACTCGGGTTCAGACAGTTTTCTTACCAGGTATTTAGTGTATTGTAACCAGACACTCGGGATCAGACAGTTTTCTTACCAGCTATTTAGTGTATTGTAACCAGACACTCGGGATCAGTTCTTACCAGCTATTTAGTGTATTGTAACCAGACACTGGGGATCAGACAGTTTTCTTACCAGGTATTTAGTGTATTGTAACCAGACACTGGGGATCAGACAGTTTTCTTACCAGGTATTTAGTGTATTGTAACCAGACACTCGGGATCAGACAGTTTTCTTACCAGGTATTTAGTGTATTGTAACCAGACACTGGGGATCAGACAGTTTTCTTACCAGGTATTTAGTGTATTGTAACCAGACACTCGGGATCAAACAGTTTTCTTACCAGGTATTTAGTGTATTGTAACCAGACACTCGGGATCAGACAGTTTTCTTACCAGCTATTTAGTGTATTGTAACCAGACACTCGGGATCAGTTCTTACCAGCTATTTAGTGTATTGTAACCAGACACTGGGGATCAGACAGTTTTCTTACCAGGTATTTAGTGTATTGTAACCAGACACTCAGGATCAGACAGTATTCTTACCAGGTATTTAGTGTATTGTAACCAGACACTGGGGATC
The DNA here is from genome assembly GCA_964017125.1 of Flabesymbios commensalis. Lineage (NCBI taxonomy): Eukaryota > Metazoa > Annelida > Polychaeta > Terebellida > Flabelligeridae > Flabesymbios > Flabesymbios commensalis. The sequence continues at coordinate 111,695,915 of OZ024903.1, read as the reverse complement.
AGACAGTTTTCTTACCAGGTATTTAGGTGTATTGTAACCAGACACTCGGGATCAAACAGTTTTCTTACGAGGTATTTAGTGTATTGTAACCAGACACTGGGGATCAGACAGTTTTCTTACCAGGTATTTAGTGTATTGTAACCAGACACTGGGGATCAGACAGTTTTCTTACCAGGTATTTAGTGTATTGTAACCAGACACTCGGGATCAAACAGTTTTCTTACCAGCTATTTAGTGTATTGTAACCAGACACTTGGGTTCAGACAGTTTTCTTACCAGGTATTTAGTGTATTGTAACCAGACACTGGGGATCAGACAGTTTTCTTACCAGCTATTTAGTGTATTGTAACCAGACACTTGGGATCAAACAGTTTTTTTACCAGGTATTTAGTGTATTGTAACCAGACACTCGGGATCAGACAGTTTTCTTACCAGGTATTTAGTGTATTGTAACCAGACACTCGGGATCAAACAGTTTTCTTACCAGGTATTTAGTGTATTGTAACCAGACACTGGGGATCAGACAGTTTTTTTATCAGGTATTTAGTGTATTGTAACCAGACACTCGGGATCAAACAGTTTTCTTACCAGCTATTTAGTGTATTGTAACCAGACACTCGGGATCAGACAGTTTTCTTACCAGGTATTTAGTGTATTGTAACCAGACACTGGGGATCAGACAGTTTTCTTACCAGGTATTTAGTGTATTGTAACCAGACACTCGGGATCAAACAGTTTTCTTACCAGGTATTTAGTGTATTGTAACCAGACACTGGGGATCAGACAGTTTTCTTACCAGGTATTTAGTGTATTGTAACCAGACACTCGGGATCAGACAGTTTTCTTACCAGGTATTTAGTGTATTGTAACCAGACACTCGGGATCAAACAGTTTTCTTACCAGGTATTTAGTGTATTGTAACCAGACACTGGGGATCAGACAGTTTTCTTACCACGTATTTAGTGTATTGTAACCAGACACTGGGGATCAGACAGTTTTCTTACCAGGTATTTAGTGTATTGTAACCAGACACTCGGGATCAAACAGTTTTCTTACCAGGTATTTAGTGTATTGTAACCAGACACTCGGGATCAAACAGTTTTCTTACCAGGTATTTAGTGTATTGTAACCAGACACTGGGGATCAGACAGTTTTCTTACCAGGTATTTAGTGTATTGTAACCAGACACACGGGATCAGACAGTTTTCTTACCAGGTATTTAGTGTATTGTAACCAGACACTCGGGATCAGTTCTTACCAGCTATTTAGTGTATTGTAACCAGACACTCGGGATCAAACAGTTTTCTTACCAGGTATTTAGTGTATTGTAACCAGACACTGGGGATCAGATAGTTTTCTTACCAGGTATTTAGTGCATTGTAACCAGACACTCGGGATCAGACAGTTTTCTTACCAGGTATTTAGTGTATTGTAACCAGACACTCGGGATCAAACAGTTTTCTTACCAGGTATTTAGTGTATTGTAACCAGACACTGGGGATCAGACAGTTTTCTTACCACGTATTTAGTGTATTGTAACCAGACACTCGGGATCAGACAGTTTTCTTACCAGGTATTTAGTGTATTGTAACCAGACACTCGGGATCAAACAGTTTTCTTACCAGGTATTTAGTGTATTGTAACCAGACACTCGGGATCAGACAGTTTTCTTACCAGGTATTTAGTGTATTGTAACCAGACACACGGGATCAGACAGTTTTCTTACCAGGTATTTAGTGTATTGTAACCAGACACTCGGGATCAGACAGTTTTCTTACCAGCTATTTAGTGTATTGTAACCAGACACTCGGGATCAGTTCTTACCAGCTATTTAGTGTATTGTAACCAGACACTCGGGATCAAACAGTTTTCTTACCAGGTATTTAGTGTATTGTAACCAGACACTCGGGATCAGACAGTTTTCTTACCAGCTATTTAGTGTATTGTAACCAGACACTCGGGATCAGACAGTTTTCTTACCAGGTATTTAGTGTATTGTAACCAGACACTCGGGATCAGACAGTTTTCTTACCAGCTATTTAGTGTATTGTAACCAGACACTCGGGATCAAACAGTTTTCTTACCAGGTATTTAGTGTATTGTAACCAGACACTGGGGATCAGACAGTTTTCTTACCAGGTATTTAGTGTATTGTAACCAGACACTGGGGATCAGACAGTTTTCTTACCAGGTATTTAGTGTATTGTAACCAGACACTCGGGATCAGACAGTTTTCTTACCAGGTATTTAGTGTATTGTAACCAGACACTCGGGATCAAACAGTTTTCTTACCAGCTATTTAGTGTATTGTAACCAGACACTCGGGATCAGACAGTTTTCTTACCAGGTATTTAGTGTATTGTAACCAGACACACGGGATCAGACAGTTTTCTTACCAGGTATTTAGTGTATTGTAACCAGACACTCGGGATCAGACAGTTTTCTTACCAGCTATTTAGTGTATTGTAACCAGACACTCGGGATCAGTTCTTACCAGGTATTTAGTGTATTGTAACCAGACACTCGGGATCAAACAGTTTTCTTACCAGGTATTTAGTGTATTGTAACCAGACACTGGGGATCAGACAGTTTTCTTACCAGGTATTTAGTGTATTGTAACCAGACACTCGGGATCAGACAGTTTTCTTACCAGGTATTTAGTGTATTGTAACCAGACACTCGGGATCAAACAGTTTTCTTACCAGCTATTTAGTGTATTGTAACCAGACACTCGGGATCAGACAGTTTTCTTACCAGGTATTTAGTGTATTGTAACCAGACACTCGGGATCAAACAGTTTTTTTACCAGGTATTTAGTGTATTGTAACCAGACACTCGGGATCAAACAGTTTTCTTACCAGGTATTTAGTGTATTGTAACCAGACACTGGGGATCAGACAGTTTTCTTACCAGGTATTTAGTGTATTGTAACCAGACACTCGGGATCAGACAGTTTTCTTACCAGCTATTTAGTGTATTGTAACCAGACACTCGGGATCAAACAGTTTTCTTACCAGCTATTTAGTGTATTGTAACCAGACACTCGGGATCAGATAGTTTTCTTACCAGGTATTTAGTGTATTGTAACCAGACACTCGGGATCAGACAGTTTTCTTACCAGGTATTTAGTGTATTGTAACCAGACACTCGGGATCAGACAGTTTTCTTACCAGGTATTTAGTGTATTGTAACCAGACACTGGGGATCAGACAGTTTTCTTACCAGGTATTTAGTGTATTGTAACCAGACACTGGGGATCAGACAGTTTTCTTACCAGGTATTTAGTGTATTGTAACCAGACACTGGGGATCAGACAGTTTTCTTACCAGGTATTTAGTGTATTGTAACCAGACACTGGGGATCAGACAGTTTTCTTACCAGGTATTTAGTGTATTGTAACCAGACACTCGGGATCAAACAGTTTTCTTACCAGGTATTTAGTGTATTGTAACCAGACACTGGGGATCAGACAGTTTTCTTACCAGGTATTTAGTGTATTGTAACCAGACACTCGGGATCAAACAGTTTTCTTACCAGGTATTTAGTGTATTGTAACCAGACACTGGGGATCAGACAGTTTTCTTACCAGGTATTTAGTGTATTGTAACCAGACACTGGGGATCAGACAGTTTTCTTACCAGGTATTTAGTGTATTGTAACCAGACACTCGGGATCAAACAGTTTTCTTACCAGGTAATTAGTGTATTGTAACCAGACACTCGGGATCAAACAGTTTTCTTACCAGGTATTTAGTGTATTGTAACCAGACACTCGGGATCAAACAGTTTTCTTACCAGGTATTTAGTGTATTGTAACCAGACACTGGGGATCAGACAGTTTTCTTACCATGTATCTAGTGTATTGTAACCAGACACTGGGGATCAGACAGTTTTCTTACCAGGTATTTAGTGTATTGTAACCAGACACTGGGGATCAGACAGTTTTCTTACCAGGTATTTAGTGTATTGTAACCAGACACTGCGGATCAGACAGTTTTCTTACCGGGTATTTAGTGTATTGTAACCAGACACTCGGGATCAAACAGTTTTCTTACCAGGTATTTAGTGTATTGTAACCAGACACTCGGGATCAAACAGTTTTCTTACCAGGTATTTAGTGTATTGTAACCATACACTGGGGATCAGACAGTTTTCTTACCAGGTATTTAGTGTATTGTAACCAGACACACGGGATCAGACAGTTTTCTTACCAGGTATTTAGTGTATCGTAACCAGACACTCGGGATCAGACAGTTTTCTTACCAGCTATTTAGTGTATTGTAACCAGACACTCGGGATCAGTTCTTACCAGCTATTTAGTGTATTGTAACCAGACACTTGGGATCAAACAGTTTTTTTACCAGGTATTTAGTGTATTGTAACCAGACACTCGGGATCAGACAGTTTTCTTACCAGGTATTTAGTGTATTGTAACCAGACACTCGGGATCAAACAGTTTTCTTACCAGGTATTTAGTGTATTGTAACCAGACACTGGGGATCAGACAGTTTTTTTATCAGGTATTTAGTGTATTGTAACCAGACACTCGGGATCAGACAGTTTTCTTACCAGGTATTTAGTGTATTGTAACCAGACACTCGGGATCAAACAGTTTTCTTACCAGCTATTTAGTGTATTGTAACCAGACACTCGGGATCAGACAGTTTTCTTACCAGGTATTTAGTGTATTGTAACCAGACACTCGGGATCAAACAGTTTTCTTACCAGGTATTTAGTGTATTGTAACCAGACACTCGGGATCAGACAGTTTTCTTACCAGCTATTTAGTGTATTCTAACCAGACACTCGGGATCAGTTCTTACCAGCTATTTAGTGTATTGTAACCAGACACTGGGGATCAGACAGTTTTCTTACCAGGTATTTAGTGTATTGTAACCAGACACTCGGGATCAGACAGTTTTCTTACCAGCTATTTAGTGTATTGTAACCAGACACTCGGGATCAGTTCTTACCAGCTATTTAGTTTATTGTAACCAGACACTGGGGATCAGACAGTTTTCTTACCAGGTATTTAGTGTATTGTAACCAGACACTCGGGATCAGACAGTTTTCTCACCAGGTATTTAGTGTATTGTAACCAGACACTGGGGATCAGACAGTTTTCTTACCAGCTATTTAGTGTATTGTAACCAGACACTGGGGATCAGACAGTTTTCTTACCAGATATTTAGTGTATTGTAACCAGACACTGGGGATCAGACAGTTTTCTTACCAGCTATTTAGTGTATTTTAACCAGACACTCGGGATCAGACAGTTTTTTCACCAGGTATTTAGTGTATTGTAACCAGACACTGGGGATCAGACAGTTTTCCACGAGGCATCTCTCGTAGATACACTGTATCCTGGCAGGGTTATCTCCCTCCTTCTCGAACTTAATATACTTCAGATAAGCTTCAAGGCGAGGCGGCTCCATACGCTCCTGATACAAAAAGAATATAAAACCAACTTTTACATTTTACATTTATATTTTGAAATAGTGACTAACAGATATTTTTACATGTACAAGAAGCAGTATCACTGTCACTTTAAAGCTATAATATGTGTGCTATACCATTTATTTTTGATTGTTATTTTCAATTAAAATTTCTTAGTTCAGAGATCTGTGGTCACGTTTAGAATACAAAAAAAAGCATCACAGAGATTTTCTAAAATACATGTGAGAAATCAATTTGAATTATCCTGTGAAAAACTATACAAAATGGGTAAAAATTCACTGCATAGTTTTTCTAAATCAATGATTCTTTGATAGAATGGCTAACAAGGTTATCTTCAAACTCCTGTAGCTCTTGTAGCTTATTAAAGGCTCTGTTGTATTTTGATTTGATAGAAGAATCTACGTCATCTGTACACCACTCCTCTAACTCCGCCATCGTCTCTGCCATATCTGCCAGGTACAGAAAAAAATTGTAGCAAAATATTTTGCAAAAATATAAAACCGCAGGCATGCTTAACCCTTTCAGCACGGGGACCATTTCTAGACGTTCGAATCTGACGGCAATAGACGCAAAGACGGTCCCCGCACTGAAAGAATTAAAATATTTGTAATAGCCGTAGACCCAGAACATAGGTATTCAAATGAAGTGGAACAAGCTAACTAAGACACATTTTATGATGTTTTCAAATTGAAAAACCATTCAGTCTACATAGTTTATATAAAAATACTTCTGCGTTGTAAGGGTCAAATATTTCTGTAAGATCAGACTTTACAGCTTCGAATCTCAATTCTCAATCACTTCAGTCTCGCCAATGAGATCCACAACTTCAAGTGACTGAAAATGACTTGAATGGCTTAGCTTGTATAAGACATCTATATTTCACTTCAGAAATACTGGTTACACAGGTAATAATAAAAAGTTAGAAAAACTAAAAATCAATTAATTCAATTATAAGCAAATTTACTCTTACTCATTAGTGGCAGGGCTAGCTGACGTTTGAACAAGGTCTCAATTCTGTTTGTTTGTTTCAGCAGTTCTGCTTGTTGAGATTCACTGGCGACAGAACCAGGCATTGGCTGCATAGAGAAAAACAAAAAACAGTACTGTAATTGCCGGACATGGTAGTCAATATTTAGAAATCAGGAATTTCTTCTCTATATCTCGCCCAACTGGTGAATGCGCAGCACAAAAATTAAAAAAGTTTTGCAGTTCTAATCTATGGACCTGTTTACATCATATGGTCATACAGTAGTCCCCCTCTGATACGACTTCCATACTGCCAGAGAACCAAAGTCACATCAGAGGGGTAGTCGTATCTCTAGAAAAAACGTAAAATGGGCCGAATTCGATGTTTAAGCCCCTTTAGACACCTCCATTCTCGTTGTGACACGATCAGCGCAGTTGACAGCCTGTGTTAATTGCCTGTTCTAACGGTAACACGTAATTTAGAAGTACTGGAAGTTGCTTGTGTTTTCATAAGCATTGAGGCAGTGTTTTTTTCACATTTCAATATAGCCCTATGCTTTACACTACAAAACATGTGACACTGACTCTGACACTGACACTGACACTGACATTCTGGCCCAGCATTAAAACAATGTACCGTATAGTGCCCCTAATAAACCGTAAACGTGCCAGGTAGCGACGCAGTTGTGGCTCGTTTATTATATTATGTGCGCTGACGATACCACGCTATTTTTTTTATTTTAAAGCGCTTGGGTGATATTTAAAGGGACTGGCCCACGCTAAAATCATAAAAAAATCGGTGATTTTATTTTGGCTTTTTAATATGACCATATCGTCACCCTGATATTATACTGTCGTATCTAACATTTTTTTCAAAAGTGCTTTTATGTTTGATTTGAAGTTATCAGGGGCATACGCATCTTGTATTAAATTTTTGAATTTCACTTCCGGATATAAGTAGTTCAAATCACACTAATACATAGTCGTATCTGCAAGTGATTTGCTAATCTTTAAAAAAGTAAAATATTATAGAGTCGTATGTGCACATACAACAAAATTGGAAAAAATATAAATCTTATAGTGTTGTATCTGGTAGATACGTCAGTATAAAGCAATTTTACACTGACACTGTTTAAAACCAGCTGTGGCAATATCACTATATAAAAACTTCAATAAAATGAATCAGCAGCTCTGTTAACATTATTATGTTGTTGTTTAATGAAGTTGATGTATGTGGTAGATACGACTCTATAATTGAAATGTTTTGTTTAAAATTTGTTGTATCTACATATACCAACCTTCTGTGCGCACAATAATCATGGCAAACTAAACTAGGCAAGTGTTCACAGGACATATTAATTTGACTTCAGTTTCAAAATAACCACAAAACATGAATATATAGATTCTTACTCTGTCACACTCTTTAAATCTCAGACGATCGAAGGCCGTTTTGTATAGTCAGCTATGATTTTTCTTAAAAATTTATGTAACCTCACTTGACTCATTTAATCACTTAATCTGTTATTAAATGAGACAAAACAAATCTTTTTCTGTGATATATACTCAGCTAAATAATGAGACACTGAACATGCGTGTGCACTGATTGTATTATGTGTTGTTGTATCTTATCGAATATAGTCACTCTCCCGACGATTCAAGGAAACCCCCCTCTACCAACACCCCACCCATTTACGGCTGGTGTCTGGCGCCATTTGACAGTAGACAATAAACAATTTTTTCACACTATTTTAGAAAACAAGTTAAATAAATGATATCAACGCTGTTTTAAACTTGGCCAATAACATAAAAGTTGACCCATACTTGAAACAACATTGCTCCAAAATAAAATCGATGTTTCATAATTATGATACACCACAATCAAAATCCGCAGTACGTGGTCATTTGCAATGGACAGCGTCTCGGAGCTGGACGTGTTGCTCTTCCAAGCACTTGTCGTTGCAGAAAATAAGAACGAAATGAAAAATATTTCTCAATTACCATTATTTATATACCCGGGTGGCAGCGAATTTATTTCTCAGGAGATTCTCAGGTTTTGAAAAAAAAGATAATAAATACTGGTTTTGTTTTTTTTCGTTTTAAGAATTTAGTTATTGTATAATGGATGAGCATAGGCTGTTATTTTAAATTGTTGTGTTTCTTCCAGTGCAACATTTCCACATGTAGACCCACAATAACAGCCACTGACACTAATAAATTAAATTACAGTTGGGTATCAGAAAATGGGCAGTGAAATTGTTCCAGAAATGTCTACTGAAATAATTTTCAAATGCATTTAAAGGAAGGATAACACATATAAAAAGAATAATGATATCTGGTATAAGTGGGGCGGGGGCCCTAGGGTAGTGGTTAGCACCGCTGCCTTTCACGCCAGAGTTCGGAGTTTGGTTCCCGGTCTCACCGGTTTGAAAAAAAAATGTTTCTTCCCCATCCACGTGTGAAAGTCAGTATTGTGGGGAGCCTCCGTGACCAAGAGGTAGCGTGCTCGGCCTCAGACCGCCAGGGCTCGAATTTCGAATCCTGTATCTGGAGGACAGTGTCATCTCACCATCCTCAGGAGGTTCTCTAGGCCCAGTTTAGCACAAAGGTGGCCTAAAGCCCGATTCATTTCATTTTTGGTATAAGTGATTATGATCTGGAAGCAAATATTTGCATCCAAGAATACTGCGCTATAGGATACCTAGGATACCGAAGAAATAGGCCTTAATGGTGAAAGCAGCACATCATAGCTTAAAGCAGCCCCTTGGGATGACATCAATTTTCGTTTTTAGTTCCGTACTGAAGTAGTGTATCCCACGGATCATGTTTTTATTTTTTTCAGAATTTTCACATTTTTACAAATATTTTTAATCAACATTTTTATGAAACCAGAAGTAACCCAAACAAACTATTTGTATACCTGAAGGACGATTGAATGTTTCCACAGCATTGGGCCACATGCTGCTGGCATCGGCCCAGCGTTGGGTAGACAATCAGTGCTGCAGGTGTGTCCTCCGGTGTTCTGACTATGAGACACCAATTAGCGGCGACTGGTTTGATCTTACCGTCTGATACGTGATCTAAAGTGCTGAATATTGCTGACTTGTTTTGTTTACATGGCAATATACGACCTCGAAATACAACTATTTTACTCTTTTTCAGTGCTTTAAAATTGTTTTTTTGACTTTTCCGTATTTTCAGTTAAGATCAGTAGGCTATATAGCTTCATATAAATTAAACTTTCAAAACTGACAACATGTCCCATCCCAAGGGGTCCCTTTAATAATTGCATGTAGATCTAAGCGAAGTTTATAAGAATTTGGCAATTATTTTTGAATATCAGTGGTTATCAGTGATTATTTGTAAATCTTCCTTCATAAATTATTGTCCTAATTTAAAAAAAAAATATATTTTTGCAATGCTTTTAATATGTGATTCGCAACAAACACGATATGTTGAGCCAATGTTGTTTTATTGTTGGGCCAGCGTCGCAGACAATGAGCCAACATTAAAGCGGCATTGGCTCAACGTGTCCTGTTTGTTGGGTCATAACATAATTACTGTTCTTCCCAGCAAACAAGATACATTGACCCAATGTTTTTTTAATGTTGGTCCACTGTCTGCGACATTGGCCCAACATTCAAACAACTTTTGGTCAACGGCTTTTGTTTACTGGGTTTTGTTTTCTAAAGTATTTTAAATGACTTACAATGTAGGCTATAATTATATTATAACTATTTGAAATGACGTATAATTATATATTATATGAAAGGCTTATAATTATAAGGAAAACTATGTTTACACCGTTGGCCCATAATTTATACAACGTTGTGTGAACGTCATTTTTACTATATGAAGAGGGGTATCCAACCCAACCTGCAGAGACAATTGGTATACTACGACGTCACAGACGGGGGCCGCGGCAGAATGTCTGCCACTGCCAGTGTTTCTGAGTTGACCTCAGATGCTCTCTACATTAGGCCACACCAAATTAATTTTATGGATGACCGATTCTCAACAGAAAAAAATGGAGCGAACGAGCGAATTTTTATTTTTTTTCTAAAAAAAAATTGATTCCGCCCAACAATGGAGCGAGCGAAGAAGCACCATTTTTTTTTTTTTTTTTAAAAACAGATTTTTCTCAAAAATGGGGCATGCGACGTAGCGCTTTTTTTTTCTTCAAAGAAAGAAACGTAAAACTGACGTGATTTTCAGGCTGAAAAAAAATTGGTGTCTCCAAACAAAAATGGAACGGCGAAATAAAAAAAATTGGTAGGTTAAAAAAAATGGAGCGGCGAAATAATTTTTTTTAGCGGCAAATCCGTCATCATAAAATTAATTTGCTGTGGCCTTAATAAAAATAATCACTGGTAGACGTTTAATAATGCAGGATGAAATCTAGTCCACTCGTTTTTCTTATAGGATAAAGCCCGAGAAACTTTACATTCTTAGCTGTGGAAAAGGCCTTGGCCAAGAGCTCCGAGGCTTTTAATTGACTTAAAACACATCCGACCATAATGCTCGCTCACAACTGACTGATTATAGCACTATACAGGCCCGTAGCCAGGGGGGGTCGGACGAGTCGTACGATCCCCCCCCCCCCCCCTGACGGCTGAAGGTCCACATTTTGGCCATACATCTAGTACAAGAGGAATGAACCCATTTTTGGAGTTGAGTTGACACTTAAATTCCTAGAGATAAAAAATATATCACGGGAAAGGTTTAAGTCTCTAGTTTATGGTGGCGTATATCGTTTTTGCCGTACGTGGTCGATATTTTTTTCAAACGTACGTTTGTGACGTCATGTCGCTATGGCAATGACGCCATTTTATGAACCAAATTGGCCAGACAAACTACGGAATAGGGGTCATGTTTAAGTCACTGCTCAGTATTAGTATGATGCGGTGTCGATTCTTAATGTGTCAGCACATAGGCCTACTACGCACACCTGGTAATAATTGTATATATTCATTATGTCGTAAATTCATATGTAATGATCTAAATAGCAGGGGTGTAAACAGAAGTGTGTTCTATTTTAATATGGCATCCAAATACTAAGGGGTACGGTCGACGTCATGCCCCCATGAACAACTTGATCAGGTTGTTTTGCCAGTTAAAGTTATTATATGGTCGCGGGCACGAGATTTCACCTGTGTAGAATGTCATCTATACAATTTGAAGGCGGCGGTAATATTTATTAGTAAAAGTAAATCACATTAGAAATAGTTCATGTATTTGAATCTGCAAGAAATAATAACCGGCGTGTTTCTCTTCTGTGAAAAATGCATTTAATAATGATATTAAATATTTATCTGTTTATTCAGCTCATACGAAAATTTTATTTTATCATATCATTAAAAATAATAAAATTGAGTAAGATTTTCCTAGCACTCGCTGCACGATGATAATTCACTTTATTTTATCATTCTTTATGTCAGAATTTGTACGTAGGTATAATTTTATAGGCCTATGTTCACATCCTGGTTGGACCATTTTACGGATATCTGGTCCAACATTAAACCAACATTAAACTAATATTAAACCAGTATAGTTATGTTTGCTGGAAGAAAAAATAATAACATAAATAATAATAAGAATAAAAAATAATGGGTTTATTTTTCTAGAGGTTGGCAGCCCTACAGATATTTTTGGCTACCTCTACAGTTAAAACTAATAATTATGTCATTATACCTGAAGATGACGCAAAACTAGATGACCAGGCGTCATGCTTGAGAGGTTGAAATTCGTGTTTGGCCGTATACAACTGAACTGCCGTAACACCTGGTTCAGAAATACTTTTTATGTGATAAAATATACAGACAGATTTTATATTTTTTTTCATTTTTATGGAATTTTGAAAATATTTCATTCCGTTGCAAATAAATTAAATATTGAAATTAAATAGTCATCTATTTGTCATATTTGTTTAGCTCATACAGAGCTCATTTGTTTAAAGTCGATCCCCGCACTGAAAGAGTAAAATATTTATAATGACTGTAGACCCATAACATAGGTAGGCGAAGTTGAAATGTTTTCTATAACACGTCAACTGGCATTAATCAAATGTGCAGGTAGCTGTTAAAGACCAGAACGTTACACGTTACACGTTACATATTTAGCCCATTTATACAGTTTGCGATAAGTCGCAGTGGATTAATGTTGGGGCAGCATCGCAAATGTGTTTCAATGTGAAATTATTGAACGTTAAGGTTTCACCACACAAATTCATTCGCGCATAGTTCCTTTTTTTTAAATTTGTGGCTCTTTGTAGCAGCCTCGGTGGTACATATTACAGATATATCATTTTGCTACCAATTAGAATCAATTCTGTGATGATTTGCTGTAGTAAAAGCAGCGAAAAAAGCAAAGATATGGTAGCAGGAAGTCCTTTCGCTACCAGTAACTAGGCTCTTCTCAAAACCGCACTCAATTTTTTTGCTAGGTCGCTCAGGGGAGAGTGGGCAAGAGGTTATTATGGCCCAAATAAAAAATACGTCAGTTTCACATGCCTTTTCTATTTATTTATTTATTTATTCAAACATATTTATACAGGGTAAAAACATTATTAGCCTTTGGCTATTTTGCATATGTGCCGTGTTTTATGACAGGTATTTGCATAAAAAGTGAAAACACATATTTAAACAATAATTATCATATTATGTACAATAGTTACAATAACGAAAATAGAAGGTACATTAGACATTTTAGATCATAATCCGATGATATATGCCTTTGCGTTAATTGAATAGGTTTACAAATGTATATACATGTACATTTATAGCAAAGTGAAAAGAAAAGAAAACACAAATGTCCACACACTAAAACTCCAACAAAAACCTACAAAAATTGGAGAAAGCGATAAGACATGTACAGTTATTGCAGCCCTAACTATGATTGAGTAATGGTTTGATTATTAGCCATATATAGTTTAAGGTTATATTTGAAAGCAGAAAATGTCTTCTTATTTCTTATTTCTGAAGGTAGCTTATTCCAAAGTCTAGACCCATTCACACTTAAAGATGATTTATATAAAGAATTATTACACCTGGGCTGCTGTAGAGTATTACTTGTTGCATTACGTGTTGAAACAGTATGCTATTCAGAAACGGAGGAAAAAAGATCAGATAAGTAATAAGGAGCTAGATTATTTAGAGATTTATAAGTGAGACAACATGATAAAAAAAAATATCTTTCTTTAACATTCTGCCACCCTAGACCTCTCACAATATCTATACCACGAATGTTCCAGTCAAAGTTTTGTGCAAGAAGTCGTGCTGCTCTATTTTGTAATTTTTTAAAATATTTTTGTGCAGCAGAGCCCCATACAGTGATACAATAATCAATAATACTCTGAAATATACCGTAGTAAACACAATTAATATCACCCGTTGTTTCAACCTTCTTAAGATATAAAGTTGCGAAGACAATTTCTTACACAATCCATCTATATGGTTAGACCAGGATAATTTACTATCTATTTCTACACCAAGATATTTAGCGGACTTAACAAAGGGTAACTTAACACCATTTATAAAAATATCTATGCTGTCTACTATATTTTTGTTAGATATAATTAGTACATTACACTTGTTTATGTTTAAAGTTAACTTATTTTGTCCAAACCATTTATTAGCTTCATTTACAGCATTCTGAAGTAGTTGCTGTATTTTTGTTATAGATTTATCACTAACACCTATCATAGTATCATCAGCAAAAATATTACAGAAGGCATGAGGATAAAATAGATAGACATGAGGGAAAATCATTAATAAAAGTAATAAAAAGCAGAGGACCAAGTATAGATCCCTGTGGCACACCTTTGTCAATGAGTTTTGTATTAGACATTTTACCATTTATGGTAACAACTTGAGTTCGTTCATTGAGATAATTTGTAAACCATTATAATTCAGTGCCATTAAGGCCATATTTGCTTAATGTTTTTAAAAGTAATTTGTGATCAATTGTGTCAAAACATTTAGCAAGATCAAACATACAAATACCATTGATTTTATTTTGGTTAATATTGTCAAGCACATATCCAATCACATTATGCAAAGCGTCTGGGTTGAATGGAGTTTCATGAAAGCTGACTGGGAATGTGTAATGAAAGAGTGAGATTGTAAATATTCTCTCAATTGAGAGTCAACTAATTTTTCAAATAATTTTGGAATATGCCCAAATCCAAAAATTGGTCATTTGGAATTTCTCCATTACAAAGAGACATATTAAATAAGATTGTTAGACTGCTACAGATAATCTCACTGCTAAGTTTGAGAATACAAGAATCATAGCCTAGAATATCAACATTGGCTTCAGATGGCAATTTCATCATTTTCATCATTTTCACTAAATTTACTACACAGTTTATTTCCAACGGACGCAAAGTGTTTACTGCTCTCCAAATGTCACAGGATTTATTGGCTGTGATTGTTTTCTTATAATAGGATCTTTGCGAGTTTCGAATTGTTGAGATGACCAAATTTCTCAGTTTTTTATATTCATTCATTTTGTCAGAAGAGCTAATGCGGCCATGCCATGCGGTGAGTATAATCACGTTTATATATAAAGGCTAAAATTTCGTTGGTCATCCATGGATTTGTCCTATCTTTGACTCTAATTTCTTTAATTTTGACATGTTTGCTAACCACTGTATTAAATGCATTTGACCAATCTCTCCAGGCATCAGATGTTGATTTAGCATCAATAACACCACTATATAGTCCAATATCCATTAAATCGCGAATAAAATCATTTATATTTATTCCATTGTAATCTTTTTTGTGAATAAATTTTGGAGGAGAAGCTTGGCGCCTAAATTTCAGAGTTGTAAATATAAAGTAATGATCACTAAGAGTATATTTCAGTATCCCGTGATCCAAGTGGTTGTGAGGCATCGTGGTATATATATGATCAATGACTGACTGAGATGATTGTGTAACACGAGTAGGTTCAACTATCAATTGTTTGCAACAAAGGAGTGTTTCTATAAAGTTAGCTTGATTTTCACATAAATTTTCGTCTAAGATGTAGTTAATGTTTAAGTCACCAAGGATAACAATTTCCTTATTCTTTGCTAAAACATTTTCAAAATTATTTAAGATGCATTGGTAATAGTTCTCATCGTCCGCTTTGGGGTTATATACACATGATACATAAAAAGAAGGGGAAGATTTATTATCAATCCTAACCCAGACCACTTCAGTATTATTAAAATTGGTGAGATCTGGACAATATGTATGAGGTAAAGTCTCCTTTATATATATTAAAACACCCCCACCATGACTCGGTCTATCCTTTCTATATACATTAAAACCAGGTATATTTACAAGTTCATTTGGTATTTTGTCCGATAACCATGTTTCAGATATAGCTAGAATGTCAAAACTATTCTGATGTATTAAAATCTTAATTTCATTTATTTTTTTCAATAAGCTTCATATGTTTAAATGTCCAATATTCACTCCTTTGTTTTGTTTTCGATTATATATTTCAGTCTTGGTGTTGCAGTGTTTCATTTTTATATTATTTGTGTCACTATTGTCTATTTTGTTATCATCCATGTAAGTTTTTCTACTAGAATGTTGTTTAACATTTGACGGCATGAGGCCTATGTCTGATTTCCTTTTTCCTCCAGTAGTTTTCAGTAGCATTCACATTTAAATTGCCAGCAGTGGTCACATTGACGGTTATTGGTGTCATGTCTAGTGTTTTTACCAGTATCTGGTGGTCTTCTCTGCTCTGGCTACTTCTGTGATGGTAGGAATCATGTCTGTAATAGTGGTTTTGTCGTTCATCTTTCTGGGAATGTTTTAATCCATTGTATTATCTCTCTGTCGGCCTGGTTTGGTTTACATCAGAGCGCCTGTAGTTACTGGCATATCTAGTCTGTCTTGGTCTACCTCTTGATCTGTACAGCGACACACATTTTTCAGTTGTTTTAGGCTTCAGATTTAGTGCTAATTTATTACTGGGTTGCCAGGTCAGATGTACTCTATCTCTCATCAATAGGGAGTCGTTTACCGTCTTGTCAGCCAGCTTGAAGAAATTGTCATTGTTGACAAATCTGCAGCTATGTGTGTCGCACAGATTTATTAAGGCTGTATTTTTCTTTGGACGTCTATAGTATCAAGTCGTGGGCACATACTGGACATAGTCACTCTTCCCTGGCACATAGATTTTGCTTTCTTGATGAGTTTATCATAATTTTTGATTATGTCCGGGATCAATCTGTCTGAGTAGCAGTCATTTCCTCCAACAACTACAGTGATGGTTCAAACTCAGAGTCCATTCTGCCGAGCTTCCCGCTATGTTTTATATTGAAAGAGAACAGACTGATGGTTAAAATAATATATAGGGTTATTTACATTACTCCACTTTAAGTGCAAAACACACCAACACGAACGTCAGCGCGATTAGGCACGTGGCGAGTGACGCGACGACTGACGCGAAAATTACATGACTGTCCACACACCAACTCGACGACCAACGCGACATGTGAGGCGCGACAGCCGGCGGGCGGGGGCCCTAGGGTAGTGGTTGGCACCGCTGCCTTTCACGCTAGAGTTCGGGGTTTGGTTCCCGGTCTTGGCGGTTTGAAAGAAACAAAAATGTTTCTCCCCCATCCACGTGTAAAACTCAGTATTGTGGGGAGCCTACGTGACCGAGAGGTAGCGTGCTCGGCCTCAGACCGCCAGGGCTCGAATTTCGAATCCTGTGTCTGGAGGACAGTGTCATCTCACCACCCTCAGGAGGTTCTCCTGGCCCAGTTTTGCCTATATGTGGACAAAGGTGGCCTAAAGCCCGATTCATTCCATTGCTACAACTGGCGTGATGAAAATGTAACAGTTTTGAAAATGGGCGCGATGCCTATCGGGCTCGCGTACGTCGTCGCGCTGGTACGTTTCGGCAATGATCAAATAATGTGTTTGAAAACTGACGCGACGTCATTTAAAGCTGACAATAACGTCACCAATTCCAGCTATATAGAAATGATTGTATGTATGTGTGATACAGTAAATGATGGGAAAATGATGGGAAAATGATGTAGCAGGTAATTTATAAGATAAAGGTTAGATGTAATACAGTAAAATACTGTGACGTTTATCAGAAATATTACCTTTAGATTTTATTTAATTTAGTGTTGATATATGTTTTAAGTATGGAAGGGCCAGAAGCGTTGTGTAGGCAACTGTTCTTGTTGTATTTGGGGATTTGTTTGTTCGGCTCTCTGTGTTTGCTATGGTACATGCTCTCGCCTCACTCTGAGACAGGGTGACTAAGAAATGAACTATATATAATACGAGAATGGAAAAACAAATAAATTTAATAAATACGTTTAGATTGACTATGATTTTTCCTTTTTTTCATTTTAAGTCATATTTGACTGTGAAATGGACTTTTTTGGGTGACATTGACCTTGTACAAAACAAATCCCTCCCGAACTGTTTCGTGACGCGAAAACACTACAAAACGAGGTATTATATGATTCTTTGGGACTTTTATTTGTAAAGTTTTGAAATTCTCATTTCTTGATGGCGGCCAATTTGGCGGCCATTTTGAATTTATTAACCCGCAAATTTTTTAGGTTGAGACCAAAATTGTATTTAGTCTGTCAAAACCTTGCTCTGTGCTAAATTTAAAACTTGTATCAATCTGGGATACATAAATTGAAAATGACTAAGGGAAGGGCGGGCAAAGGGGGCCACTTAACGTTTCAATGGTATTTAAGAAGAATATTCGAACTATTTTAAAA
This sequence comes from Flabesymbios commensalis, assembly GCA_964017125.1. Lineage (NCBI taxonomy): Eukaryota > Metazoa > Annelida > Polychaeta > Terebellida > Flabelligeridae > Flabesymbios > Flabesymbios commensalis. The sequence goes on along the minus strand of OZ024903.1, from coordinate 111,677,744 downwards.
CGAATGACTGTTCCATGTTAGGTACATGCAATGTAGATACATATAAGAGACTCACATAGTGTTTCAAGGATACCTTATTTTAATTGTAAGCCAAATAGATTTGCTCTCAAAGTGGCCCCCTTTGCCCAATAACTTGGGCAAAGGGGGCCAGCGCATTGAGCAAAGGGGGCCACCCCCACCCACCCTGTAGAGACTTCAGTTGTATTCGTTCTCACTCTATGGAAGTACACCCTGCACGCAGGTTGTCCCCACCTTGGTACTTTTTATTTTTTTGATACACAAGTACATTGAAGTAAGCCTGATAAAACAGATATGATAAAAACCTTTCATTTGATGTATATGGTGACATGCTTTGTTGGACATACTAAGTACTAAGTAATATACTAAATACTTTCGTTCACTGGGATTAGTGTGTGAAATATCTACCCATTGTAAGTTAGAGGGCAAAGGGGGCCATGCTGTATGGTCTTTGTATTGAAATTGCCTGCCCCCCTTTGCCCTGGCTCCCTTTGCCCAAGGGGTAGAGGTGGGAAATTTAGCCTATTATCTCTCCCAAAAGTGATCTCCTGACTAAAGTAGGCCTAATAACTAGAATACAATGGCAATATATAATGTACCACACAAAACAAAAGATTTTCAGAAGAAATCACATAAATTCATCAATAAATTCATAAAAATATATAAGCTTATATTCAAAAGATTGTTGTCAAAAACTCCCTGTCGTCTATTACTTCTATCTAAGGCCCGCTTTCCATGTGAGCAGAAACGCGCGCGTGTCTGCCTACTGGAAAGTTACTTTAATACAAACAATGTGTACCGTTTGCATAAACGCGTTTCAGCGCGCGTGCTAAACGCGCGCGGGAAAAAAGGATCGATTGAAACACGCACGTCTTGACACTCGTGCGCGATCAAAGAGTCATCCAGCCAGTGTGTCGTCACGCAGTGGGGTATTTTCCGTGTATTGTGCTCCGTGAAAACACTCCATGTATAGTGAACAGATTAAAGTGCGCAATAGGCCGGGATGTCAGTTGGAAAGGATCTACACCGACCCTGTGCACGCTATGGGATCACACAAGGCGTGATTAGACTAGTAGTAGGCCTGTAGAAGCTTTAATAGCACATATGCGCTGCTCTATTGCGTGCACAAATTAGGTGTAGGTCTATTCTTTAAACTGATTGACAGGTATAATGGAAGATAGGCTTTGTATCGTATAATTTAATTATTCACGAGGCTTTGAAAATCGACGAGATTTGCAAGAATTATCTATCATGACAGAAAACCTAGTTGTTGTTGAGTGAGAACTAATACTTCTGAAGACTGCAGGATGGAATTATCTCGCTTCACAGAATGTATCATTCATGAGGTCACAATGCATTTTTGCGTGCTTGCACAAGTATTTGTATTTGTGAGATTGGCCCGGCATTGTGCTTTAATCACCGGCATTGTAGATTAGAGTGGGCAAGATATGTGGTATAACTCGCCGTCACAATGTGAGATCTGTTAAGCTCCAGTGGCCTACTGTTAATTTTAATTAAATGTACAGAGACGGCCGGCCAAACAGTTCACCAGCAAACACGACACGCTCAAACAATGATGTTTAATGTTGGGCGACCGTCGAAGACGTTGTGCCAACTTTAAAACAGCATTGTTTCAACGTGTCGTGTTCGCTGGAATGTGTCAGCGGTGAATAAAGAAAAGGTGTAGGCCTACTTGGTAAATTGGTTACATACACGCAATCTATTGTTATTGTCCTCCTTGCTGTGATCTTGCACAAGCATAACATCGCACAGGCGATTTGTAAAACAGGAACTATCATCAAAAGATCTAACGTTACGTGCCATTCCTGAATTAGGGTATTGGCGCTAAATAGTCCCCTCCGTTTAAATGAGCACATACCGACGATGATTGCATAGTGGTCCACTTTAATCAACTAAAATAATTCTATTTATTTACATAAAACTAATATGGCCTATTTCTATACCGCTGTAGCATGATGATCACATACCGCTCAAATACTGCAGTATAACAGAATCATCATCACGGGGTGTAACAGGATCGTCAAATAGGCCTCCGCGGTATAACAAGATCGTCATACCGCTGTATAACAAGATCGTCATATATGTGGTATTACAGAATCAACCTTGGTCCATACCGCGGATTACAGAATACAGAATCATTAATAGGCTACTGCGGTATAACAAGATCGTCATATAGGCCACCGGGGTATAACAAGATCGTCATATACCGCGGTATGACAAGCTCGTCATATAGCGTGGTATAACAGAATCAACCTAGGGCCTATACCGCGGAGCGTTTCTTTTATTTCATTTTGAGCAGTAGCAGTCAAAAGGTTAATCAACATTCGGAAGTAGGCCAATTGATGGTGATTTTCGGGATCCAACTGTAGCTCCCTCACCAGATAGGCACCTTTTTCTTCTCTCCTCCTCAGAATTTTGCGCACCCAGAATATGTGGGTGGCTCTAACTATCTGCATTATGCGATGTCGATTCCGCTGCATTCTATACTTATAACAGAGTAACATTTGCATGTTCCAGACTTCCACTTTCCATTTTAAAGCTTGCGGGAATGACGTCACGCCATGTGGAATTCCACTGGAACCCCCAAGACGCTCGCTGAAACGCGCTAGCATGGAAACACTCGCACTAGTTTAATGTCTGTGCGCGTTTCCTCGCGCGTGTACTCGCGCACGTTTCTGCTTACATGGAAAGCGGGACTAAGATATGTATGAGATGTCTATTTATGTTTTTTGTATACATATGTTCATAATTCATAACTATGACGGAATTACTATTTCATACAACATGTCACAATTAAAATATCGTTGATGGCCCCCTAGGCAGCTGATAAATGATCCACCTTTATAAATATCCAGTAGAAATTGGTGAAAAAGTGACGTCACAACCATCACGACATGACGTCACATATGCACGTTTTATGAAAAACTCGACCACTTGCCGCAAAAACTGTTCATGCTTCGTAAAACTTGACGTTCATACATTTGCAGCGATATATTATTTGTCCCTAGGAATTTAAGTGTCAACTAACTCCTTAAATAACGTCAATTTTCAGATTTCTTCCTCCACTAATCGACATAATTGAAACTTCAGGAATGTCGTTATAGGCTCTATACCGTTTCTGTCACTAAAAAATACTTTCAATTTATGAGAACATTTGTATTGACATTTGTCTCGTGTTTTGCTAGGGTAATATTGGACATTTATTTTACACTTAGTTACCATTGTGACTGATTGGAAAATTTACCAAACCGTTTAATGACGTATAATTATGAGGTGAGGTAATAATATAAGGTTGAGTTCCCTTATTATATAGGCCTACATCGCCCATACATGCATCGTGTTATTACGACACAGACCTATCCATTGTGATTTTTGTGCCTAAAAACGGTTTAATTATAACGCTTAATACTTAAAGGTATCTTCTTGTCTCATAGACTCTTGTTTCTGGAAATCGTGTGGTAAGTTTGTGGTTAAATTAAATTTAAAATGTGTCATCTCAGATCGGGGCTGTGGACTGCGGATGGGGCTGATGGGCAGCTACACCCTCCCCCCCCCCATGGAATTTCAATTGATGCCTTATTCTTAATAAAAAATTCACCTGGGTTAAGATAAAGACCAATCTCAATCGACCCCCGCAAGGTCAAAATCCCTGCAGATATTTCCTGGCACAATGCAAGAATTCGCTGCGCAGTAGTCTATTTTTTCAGCAGAATGATTTATTGTCTACTTTAGGTGCAAAAGTCATTGATCCCAACCAACTGATTTAGGCAGTAACTGAGTACGTAGGCCTCTAGAATAGGATTCGGATCTACGAATGTATCGAATCACGTTCGTTCTTCTTGGCGCAATGAATGACTTCTCTTAAGCTCATCTTAGGTCTAAAATGAGGGACAGAATAGCGCATAATGAATTTAGACTTCATCAGCCACCTGATTTCTTATGTCTATCATACCCCTTTCTAAATGTAGTCGTACAATAAAAATATTGTAAAGGAAAATGGTTGTCGTCACGAAAGCCCCACACCTACAATTTGTAGGCCCTATTACTTCCATATTAATACCAGTGATTCATATGATGAAACTCAAGGTTAAGTTCAAAGATGGGTGACATTTACCTATTTTTCAAGGCCAATAACTAATAAAGGAAAACGTTTGTCATCACGATTTGATGAAAAATCTTGGTTCATACAATTTGTATCGCTTTAGTATCCATACAATTGATAGAACTGATAAAACTGTATCTCAAATTCGAATATAGTGATCTTGAGCTTTTTTGTTATCAAATATTGTCATTACGATATCTCAGAAAACTCCAGGTCAGGGGGGAGAGTTGATAGAGTAAGCCTACATAGGCCTCATGTGATGGCGGAGGCATACAATTGACGCATACATGTATCAAATTCCCCTTCTAGTTTGTTTGACTTAATATTGCATCTGAAGCAATATTGTTACGGTAAAGGCTAGAAGTGTGGCAAAAAATTACGTGCCACTATTTGGGCAACATGAATAATTACCTAAATAAAGAACAGATATTGGCCTAAATATATGCTCTATAATGCATCATTTTAAGCCTTAGATTTCATTTTATTCAGGTGGGGGGGGGGGGGCATGCCCCAGGACCATCTAGAGCATATAGGAGGCTGGATGTGCCAGCTGTCGTTTATATAAATTATTGTGAAAAAAATTGTGTATCCTCGTCGTCTGTCAATTCCTGGATCCACAACTGTCTTTAGTTGTTCAGGCATACCCCAAAACAGCATTATCTACAATCTTTAGTAGAATGCATACTTCTGTCCTGGCATATAATATAGCTAATTAAATACATGAAATTACACTCGAAATCATTAATGAATCCTTTGTCAAGTCAGTCAGCTAGGAAACGCCATGATATTTTTTGTGAGCTCACATTCGCAAAACGGAATTTTTTCATGTTAGTAGGGGAGACCGGGGCTAACTGAGACAAGGGGCTAGCTCGGACAGGCCTCTAATCGGAAATTCCATGATATGACAATATCAGTGTCCTCGTTTTCAAGAATGGAGGGATACCCCCTTCCACTTGAACTACAATCCCAGTGGAACTAGCAGAGTTGTGTGAGCAGGCAAAACTAAATGTATTTTTTTGCCTTTCAAGTAATTTTTCACGTCTCAATTACGAATCTTATAAAACTTAAATTACTATAGTTGTATTATACTGAAATATATCACTGAAAACACTTATATTTACTGCCTAATTTACAATTAATAGATGTTCGATGCTGTACCATACCCACATGCCAGGTCATATTTTTCATAAAAGGTCAACCCGGGGCTAACTAGGACAATTCTGGCGGGGCTAACTGCGACAGTCCCAGTTAGCCCCGGTGTGTCCCAGTTTGCCCCAGTTGTAATAGAGCATTGTGGCCCACTTAACCCCTGTGGGTACTGACATGTGACCTAAATATATGTTTGCACAACTCAATTAACATTTGTTAGGCCTACTTTAGATTGTATGTATTGGGGATGGACACAATGTGGGTGTTACGTAGTATCAACACATTAGGCCTATAGTGCATCGGGGATCAGCTGTTATTTTCTGCGCATTATTTTGTTGCACTTTAAACCTTTGTGTTTAAACGGCATATATATGTTTATTTATAGCTCACCCCCTTCACACTATTTGGAATCATCACAGGATGCAGTATACCTTGTTTAATCTCTATATATCCTAAATTTCTGAAATTTTAGGAGTGTCGCAGTTAGCCCCTGGCCTTGTCCTACTTAGCCCCGTATACGGGGCAAACTGGGACATAATTTTTTTTTTTTAATTCACCAAATATGTATAGGTTTTAGTTGTCATTTATTAAAGGCCCTTGTGACAATAACAAATATCACACCCAGTTTGAATGATTGTTTTGAATCTCTAACTCTATTATTGTCTGCCCCAGGGCGATAAATGATAAAAGTGTCCCAGTTAGCCCCGGTCTCCCCTATAACTATTCATGTTGAAGTATACGTTCTTTTTCATTAAAAAAGCATGTATTAAATTGCTCAACATCATGACATCTATTCAGTGGTAGACAAATAAATACAAAATGGCACGTGATCGTAATAATATGTCCCAGTTAGCCCCGGTCTCCCCTATAACTATTCATGTTGAAATATACGTTCTTTTTCATTGAAAAAGCATGTATTAAATTGCTCAACATCATGACATCTATTCAGTGGTAGACACATAAATACAAAATGGCACGTGATCGTAATAATATGGATTGATTTAGCACTTTAAAGAGTAAAAACTCAGCAGAAATTAAAAACACAATTTATGTTTAGGCAGGAAATGCGCAATATGGGTTTTTATAATAATCCTTGTGCTGCCTTATTGTTTGTGAGTATTTTTTATTCATTTGAAGCTCAATTGCTAACGCAAATTGCTAACGCAATTTCCTGCTTCAAATGAAAATAATATTATTTCTAAAAAATAGACATCTTCCAAATGTTATTTTATTTAGTCCGAAATTTGCTTGAAACGTATATATTCTGACTTAGCAGCACAAGGGTTTAAAACAAAGTCGCGTGAGCATGCCCCTGCACCCCCCCCCCCCTTTACCGACAAAAAGAAAAGTACAAAAAGGTCCACTTTTTGCTCAAAACGACCCCCCACACAAAAATCCTGGCTGCGGGCCTGCTATAGGCCTACCATGATAATTGGTCTGTACTTGATCAACAATAACTCTCCATTCCCGGCTAAGAATGTAGTGGTCGGACAAAGAAAATAATGTAGTGGCGTGTTTTAAGGCTAGATAATCCCGACTGGAAACAATAGAAAAAGGGAGGGGGCAGTGACTATTCATGGCTCGTCGCTATTTTTATGTAATGCTGTGCCCCTGTCTACAATCAGCAAGATACTAATTGCCCCGTTCGATTCGCACCGATCCTGGAATAGATCAGTGCTTCGGAACGCCATGAATTGATAGCAGTAGAGTTGCTCCTAACGCCTAAACTCTATCAATCCATCAGTGTGCTTCCACATTATTTTACTCTTAGCTACGCCCCTGCCAGTGTTTAATTATACTCACGCGATCGGCGATGTATTTATTTCTACCAAAAAGATCTATATCGGATAGAACACATTATTCTTTACCTTAGATTCAGTCCCTTATACATTGTCAATATCTATATTTCTATTTGCCGTGGTCAAAAACCTGACTGCTTATAGTGAAATCAATATTATCCAGCTAAGTTGTCTGGAGGTATGGGGGCTCATGCAAAAACTTATTAAAAATTATTTTTCGAGTAGTGGAAGAAGATTAAAAATAAAAATAATATAGTTGAAAGTATTTAAGGAAAAGAATAGTTTGGGCGGCTTCGCCCAAACTAATAAGAACAATCACATACTCGAGCAGATTTTGCATATATGTATCGAAAAACACATTAGATGGAAAACATTATTCATTATTGTATTTCTGTTGAGATACAACACAAACTTAATGCAAGTTACATATTACAAGGTCGTATGTGCCACTTACAACAGTGTAATTTTAACTACCAGAACATAAGAAGTAATTTACAACTTCTAAGCTGACTTCAGTCATTTAATTACAGTATCATGCTAATTGTTAGTTGATATGTGATGACTGAAGTAGGCTTCATCATTATGCTGACTATAGATTTTAACAGGGATGAATCGCTGCGCAAACTGACTTTCACCCTAAAGAGACTTCAATATTATGTATTGTTATTTTTGAAAAATACGTTGTTCTTATTTTTTAGAAAACTATTGTCTTCTTACACTTAGTTTAGGTAGTTAAAGTCATTTCATGTTCAATGACCCCTGTTAGGAAATGTTTGTTGTTACATTATTGATTTAGATACTTATGTAAGAGCCTAAGTGTTAATTCCAGTTAATAATTTGTTTAATGTTTTGTAAAACCTGTAAAATGTCAAGTAGCGTTAGTAATTGAATAAAAAAAACATTATATGAATTGCGAAATGACAAATATTAACCGATATAAAATCAAAATAAATTGTATGTTAACCTAACAAGTGACTTTCATACCTAACATTCTTGACAATAGCACCTGCATAAGTATATTATTTTACTTACATTATTTCTCAAATAATGTAAGAGAAATAATGTAAATAAGAACAATCACATACTCGAGCAGATTTTGCATATATGTATCGAAAAACACATTAGATGGAAAACATTATTCATTATTGTATTTCTGTTGAGATACAACACAAACTTAATGCAAGTTACATATTACAAGGTCGTATGTGCCACTTACAACAGTGTAATTTTAACTACCAGAACATAAGAAGTAATTTACAACTTCTAAGCTGACTTCAGTCATTTAATTACAGTATCATGCTAATTGTTAGTTGATATGTGATGACTGAAGTAGGCTTCATCATTATGCTGACTATAGATTTAAACATGGATGAATCGCTGCGCAAACTGACTTTCACCCTAAAGAGACTACAATATTATGCATTGTTATTTTTGAAAAATACGGTGTTCTTATTTTTTAGAAAACTATTGTCTTCTTACACTTAGTTCAGGTAGTTAAAGTCATTTCATGTTCAATGACCCCTGTTAGGAAATGTTTGTTGTTACATTATTGATTTAGATACTTATGTAAGAGCCTAAGTGTTAATTCCAGTTAATAATTTGTTTAATGTTTTGTAAAACCTGTAAAATGTCAAGTAGCTTTAGTAATTGAATAAAAAAAACATTATATGAATTGCGAAATGACAAATATTAATCGATATAAAATCAGAATAAATTGTATGTTAACCTAACAAGTGACTTTCATACCTAACATTCTTGACAATAGCACCTGCATAAGTATATTATTTTACTTACATTACTTCTCAAATAATGTAACAGAAATAATGTAAATAAGAACAATCACATACTCGAGCAGATTTTGCATATATGTATCGAAAAACACATTAGATGGAAAACATTATTCATTATTGTATTTCTGTTGAGATACAACACAAACTTAATGCAAGTTATATATTACAAGGTCGTTTGTGCCACTTACAACAGTGTAATTTTAACTACCAGAACATTTGTAATTTTCACCATGTTTTTCTTAAATTTATTCTTATGGGATTGTCAGTTATTTGGAAAAAAATAATTTAAAAATCGGATGCTCTAATTCCTATAGTTGTATCTGCACAAACAACTATATAATATTTTAATTTTCCAATTTTACCTCTAATTATTTATTTCTATAGCGTTGTATCTGACACATACAACTGTCTAATTTTATGATTTTTTCTATGACGAATTAAGGCGAAAAACAATGCAAACTTACTAATGGTTTATAATAATGTAATACGTGAAACATTTTGAGTCATTTAACAGTTTTGCTTCTACAAGTCCTATCTGCAAATACAACTCTATAATACTGACATTTTCACACATTTGACATTTTTGTCAACATTACATAGTCGTATGTGGTACATACATTGTTTAACCACTTTTTGTACAGTATACAATTTTAATGTCTGTTTTGCAGTTAAACATTACTGGAAAGTTATTAAAACGTAAAATCAATTATTTCTGAAAAAAATCTTACTTATATATTACACTGTCGTATGTGCGCATACAACTATGTAATATTATGTATTATCATACACTGGCCATATTTTATAATATTATAAGGTCGTATCTGTTTTAAATGCTTGTTGCTATGCAACGCTAAGGTGTGGTGCTTTTTCTTCACATTGAACAAACGTTAGTTTCTCATGTCTACAAAGGTTTTTTAAGACAATGCTGAAATATTACTACTTTTTTTATTATAAGGTTTTTTTTCGATTATCTCGGAATAATGAAAACTGTAGATATGACAGTATGATATCAGGGTGACGATTTGTCCAATGTTGGTTCAATGCTGGACCAGCCACGCAGACGTTGTTCCAACATTAAAACAGCACTGGGTTAATGTATCGTTTAAGTAGTATCTTGTAATCAGTTTAGTTGATGCCGTCACCCTGTACAGTAGGTTACTGTATGCCTACAGCCCTGTACTCTATATATGCTACTGTAGGCCTACACGTGACGGTCCCACGCATGCCCGTTTTGCAGCTGTATGAATCTTTAAACAAATTTTGACCCACTTGGAAGTTGTGGTGGATCGCGATAGCGAGACACAACTTCCAAGTGGGTAAAATGAGAAATTAGATAGCTTCGCGCTCAAGGGGTTGAAAAACACATTGTAGTCTTGCTTTGCTGTATATCAGAAAGTGGATATAACACTAAGGATGTATAACAGTGTTGAAACTGTCCAGCCCGGGGATCGAACTACAAACCCCGACATCGTGATGCCTGAGCGCTATCAATCGAACGGAAGGGTCAACTCGTTCGCCAGAGTGGTGGTCACTCTAGTCCGTCATAGACACACCCGGCTACATACTCCCCACTCTGATATTTCCTCGTCCCCGAGCAGCCTTCAACACACTCGTGGGTTAACTTCTCCTGTCTGCCTTTTACCGCAACCCTATCCCCAGTGTTCTGTACTGAAGTCATGCCTATTGGTACTGCATTACCGGTGAGGAGAACCGTTATTGGGCGGCGTTGCAAAAGCACTGGAACTGCCCAGCTCGGGGATCGAACCAACGACCCAGACGTTGTGACGCCACAGCGCTACCAATTAGGTCAATGAGTCAACTCGTTGGCCAGAGTGTTCCAGTCCGTCATACCCACACCTGGCTACATAAATAAACAGGAATACTCAATCATGGCAATAATAACTGTTTATTAGGTACATTAATACACATTGCGATATTTATACAGTATTTATACAGTTTGTTACTTTGTTACGTACATAAATACACAGTACAACACTCATACTGGATATATATACACCCCATGTGAAGATATCACTGTCATGCAATATATTTCACTACAGCTAAACTGCAAAAGTCAGCAGAATTATTTGTCAGCGACAATGTACCTATGTGTCTTGCAAACAGGTGTTGGTGTAATGCTGGCCAACCGTCGCAATTTATCACCCACTTGTGGCCCAACATTAAGTGAACACCAAATCAACGCATCATGTTTCTGAATGGATGCGTTAAGAGTATTATGTACAACAATATCTACATATATTAAATATATAATACAGGTCTATATTTTATATTTTCAATATTTTATATAAAGATATAAGGGGGCCACCATTCAATATTCAGGGAGGGGGGGGCTGGAGTTTTTGTCGCGGGGAAATTATTTATTTCAACCTTTATTACATGTTTATATAGAACAGTTTTGGAAGTAAATTATTTATTTCACGCAGAGCCCGCCCGAAATTATTCATTTAAAAAAACCTCAACCCCCCCCCCCTGGAAATCGAATGGTGGCCCCCTAAAGATACACCATTTTTCACCGGTACTATTCTTTATAATCGAATCGGGCTTTAGGCCACTTTTGTGCACATATAGGCTAAACTGGGCCAGGAGAAGCTCCTGAGGATGGTGAGATGATTGAGATGACACTGTCCTCCAGACACAGGATTATTTATGTAATTATGCGTGTATGTGGCAAAACACAGCATTCACTGTTGGCCCAATGCTGGTTCAATGTCCGTCGACTTAACCCATACTACACTGAAATATTTTTGTACAAACTATTTTTTTTTTAATTTGAAACTAGAAAAGGAGTTTCCGAACTCCGATGCTCGGCTTTAGTCTGTTTAAGTGCTTTAGACACAAATATGTAATATTTTGTAAGCATATCTGTATTGGTTTTTCTCATGGGTCAGAATCCTGAAGGTCCAGGATATAATTAATGAAAGAACCAAGGAGCAAAGTATATTTTCAATGTGTTCAATGCCGGTCAATCGTACTCGACGCTGGCCCAACATTGAAACATAATTGGGTGATTGTCCCGTGTTTGCTCTAACTGCCATACGTGTCACGACGCCTTATCCCCCGAAAGGCCACTACACGAATAACACGCTACATTAGCCGAATTGTGAAATAATGTTGGGCCACCGTCTGCGACGCTGGCCCAACATTATTCCAACCAAAACCCTTTAAGCTCCCTAACACGAATATAATCGTGAATATGTTTTTTTTTTAACATTAAAGTAGGGGACATCAAACGTTATATTGCACATGTTCATAAGGACTGGTGTACAGTTTCCCACACACAGCACCCCTCCTTCCCCTAAATAGGACACAAACTGAGGCAAAATAACTTAATAGGATACAGGCCGACGGCCGGTCCTAATAATCATAAATGTCTTAGTTACCTCTTCTTCTGCTTTATTTGAACACCCTTTAAGCACAAAGGACGACAATAGTAATAGGATACGGGCCGACGGCCGGTCCTAATAATCATAAATGTCTTAGTTACCTCTTCTTCTGCTTTATTTGAACACCCTTTAAGCACACAGGACGACAATAGTAATAGGATACGGGCCGACGGCCGGTCCTAATAATCATAAATGTCTTAGTTACCTCTTCTTCTGCTTTATTTGAACACCCTTTAAGCACAAAGGACGACACTAGTAATAGGATACAGGCCGACGGCCGGTCCTAATAATCATAAATGTCTTAGTTACCTCTTCTTCTGCTTTATTTGAACACCCTTTAAGCACAAAGGACGACAATAGTAATAGGATACGGGCCGACGGCCGGTCCTAATAATCATAAATGTCTTAGTTACCTCTTCTTCTGCTTTATTTGAACACCCTTTAAGCACACAGGACGACAATAGTAATAGGATACGGGCCGACGGCCGGTCCTAATAATCATAAATGTCTTAGTTACCTCTTCTTCTGCTTTATTTGAATACCCTTTAAGCACACAGGACGACAATAGTAATAGGATACGGGCCGACGGCCGGTCCTAATAATCATAAATGTCTTAGTTACCTCTTCTTCTGCTTTATTTGAATACCCTTTAAGCACAAAGGAGGACAATAGTAATAGGATACGGGCCGACGGCCGGTCCTAATAATCATAAATGTCTTAGTTACCTCTTCTTCTGCTTTATTTGAACACCTTTTAAGCACAAAGGACGACACTAGTAATAGGATACGGGCCGACGGCCGGTCCTAATAATCATAAATGTCTTAGTTACCTCTTCTTCTGCTTTATTTGAATACCCTTTAAGCACAAAGGAGGACAATAGTAATAGGATACGGGCCGACGGCCGGTCCTAATAATCATAAATGTCTTAGTTACCTCTTCTTCTGCTTTATTTGAACACCCTTTAAGCACAAAGGACGACACTAGTAATAGGATACAGGCCGACGGCCGGTCCTAATAATCATAAATGTCTTAGTTACCTCTTCTTCTGCTTTATTTGAACACCCTTTAAGCACAAAGGACGACACTAGTAATAGGATACAGGCCGACGGCCGGTCCTAATAATCATAAATGTCTTAGTTACCTCTTCTTCTGCTTTATTTGAACACCCTTTAAGCACACAGGACGACAATAGTAATAGGATACGGGCCGACGGCCGGTCCTAATAATCATAAATGTCTTAGTTACCTCTTCTTCTGCTTTATTTGAATACCCTTTAAGCACAAAGGAGGACAATAGTAATAGGATACGGGCCGACGGCCGGTCCTAATAATCATAAATGTCTTAGTTACCTCTTCTTCTGCTTTATTTGAACACCTTTTAAGCACAAAGGACGACACTAGTAATAGGATACGGGCCGACGGCCGGTCCTAATAATCATAAATGTCTTAGTTACCTCTTCTTCTGCTTTATTTGAATACCCTTTAAGCACAAAGGAGGACAATAGTAATAGGATACGGGCCGACGGCCGGTCCTAATAATCATAAATGTCTTAGTTACCTCTTCTTCTGCTTTATTTGAACACCCTTTAAGCACAAAGGACGACACTAGTCGTTCTTAATCCGTTTTATTCGCTGGTTAAATCACGTATAGTGAATGAAATCAGTGTATAAACAGCAAGATTTGCAAATGTTTGGTAACACATGAAAAACATATGAGTAATTTTCATCCACTTGAAGTTGTGGATCACGGTAAAGAGACACCACTTCATGTGGATGAAAAAATAAATAAATTAACTTTTCGTGTTAAGGATTTTATTGGTTCACCGTCCACGACGCCTGCCTAAATACAAACCATCATGCTAGCCTCCTGCGCATTCACCAGGGGGCGATTCATACCGTTACTGAGCGCAGCAGCATCAAACTAATGCACACAAAAAGGCGCCGATAACAATAAAAGCTGATATGTAATGTGCTGTAAAAAACGAATATGGACGGCTTAAAGGGTTAAGCGCGATGTCATAATGCACATAGATCATAAGCTCATATGTAACATATTGAAGATTAGGAAAACACAAGAGAAAACAAATACAGCTTAGAACACTGATAGGGTGAAAAGAGGCCACGAAACACGCATATGACACAAATGTCACTTATAGAACACAAGCTAAACATAGTGTAATAACACACAATGCTGAAGGATCATAACTTATTTGGAGCAAACAAAAAATCGGACCTCTCTCCGAACATAGAGAGAGGATGAAGAATTTGCAGTCATAATGTGTAGTTTCTAGTGTAAAAATGTGGCGCCCTACTGCGGTCAAATGGCCACTGTTAAACTCAAGTGATGATTCCCAGAAGGCGTGCACACTAATGGTGGATGATAATTAGGGTGATTTGTTGTGAGGAATTCGTCTTGTTAATGTTCTGAGTCAACACAGGGACTGTTCTTATCAGAGCCATAGTATATACCAGTGATAACGCAGTAATAAGCTGATAAAGACCACACATTCAACCAACGTTGATATAACGCTGGCCCAACGCCTGCGACGTCTGCCCACAATTGTAACAGCACTGGGTCAATGTGTAGTGTAATAACACATTGAGTCAATGTTGCTATAACACTGGCCCAACGTCTGCGACACTGGTCTTTAATTGTAACAACATTAGGTGAATATTTTGGATTCTCAGCGAGGACAATGACCTGGATCGACTCTGACCTAGATTGATAACTGACATTGTGATCCGAGTAGTTGTGGATCAAATTAAATATTTGAAAATGACTCATATTTGTTGACTTCGAGACCAAATCTTGATGTTTAAGGACTCATTTCATTCGTTATAACTGTGATTTAACCTGCTAATAAAACTAATTGAAAACGGAAATGTGGACGTTTATGGATTCAATTTAATCATATTGAGCATTTCTAAAAAAAAACAACATCTTGATCCAAGGCTGGTCCAGCATTGGATCAAGATGTGTTTGCGGGGAGGCGCCATCTTGTTGACATACACTGTCTCTACAGAAGTTATTATGAATTGAACATTTCTAACTGTGTCACTGTAGAATGTTAGGAGAGTACAATTGCTTCTGCGTCATAAGCAAGTTTATCTTAATCAATATCATAATATCACATAACTTAACTGTGACATATATGTGAGTACAATGTGTCAACATGCCATACTCGCCGTCAAGTTAAAAATGATCAACTATGATCGCATCATTTTTGGCGATTTCTCCGTCAATTTAGCAAAGACCATTTTCTATTAAAATCCTAACAGCGGTAAAAAATTGCAAAGTTATATTGAATATTTCAAAAGCTAGACCGTTTGACATGTAATAAAATTATGGAGTTAGTTTAATGGGTTTATAGAGGGACGTCGTAATTTTAATTTACTACATGTCAAATGGTCTAACTTTTGAAATACGCCATATAATTTTCAGGGCTGTTGGGATTTAAATAGAAAATGGGTTTTGCAAAATTTGAAGGAAATCGGTTTAGAATTGACGGAGAAATCGGCGAAAATCATGCGATTCTGGTTCATTTTTTTAAATTTGACGGCGAGTATAATGTCAATCATAAAATAAAAAGACATAGGTACAGAAAACGCCGTCTACCATAATATTTCAACTAGTTTTTTTTATAGATAAATATTGTACATTGATAAATATTGTGCAAAGAAGGTTCAAAATGTCTTCATCCCATTATGCTTTATGTACTTCTTAACGTTAAGGGTTTGTGGATCTTGTAACTGACTTTAAGCTTTTATGTCAGGAACTTGAATGGCGGGTCCAAGGGGGGGGGGGGGGGTTTAACCCCTCCACCTCAGAAAAAAATCATCACCTTATTTAAGGGTTTCTTTATGGTTTGGTGATATACTGAGTGAGAAACAGTGCCCAATATGCCTCAGATTGCATGAGAAAGCCTTTGGAAATCAAAAAATTTCCCGGGGGCGGGCCCCTCGACCCCTTCACAGTGAAATATTTCTATTGTCAAATTGTACCCCCCCCCCCTCACCAAAAAAGCTGGATCCACCCTGCAATGTATATAGGCCTACAGCCAAATAAATCCGAATGTATGTACAATGTACAGCTTGGTGAGCTCAGTATAACCAACATTTGTAAAATGTACACCAAAGTTCGCATGTTATCGCAGTGTGAAATCTGATGTTAAAGGTGATCTATCTACCCCTTATATAGTATGAATATTATTGTGACAAATAAATCAAAGTTACCACAAGATGGAGCACAAGTGTTTCCTTATATGGGGTGATTGGCTATTATGTGACCCTCCCAGAGGGTCACATCATGTGACCCTCTCAGAGAGTCACATGATAGCCAATCACCCCATATAAGGAAATAATTATTCATACCATATAAGGGGTGATAGATCACCTTTAACAGTTTGGCCACCTTCCCTTCAGCAAGGTTACGCTTCTCGAGGATACAGATAGAGTCCGCGACCTCGAGAAGACTAGCCTTGCTGAGAGATGATGAGTTTGGCCCACTTGGTCTAATACGCATTAGTATTACTAGCAGGGGGAATAAAAATGTCCCTCGCGTATTTTCTATTTTTGATATCACAGTCACTGTTTGCATGTATAATCTCATAATAAATTCATACTTTGTACAGAGATAAATGTCATTGTCATTTTTTGACACTTCTTTCTGGACAACAAATAACTCTCATGTAACACGTAATGTCTTGTGAAATCATCCAGATCTTGATGATCAGTGTCATATACTTCTGGTATTGTGTATGAATCCATTGTCGTGTTTTTTTTTATCATTTTTGACTCTAGCAACAACACCATTTCACTAACCCATCAATGTCGTCGAAGACGCTGGGCCGCGTTGTATAAATGTTATACAAAAGTATTGTGATTGAGTTATTTGTGGTGCTTGATTTTTTTAAGTATTGCACTCTAGTCTCAGGGGCCGCCGATTTTTTCTTAATGTCATGGCTAGAGTATCTCTGTGTTGCGTAGTTTTACACACGTGTATGCAAATGTACTTCCTTGTTATCGAACATGATGCATTCAGCCAATGGTGGCTTGATGTTGACCCAGCGCCTGCGACGCCGGCCCAGCATCAAATCAACATTGGCTGAACACCTCGTAGCTGCTGGTTTGGCAGCCATGTTGTCTTGCTCGGTCCTGACCTTTAGTCAACCTTGACATTCACTAGCGACATAACAGTCATTTTCTTTACATCTGGCTTGCAAATACACTGTGTCATAGCCAGGCGCCATTTTGTGACGTCACCTTTGAACTGTTATCACCAGGTCATTATGCAGTCAGAACATGATTTATATCATAATCGGTCGCCATTTTGTGACGTCAAATCTGACCTGTTGTCATCAGGTAATTATTCGGTCTTTATTTTGTGACGTTACATTTGACCTATTGTTATCAGGTCATTATGCAGTCAGCACATGATTTATATCATAATCGGTCTTTATTTTGTGACGTCATATCTGACCTGTTGTCATCAGGTAATTAATCGGTCGCTATTTTGTGACGTCACATCTGATCTGTTGTCATCAGGTAATTAATCAGTCGCCATTTTGTGACGTCACATCTGACCTGTTGTCATCAGGTAATTCATCAGTCACCATTCTGTGACGCCACATCTGACCTGTTTTTATCAGGTAATTAATCAGTCGCAATTTTGTGACGTCACATTTGATCTGTTGTCATCAGGTAATTAATCTGTCGCCATTTTGTGACGTCACATCTGACCTGTTGTCATCAGGTAATTCATCAGTCGCCATTTTGTGACGTCACATCTGACCTGTTTTTATCAGGTAATTAATCGGTCGCCATTTTGAGACGTCACATCTGACTTGTTTTTATCAGGTAATTAATCGGTCGCCATTTTGTGACGTCACATCTGATCTGTTTTCATCAGGTAATTAATCGGTCTTTATTTTGTGACGTCAATTCTGATCTGTTATCATCAGGTAATTAATCAGTCTTTATTTTGTGACGTTACATCTTACCTGTTGTCATCACGATATATCACTTTCTCTTGTGAACATGACCTTCGTGACCTCCGTCCATGACGTCATCTTTAAACAGCACAGTAAGCTGACCTAGATATAAATCTGGCCCAGATATCGGACTGTATCATAACCAGTGGCCATTTTGTGACGTCACAGCTCCTCACCCCCTGTTGTGGTCAGATCCTCGGCAGACAACACAGACATCGGTCCTAAGTATCCGTTCTGGCCAGTGTTATCCTGGATCACTCCGTTTCTCTTGATCTGAAAATAATATAAAATCTATTTTTAAATGTGAACGATGCTTCTTATTACCTCCGGCAGTAGGTTTCACTTTTTTATCTTGTTTGCTAATCTACCTGTTCCACTGATGACTCAAAAGGTAATTGGCGGATTTGCATCAAACTTGCATGAGAGGTGTGTTTCTGGGGAAGGAACACTCTAATACATTTTGAGGATCCGGATTTAAACCCGCATGCAGGATCCGTATTGTCACCCAATGACATGGATTATTAGGCCTAGTAAAATACTATTTAATACTGTATAGAAGACTATTTATGACGTCATAATCTCACAACTGTATATTTTAATTAATGAATAAAATAGGTTGCATCTATGACGTCATAATTGATTTTATGCCACACGTATGAATGAATGCAAGAATAAATGCAATACTACGACTATAGTTTTTACGATCATTACGTTCATAATGTCGGCGGAGGCCTCTGACTGACTGGCGGTCTAGTTTTAAACTTTAATTAATTTTTCCCCAAATATTAAATCAAACCAGTAAAACATGGCATTTGTACCATTAACCTTGGAACTGCTGAATTTTATATTCTTTTGAAGCTGGAATAGCTAACACAATTTACAGCTTCAAATGAATGAAAGCTATTTCCACCAACTAATTCAAAGCAATACTTATAGATTGTAGAGCACCTCTGGCTTTATCCTATACGTAATACACTGTGAAGACATACCTGTATGTTACTGCCTCCCCTGGATGGAACTGTAATCTTCACCTCAAACTACAAGTAACACAACAATATATCACATAAAACGTCAGGAGCCGTTTTATATGTCCTCCAAACAAGATCATTTGAATATGACAAGAGACATAACCCTCAAAGCGCTGAATTATTTTTGTGAAAACCATGGAGACTGAAGGGTTTTTTCGATTTGAAATCATCATAAATGTCTTAGTTAGCTCTTTCCGATTCATTTGAATACCTATGTTATGGGTCTACGGCCATTAGCAATATGTTTTACTCTTACAGTGCAGGGATCGACTTTAGACGTCAGAGTCTGACGTCTACAGACAAATGTAACATGTTTACCCGCTTGAAGTTGTGAGTCGCGCTAGCGAGACAAAACTTCAAATTAATAACAAAAAATATTATAACCTAAAGAGTTGAAACGTTTTTTTCCAGATATCAGGCTGTCGTGCTATGCCATGCTTATTAGTAATATCAAGCTTTGTCATTATTAGTAATGGGTCGTAGCTAGTAGATAGTTAGTCTACTGGTTGTGTTTTTACATAGTCGCACTTCGCTGCCTGAAAGTAGTTGCAACATGCACGAGTGCTCGCCATCACCGAGACCGCTCCTGGCCATCGTCTAGCATTGACTCACCCTTGTTCACACTGACGGGCGGGGGCCCTCGGTTCCCGGTCTCGGCGGTTTGAAAGAAACAAAAATGTTTCTTCCCCATCCACGTGTGAAAGTCAGTATTGTGGGGAGCCTCCGTGACCGAGAGGTAGCATGCTCGGCCTCAGACCGCCAGGGCTCGAATTTCGAATCCTGTGTCTGGAGAACAGTGTCATCTCAATCATCTCACCATCCTCAGGAGTTTCTCCTGGCCCAGTTGAGCCTATATGTGCACAAAGGTGACCTAAAGCCCGAATCATTTCATCTGTTCACACTGACGACGTGAGCCTATAGAAATATCATTTTGTTCATGTACAAACATAGAAAACATGAAACATTCACCCAATGCGGGTGCAACATTAGTCCAGATTTAAGTAGAAGGGTCTAGTTTTTTGTGAACAAAAAACTGAAGATGTCTCCCTCTATGATTAACATATATATTTATTTATTTATATATTGTATGTATGTATAAATGCATTGATACATGCATTAACAACTGTGCAAATGCGACATGCAGCGCAGGACGAGTCGCTCCTGCAGTTACACAGCCAAAATGGCCGCCATTTTGAATGCGATTCGACCCTATACCCCCCCCCCCCGCGGGCGCGAACCCCGCAGAGAATACACGCACCTGCACAGGCGTGGGTGGCGGCCATTTTGAAAAAGTAAACTGTAAATCCGCCCGCAGGGCAGAAAAAAATTGATAAATCAAAGCCACCAACCTTAAAACACGTGCACATCGGGTCACATCAGCGTTGGTACCCTGGTACAGTCACGATTCCAGTGATTATGTCAATCTTTTCACTAATTCACGAGTATTGTTACTATTCAGTGCAAAAAAATCGCCAAAGAATATAATTTTGCCAGTAATTTGAACAGAATTGTTGATATAATCTCTTTATTCTTGTATTATTCTTTTCTCAGTAGCAAAACGCTTCTGTGACTATATTTTGCACTTAAAAATCTCTCACCTGCTGAGTCTGTGAACTGGATCCCGGAGAAATGACAGTATTACTAGGCAGAAAACACACCCCGACCCCCTGCTCCTCACTTTCAATATACAGCTGCAATAGCATTTAATGGCGGCCATTTAAAAAACAGCTCGTGCAGCCGAGTACCACCCAGAATACATACCCAGACCCCTTGCCCCCGACTCCAGTGTATCTTCCAGTCAGTGCATCACTGCATATCTACATTCGCTTGTGCAGACAAACTGCTATTTAAGTGATTTTGTCACTGAAAATACGTATTTTTTCTCACAAAAACGGTGGTACAGCATAGTACCTGCGGTGACACACAGAATACATACCCCGACATCTTGCCCCTTACTCGAGTGCATCTTCCAGTCAGTGCATCACTGCATCTAAAGTCGTTGATGCAGAAATACTGCTATTTAAGTGATTTGGTCACTGAAAATACACATTTTTTCTTACAAAAACGGTGGTACAGCATAGGACTTGCGGTACCACACAGAATACATACCCCGACACCTTGCCCCTTACTCGAGTGCATCTTCCAGTCAGTGCATCACTACATATGTAAAGTCGCTGATGCAGAAACACTGCTATTTCAGTGATTTTTGTCACTGAAAATACATATTTTCTCTAACAAAAACGGTGGTACAGCATAGGACCTCCGGTACCACACTAAAGACATACCCCGACATCTTGCCCCTTACTCGAGTGCATCTTCCAGTCAGTGCATCACTACATATGTAAAGTCGCTGATGCAGAAACACTGCTATTTCAGTGATTTTTGTCACTGAAAATACATATTCTTTCAAACAAAAACGATGATACAGCATAGGACCTCCGGTACCACACTGAAGACATACCCCGACACCTTGCCCCTTACTCGAGTGCATCTTCCAGTCAGTGCATCACTGCATATCTAAAGTCGTTGATGCAGAAATACTGCTATTTAAGTGATTTTGTCACTGAAAATACATATTTTCTCTAACAAAAACGGTGGTACAGCATAGGACCTCCGGTACCACACTGAATACATACCCCGACATCTTGCCCCTTACTCGAGTGCATCTTCCAGTCAGTGCACCACTACATATCTGAAGTCGCTGATGCAGAACGACACCTTGCCCCTACTCGAATTTCGGAGATTGTCCACCTTGGAAGCGACATAGTCCGAAACCAATGCGAAACAACATGAATACATTCACCTGCTGCACAAACCTGCGCCTATGAGCTCGGACGTGGTTCGGCGACAGCTCCCTATAATATATCAAACTACGTGTCAAATCAGCCGTGTTATTACTCATTTTCGCGTAAAAAGGGAAGAATAACGTACGTTTTTAAATTGATTTGAGCAGAAGCTCTAGACACATGTCGCCCATTTTTCAGCAACACACAATAACCTTCCGGTTTCATCGAATACTCCAGTGGCGGATCCAGCATAGGGCGTACCCGGCGTACGCCCCCCCGTTATTGGTGAAAATATTGCATTTTTATGCATTTTTCTGAATAAAGTGAAGCTAACACCCCTTTTTTTCAGCCAAAATGTGGCTTACGCCCCCTCTTCTTGCACATTCTGGATCCGCCACTGTACTCTACTATGTGTATACATATATATACATAATCATGCATAGCTAGCCACAGCAGCTTGTAATAGCTCAATGGCGGCCATTTTGAAACAGCAGCACCATTCCGCCGTAGTTATGCACATACTTTACCCTGACAGCCCTCACGCCCTGCCCGCCGAGCTGGTTTGAATTTGTGTCAAGGGCACATGTCAAATTCAATGCTCCGTGTTCACATGGCCATGTGTGTTTGGTGTAGCTTCAATAAGCTGAGTGCACATCGTCAAATATCCAGTGTTCAGTGTTCACATGGCCATGTGTGTTTGGTGTTGCTTCAATAAGCTGAGAGCACATCGTCAAATCTCCAGTGTTCAGTGTCTGTCTCTTCTATCTCTGTAGTACCTTTCTGGTCTTCTTTCAAAAGCTGATCATTTTTTAAAAAAACGCAGCAGATATCGAGATGTCATCAACGTCAATTAATTAAATTGTATACTATTATTGTATGCAAGGCGGGGGGGGGGGGCAATAACAAAATTAATGACTTTTCCTGGACTATTCCTAATTTTAAAAAAAAGTAAAGGGCTATAGCTAAAAAATCACATTCTTGAAAAAATCCATAATTTTCAGGTTATTAAGGGGTTGTGGCAACCCTACAGAATCATATATAATGCAAGTCCAAAAAGAGCTAAGTTAACCTTTCTACAAGATATTCGATGGCCATCTTGGAAAATTGTTGACAAGCGGCGACGGGTACCAAGCAAACACTACAGGATCCCCCCTGTACATATCAACATGTTATGTATCATTCCATTTTTACAAATAAAAAATAGTTCGAATTACCTGTGTTCAATCTTCTGTACATAAGTCCATCTTGTTTCTCTGACATATGTGGGAATCTGCATTACTGTAGATCTGGTAATTTTCGTGTTTAAATTTTCCCGAATTTCTGGTTTTAGGACTTTTCACGTAGTTTAGAATTCGCGATTGTTATTTTTCTTAGTAGCACTATAATAATAATAACTTACGCGAGATTCTTGATTTCACGAGTTTGTCCTCGTTGCGAAATTCGTGAAAATTAAAACCTCGCGAATATTACCAGATCTACAGCATTTAACAGGGTTCCCACCGAGATCTGGAAATGAAATTCCATCACTTTCCCATGACTTTCCATGTCCATTTTTTAAGAATTCCATGACTTCGTAAATTAATATAAAAATGTACATTTAAAACTGTACAGCCTCCACCACCACAGCAGTCCGATCGAAAGCAGAACCGGGTGTCACGGTATCTTACTTTTTGCATGTAAAATACTTTACAGCTATAGGTGGACTGCCAGTGTCATTGTGTGTCAAAAGTGTAGCTAATGAACACATTTTTCTCAAAAGAAATGCGATAAGACATTTATAAAAATCAAAATTCCATGACTTTTCCATGACTTTCTGCTAAATTTTTATTTCCCATGACTTTTTCAGGCCTGGATTTTATTTTTTCATTTTCCATGGTTTTCCATGACCGTGGGAACCCTGTTTAATCTATACCGGGTAGGGGATTTTAATTTAGAGTTTTTCAAAATGTTTAGCTTCTATTGAAAGAAAGCAACAGGTCACTTGAAATAGGTGAATTCTCCATAAAATGACACATATACTCAGAAGTTTTTTTCAACAAAGACGATTAAAACCGTGGTCAATTCACATTACCGGTACCATTTTTTTAAATGTGATTATATTTTTTCCCTGTTCTGAAGAAACTCAATATACTAGTTTAATTTTGGAAACTACGTAGATATATACATATTATATATATATTAGAGACAATTCAAGCAGTCTAGTTCAATAGTAGGCATAGGAACGCTGTTAATGGCATCTCTGATAGCGGAGGCGAAAAACTAACAAACAAAGAATACATATGTTATGTGATACATATGTTTACTAAATATTAACCCTTGGAGCACCAATCAAATTTGCAGGAGAAATGAACATGCCATTTTCTGGATTGGCAATTTTTTCAATGGTTTTCATCCACTTGAAGTTGTTGGTCGCAATAGCGATAGATAATTTCAAATGATAGGAATTATAATTCTACAACTTAGCAATTCAAGGGTTAACTCATCATATATAATGTCGTTATATTAACAAATTAAGAAGACAAAAATGGTATTACCTTTGCTGAATTGTCTGTATTCTTCTATGCTCACGTCTGAGGCAATCCTGTTGCCACATGATGGATTCTCATAAGATATCAAAGGTCGTATTGTGAGACGATCTTATAAGTTTAGTTAAGCCTGTAATTCACACATGAACGTAATATTCAAGATAGACTTAACCATTAACTTAACTGGTAAGATAGTCTCAGAACACGCCTAATAAAAGTAGCAAATATGCCGAATAAAAGTAGCAAACTTAAATTCAGAATTTCTCATGAGTTGTGCTTAGATTGCAAAAACTATACCAAACAGAAATAAGATAATATAAGCTAACAAATTTTGCATTATTAGTCATTGAATGAAACCAGCGCTTGTCTTTCTTCACATTATTTTATTACTACCATTGCTCATAGTAAATACAACCAAATTGGTAATCAAAAATGTAATGAAATAAAAAAATAAAAACATTAATCAACCTCGACAGAATCATTCATAGTATTACATACTATGCCATACAATTTTTTTTTTAGCATCGTATACATGAGTAGTTGCATATGGTACAGAAAATATGAACAATAAAAATAAAATATCAAATCAGTGTTCGCCATTTTATTAATCATCATAATACATGAGAGTGCCGCAGCAAGAAATCTTCAATCCTGATCATTGGTTATAACAGTTACAGCCGTGATGTTGACATTAGTGAAATAGTATGTAAGAAAAAAGTATGTCTGTGAGCTTATTTCCAATACATGGCAATATCTTGTCCGCGCACGTCATTATAATATTATTGTACTTTCACATTATCATCCAAAACGTGTGTACTATTTCAACATTCATCACTGGTTCAGATAAATACAACAAGTACCATATAAAAGGGTATTATATTTAAATAAAATCTGCAAAACAGGAAGCTATGACCTTGACCCTAGATCTGCAAAAAACCCTGCAAATCTGCTTATATATTAAGCTGCTATGAGTATTAAAAAAACAGTGTGCTAAATTTTAATGATGTAAGGTTATGAAATAATTGTCATTAATACTCACATAAGGGCAGTACGATGATGGAAACGACTACATCCAAACATACATCATGTCCAATTTGCCTGAAATAAATTACCATCACGACAAAGTATATCCAATAACAGCAGATGTAAAAATAACATCCAATTACATGCCATATTGACACATAAATAAGATTTTCAATCTAAATGTCCTGTAATCTTCATAATACAGAGTTAGTCATTAAAATATGGGTGTTATTCTAACACAATCTGAGCAATAGGAAATATATTGACAGGGCTGTATTATGCATACAAATCATTTAATTAATTATATTTGTGTATATTAAGTGATGTCACTCAAATGAATTCGATGTTCATGTTAGTCACTGTCTGAGACGCACACCCAACATTAACCCCTACAGTGAGGGGATCGACTTTAGTCGTCAGAATCTGACGTCTGTAGACGTCAGATTCTGACGTCTAAAGTCGATCCCTGCAATATAATAGTAAATCCCACTATACATATTTTATAATGGACGTAGACACATAACATAGGTATTGAAATTAAGCGGAAAGAGCTAAATAAGACATTTATGATGATTTCAAATTGACAAACCCTTTGGCGGCCTTCTGACAATTTAAAACCACATTCATTTCATTTGTCTGACAATCATTTATACCACGAAACACGCCCACCCGCGGCAGACAGTCGTGTTGTGTAAAATTGCAAGATTGCAATTTTAGGTAATTAAACCGATCCCGGGACTCTCATCACTGCGCCTGTTACGGTAACGGCATATATTTGCATAAACAGGGGTGCCGGGCGTGGGTGCTCACAGCAGGACTCGGGGTATCCCAGTCTCTGACTGGCTGGCATCGTACAGGCCAGGATCTGCCTCTAGGGAGGGGGATCCCGGTCCTGTAAGTGCCGTGTGCACACGCACGTGCTAATCCGGGTATATAAGAAGTTTCCCGGGGATAGCTCTGCGTGTTTTTTATATAGTAGCGCTGCTGCTCGCATCAATATTTACGTGATAATCACATAGCTTCATTTCATGATTCATCGTGCTCATAACTGTAGTCACTGCAAGAAACCAGTGAAGGGGCATCCTAAACCGTGGGGCAGAGGTTGTGCTTTTCAACGCAAAATGGCTGAGCAACACATAGACAATCAAACAGTTTCGATGATGGACCTCACGCTCTCAGGAATAATGGCACCGTCAAGCAGCGTCCCACTATCACCAGCGGTTCTGCATCAACCTGCAGCGACTGGGGTAGCTAGTCTCCCAAGAAAAGTGAGTAATGTGTTGCCAACTATGACTACGTCCGCGGTTGCACTAACTACAACTATGAACAACGCAGTTGCCGGCAACACCACGGTAACTGTGAGCTCAGCCCGGGTACCAGTGATGGCCGCTGGGATCCAGTCCGGATCTGAAAGCTGGATATATGTTGTTACAGCAACAACAGCTACAACATCAACAACATCAGCAGGTACAGCAAGAAGCAATACAAGATCAGTTGAGACAGCAACAACAGTTGTTGATTAGAATGATGGAGCAAGCTAGTCAACCGAAAAATATGACAGCTACCAGATCAGCGACCCTGTCACAGGAACACGTCATCCCGGGGACGCACCACGGACACCCGGCTCTTGCGCACCAAACGCCAGCACCAGGCTCAACTCCAAGCACGCTACCTGGCTTAGTGAGCGGACTGGATAGCTCATACCATAGCCAACACCAGCAAATTCTGAACGCAGTTCAACATATCCCTACGCTGACCACGGGGATACAGAACCCCAGGGTATTTGTGACCCCTCAGATCCCGGGGGTACAGGATACGCCGGTTAATAGTGGAATAATATCGCATAATCTGCCAGCTACGGCACCCCACATTATGTCCGGCAGCGCCCCAACCACTGGACAGCTCGCTAGTGGGGTACAATTACCCAGTCTGAATGACGTGCGCAGCTGTCAACAGACGCGAGCTGACATTGGGAATAGTATCATGGACAGCATACAACCTGTACAGCAGCCAGTCAATCAAGGTAAACAATCAAATACTAGCTTTTTCTGGCCTACCGAATATGTTCATCAGGCAGGAGCACCCGATGTCACGTTCGATAGACTCACAATACCAGAACTTGTGACTGGCTGTATTCGTGCAGCGTTAGAGCCAGATATTCCTGATACAGAAAGATCCGCCTGCCTCACTCATATCACAGAGCTGATGGTACTTTCTGAGCAGTACAAGTGGGACAAAGTACGCGCCCTGTATCAGGAGTCTGACCATGATACAGCAAGGTCGCAGGACTTGGCAATCACCCGTGCGTGACCTACAGCACGAGATGCTCAGGCCCTGGGATCAACTCCCGCCCCCTAAATCTCAAAACAAAAGTGGCAATAACCAAGTATCAAGCATCTCAGTTTGCAACAACTGGAATTACAAAGATAACTGTAATCGCACAGACTGCAGCTATCAGTATGTCTGTAAGGAATGCAAAAAAATTGGCATCATTGAGAAAGGACATAAGGCCAAGACATGTCCAAGATTATTTACTGACAATTCTAACCAATGACTAGACTCAAATAAGTGGGATGGCAGGCTGCGTCCAGGGCAGAGGCTACCATCGCAGGCTAGCTTACCAGAGCCTACTCCAAACCCCTCGCCGCTGAATGAATTAATCCTGAATATACAGAAAGAGGTGTTACGCAGCGCAGATTATAATTACGTCAAATGTAGATTACAGGTTCCAACGCACCTAAAAATAAAGAATTGGAAAAAGTGTCTCGAAGGAGATAAAGATGAACAATTGATAGATCTACTTGAGTGCGGATTTCCAATTAATTATGAAAAGGACATTTTGCCGTGTGTACCATTCACAAATCATCGCTCTGCTTTGAATTATGCAGACGCGGTGGACACGTATATTTGCAAAGAGCTTCGATTGGGATCGCTTATCGGTCCCTTCACTGCCAATCCTCTCCCTAATGACGTCATCATATCTCCATTACAATCTGTCTCAAAGAAGAATACTGCAAATCCAACAGCAAGAAGGATAGTAGTGAATTTGTCCTTCCCAAAGGGTAAAACTGTGAATGACAGCATTCCTAGAGACATGTATTTGGGCGAAGAAACCCACCTGACATACCCATCTGTGGACAATTTAATCAGGCAAATACAAAGCATCGGTCCTGGTTGTTTAATTTTTAAAGTGGACTTGGCTCGAGCTTTCAGACAATTGTTATTTTTATGTCCTAGGGACTTAGGATTGTGTGCATTTGCTTGGCGAGAGCAGTTATTCTTAGACATAGCTTTTCCCTTCGGTCTAAGAAGCGCCTGCCTTAACTGTCAAAGGATGGCCGACGCCATTTGTCGAATTTACAGGAATCGACACGGCAGCCACCTGGTGGGATACATTGACGACTTTGCAGCAGCGCAGCCACATCATTTAGCAGATGAGGGTTATCTAATCACGCTGCTACGAGATGAACTCGGCATAGAGTTATCAATGGATAAATGTATGCCCCCCTCCACTAACCAGATTTTTCTGGGGTTAGAATTATGCCCCATTCACACCTGTCCGTCAAACCATCCGTCGTCCGCTTCAGTCATCAGTCGTCCGCTTCAGTCAAAATCGCTCGGATAGAAAATATGAAACACCATTCACACCTAGTCCGTCGTCCGTCATCCATCGTCAGTCAAAATCGGTCCGGGAGCGATTTTAACGGACGACGGATGCGGACCATAAATCATGGTAATGAACTGTGGATAGGGAATTCCCCACAAATAATGCCTCTGTCAACCACTTTCCAGGACTGTACGTATTTAAAACTGTCGGTACACAGAAATCTGTGTCCACAGCTCTGAAAAGACTGATAGGTGTGAATGGTAGTGACTGAAGCGGACGACTGATGACGGATGACGGACGACGGAACATAGATGACGGACAGGTGTGAATGAAGCATTAGACACAGTTTCAATGTCTCTAACCATACCCCAGCATAAATTAGACAAGGCTGCCGAGGAGATAAGGAAGTGGCGCAGCAGGACATCCTCTAGTAAGAAGCAACTACAATCACTACTGGGTCTTCTGATCCACATAACATCAGCTGTTGTACCAGGCCGCCGATTTGTGGCCAGGTTGATTGATCTTATCAAGCTGGACAAACAATCCATAGTTCTGGATCACGCATTCAAATTGGATTTACGATGGTGGGATAAGTTTATGACGGACTACAATGGGAGAAGCTTGATTCAGGATACACAGTTCTCAGCATGTGATTCCGTCCTGGCAACTGATAGCTGTTTGACGGGGATGGGAGCGATGACATCAAAATGTCACTACTGTCACGCTCTGTTCCCTGAAGCTATCAGTAAGCTCAAACTACACATTTCTGCATTAGAATTACTTGCAATCGTGGTCGCCTGCCGGCTGTGGGGGCATTTATGGCCCCGTTCTAAGTTAGTGGTTAGGTGTGATAACGAGGCAGCATGCCACGCAGTGAATAATGGGCGCTCTTGTTGCCCATTCATGCAAGCAGCATTACGTAACTTGTGGTTAGTAGAAGCGCAACATAGCTTCACATTGCGCTGCATTCACATTGCTGGTATTGTGCCGCTGGGAAAGCAGCTCGAGCTATCAGCAGAAATTCTCAGAGCTGACTGTGAATATGGATATTTTAGAAACATATGTTAATGATTCTGTGTTCAATATGACTTCTCTGATATAAGATTAGGACATAGGGATATAATATTATGAGTGTGTGTGTGTGTGTGTGGACTGTTAGTATAATTTACACATTTATACAAATATTACTTTAGTGTATCTCTCAGTTTGACATAGATGTATATTCAACTAATTTTCAAAGAGATTTAGATTGTTTTTTCTTTTTAACAGAAAACAGACTATTAGAGCTGGACCACGCTGTTTCAATGGCTAAAAGCAAGGCGTTTTCTCTAGGAACTTACACAAATTTTAAATCTCAGTGCAATACGTATATAGGTTTTTGTAATTATTACAGTCTAGTATCTCTACCTAGTACTTCTGAGAATATGTCAAGATACATTGTTTTTTTATGCAACTCCCTTAAGAGTTATCAATCTTTGAAAAACTATGTACACGGTGTTAGAGTATTACACAGATTACACGATTTATCATCTGATTGTTTTGCTAGTTATGAAGTTAAACTGGTTTTGCAATTTGCCTGTACAAAAACTGGGTATTGCGACACAAGTTAAGCTGCCGATTTCTCCAGATATTTTGTCGACGCTAAGACGTCACATGGACTTGCAAATTCCGAAAATGGCGGCGCTTTGGTCTGCTTTTTTAATTGTTTTTTTGCTTTTCTAAGAAAATCTACTTTGGTACCAAATTCATCGGTTGCATTTGATCTAGACATGCATCTATCAGGGCGATCGATTGTCCGTACGGATTTTGGCTTGCTCATTAATATCGCCAAATCTAAAACAGTACAATGTAAAGAGCGTTTGATACAGATCCCCATAACAGCTATGCGGGTTCGATTCTAGACCCTGTGGGTGCATTTGAACATTTATGCACATTGGTCCCAGCTCCACCTTCAGCGCCGGCTTTTTGTTTCCCATCAGTAGATGCTGGACTGAGCCCTCTCACGCATGCCTCACTCACGACAGGATTGCGTAGGGTGCTCAGGGCAGCTGGATTCGACCCCTCGCGTTTCGCGGGTCACTCATTCCGCCGCGGTGGCTGTACCTGGGCTTTTACGGCAAATGTTCCTTCCGAACTTCTGAAAGCTCACGGTGATTGGCATTCATCGGCTTATCTCAGCTATTTACATTTTCCACTAAGTCAGCGTTTATTAGTAACGCAACGCATGGCACAAGCATTGACTTTTAAATGAAGAATTTGGTCGGTTAGCTTACATGTATGGCGCCAGATTCTGACGCCATACATGAACGCCTCTCCTTGGCCGCCTGATTTCGGCTGTATGATGTGGGCTGGTTGCGTAATCATCACAGATGTTACGTAACCAGCGGCACTGATATGAGGTGAATAAACTTTATTGGCCAAATCCTTCGTTGTTTTTTGTTTATCTTTATTATATATCTTCACTATGTACACTGGTTTAGGGACCGTAGATTAATTATTATATATTAGGGTTTTGCTGGAATCGAACGTGCACTCCCTTGGCTAATAGGGAGAAAAGTCCATGTGCACCTAACACAAAAGTCAGATTATCCTATCTAGCCTACCTATAGCGACCTAATGTTGGGCAGACGTCGCAGAATACCAAACAAACGGAATACAGTGAATCAATGCTGGTTTAATGTTGGGCCGGCATTGTAAACGGTGGACAAACAGTAAACAAACTTTGGGTGAACATCTAATTTTTTGTTGGTTTCTGACCTTGAATGGAGACAACACGCACTTGGCATAACCTAGAATCGCAATAACTTATTATAATTGACTTTATTATATAGAAAAATATTCTGGCAAATAAAATGTGGAACTGCATTTAAAGTACAAAATTAAACACATTTTCTGATGAAAACAGGACCAGTATCTCTATAAAGACCATTTATCACAGAGAGTGGACTGGAGGGTCACTTAATCCAGCCTTGGCAAGTTAAGTGTCAGTTAACCTAGATCTGTCAGTTGAGTGTCGAAGACCTGTTATCTATTTATAGCTGGTTTGCTCAGCCCTGGTATCACAGATCTGTTATCTATTCATAGCTGGTTTGCAGCTGTCACTGTGTCTCAGATCTGTTATCTATTATTTATAGCTGTGTTGCCGCTGTCACAGTATCACAGATCTGTTATCTATTCATAGCTGTGTTGCCGCTGTCACAGCATTAAGCCATCATCGACGAACTGTCCCGTATTAAATGATAATTTTTAAGGGAGGGAAGTAGAAGGAAGTCGCGAGGTAGAGAATCAGCTGGAGATGCTGGCGGAAGTCACATAACCCTTAAAACTCAAGGCTAACAAATAACAATTTAATCCACACTTGAAATTCTACTTATAGTATCTGGTTTAACGTCAAAATCACATTCTATAATGATCCTATGTAATTTACATATTTAAGAAACTTTTCTAAGTTCACAACATCATTTCAAACCTTTTCAAGTGCCGGAATAAGACAACTGTTAGATTTAGAATGAGATGTACAATAGGCATGTGGACTGACTGTCAAATATTTTCTGTATTATTGGCCCAGACAACTCGGCGCCCAGAACAATATTGTGATGTCTGGTCCCAAACTCATTTTTTATAAGTTCTTGTCTAGTGGCTGGCGAAGTTAACCCTTTCCATCGCTAAGCACGACTTAATAATTCATGTTTAACAAAAAATAATCTATTCGCATAATGTGCTACTTGGAACGCCTAATTAGTATACAAAACTTAATTTATTATCACTTTAAAAAATATATGAAATATTTATTTTTAGTTAGAAATATGTGTTATAGACAGTAAAATCCGGAAAAACATAGCCTTAAATTCGATAAATGTATATCATTTTCACTCACTTGAAGCTGTGGATCGCTTTGGCGAAATACTATTTTTTCAAATTAAAAATATTAGCATCAAAGATTAAAGTATTGAATGATAATCATCTACACATTGACGCTAGAACGCGGACCACAAAGCGAATACTGCATGTCCCAATGCCATATATACGACGACAGCAGGCATTTAAGGGTCATTTAGGCTAATGATGCCGAGCAAAGGGTGACTGCCCTATGTTCAGAAGGTTCTATGTTCAGAAGGTTCTATGTTCAGAAAATATTTGTTCAAAAGGTTCTATGTTCAGAAGGTTCTATATTCAGAAGGTCCTATGTTCAGAAGGTTCTATGTTCAGAAGGTCCTATATTCAGAAGGTCCTATGTTCAGAAGGTCCCATGTTCAGAAAAAAATTGTTCAAAAGGTCTTATATTCAGAAGGTTCTATGTTCAGAAGGTCCTAAATTCAGATATATTCAGAAGGTCCTATATTCAGAAAATTCTTTGTTTTACGTGGAAAAAAACTTACATCTTTTAGTTTCAGGTAGAACTTGCAATGCAAGATCACAAATCACAGCCTCTCATTTTAGCTCATTCGGTCAAAGGTCAGATGAGCTTTTGTCATGTCGCGTTGTCCGTCGTCTGTCCGTTCACAATTTGCCAAAATCGCTATTGGACTTCAATCAACATAGTGAACAGCCACCAACCAGGAGTGATCACAGAAGGATTGTCCCCCCAATTCAGGAATATGACACTCCTGTAGATCTGTTAATTTCCGCGTGTTCAAATTTTCGCGAATATCTGACTTTAGGACTTTTCACTTTTGTAGTGCTATTATAATAATAATTTTCGCGAAATCCTGGAATTCGCGAATGTCTTCTGGAGAAATTCTTGAAAATTAAAACCTCGCGAATATTACCAGATCTACATTATATCTGAATTCAGATCCACCTAAATCCGGGGCTATAGTGTGAACTTGTCCTATAGCCTAGACATGTAGAAAGTACAAACCATAAACACCTGCAGTTACAAAGATGAGCTATAATGGCGCCATTGACACTTTTCTTTCTTTTATTTTTTATTTATTTTAGTCTATTCCGGAACGGGGGGGGGTGTCTATATAACCCCCTGCATATCCCCAAAATGCGTTGTAGGCCCCTATTGTTGAGTTCACTAATTAGAGATTATTTTAACTATAGGCCTGTCATGGGCCACAATTATTTTGGTAAATCTGTAGAGCGTGCTTCACGTCGATTCCTCAACGATTCTGAACCGATTTCTTTCAAATTTTGCACAGGCCATCTTTAAGTCAAATCTCAACACCGGTAAAAAATTACCTCGACCATTCGACATGTAGACTAATAGAATTCCATAATTAGCATAATGGGTTGATAGAGGGACACCGTCATAATTTCAATTTAATACAAGTCAAATCGTCTAACTTTTGAAATGAGGCATATAATTTTACGTTTACAAAATTTCATAAAAATCGGTTGATAATAATGACAGAGTAATTAAAAAAATAACGAAAAACATGCTCTACTGGTTAGTTCTGTCCTAATGTCATGGAAAATCATAGAAAACCATGGAAAAGGAAAAAAATCCAGGCCTGGAAAAGTCATGGAAAATGAACATTTCGCAAAAAGTCATGGAAAAGTCATGGAATTTAGACTTTTTATAAAATGTCGATTGCAGTACTTTTGAGAAAAATGTGTTCATTACCTATTCTTTTGACACACAATGATACTGGCAGTCCACTTATAGCTGTAAAATATTTTGCATCCAAAAAGTAAGAAACCGGCGACACCCGGTACTACTTCGTTCAGACCGATGTGGTGATGGACATTTTTATATTCGTTTACGAAAAAAATGGTCATGGAAAGTCATGGAATTTCATTTCCAGATCTTTGTGCGAACCCTGGTATAGAGTGGGATGGATGGAGTTAGCCCTGGATTGATTCGTTTTACCCGAGAGCGATCTCGACCCCAAGGTCTGAAAAATGTTCACAACATTTTAGTGACTGTGAGGGAAATGAGCTGAGCATGCGACATCGTAGCTAAAATGTTACTGATTGAAAAAAAACTATTTTCTTTAGATATGACCGTCCCACGATTTTGTATGGAGTCAATCTGTGGCTGACACCTATTCCAGCCATCGCGGCCAGGATATTTTTCAATGAAAATACTCTCAATAACCCGTTATGCCCTATCACTCTACGCTCACATCATCATCTGTATATATCATTCATCTAAAATAAATTGATCGAATTATATTTTTCTCATTACCAGTGTGCATCATTACCACCCGGTATATTTACTTGTAAAGGTTGTGATATATGCATATTCACCAACCACCACATAGGTCTACCACATAGACTTTACATTCAACAGAGAATAATCCCATAAACCACATAAGATACAATAATTGATATTTCAACATCTATATCACTCGTTTTTATATGATATTTCGAACAACGTACTTCATATGGAATATAATTATAACTGTCATACAGTATATACAATTTCATGAGTCCATCAAATTTGATCAAACGTCACTAATTTTAGGCTTGGAAACCCACTGGGTATACGTTTTTGCGATATAAAATGAACGGCATTGACGTTGATTCAACGTCGTGTGCCCAATTGGAACTGACAAAACGTCACCCGTGCTTTCTAAACATAGGACCTTCTGAACATATATTTCTGAACATAGGACCTTCTGAACATAGAACCTTCTGAATATAGAACCTTCTGAACATAGAACCTTCTGAACATAGGACCTTCTAAACAAAGGACCTTCTGAACTTAGAACCTTCTAAACATAGGACCTTCTGAACATAGGACCTTCTGAACATAGAGCTGTAACCCGAGCAAAGCGATGGTGAACATTTTTCAAGGGCCATTAAATAATTATTTACAACATGTCCCTCAGACAATTATTTATTTCACAAAAATCCAGTCAAAAAAAACCTAATTTTAAAAATATTCCAGCTCCCCCCTGGTCATTGAATGGAAGCCCCTAAGCATACGCATTGTTAGCCAAACAGAATGAGCCACCAAGGACGGGTGTATGGCTATCACGACAGGCCAATAGGCTGATATATAGACAGTGAGTGAGTGGCTATTGACTAGTAGGAGAATGGTCACACGTAGGACTGATAAACTGCTACTATATAGGCCACTATAAAAAGTTTGTGTTTCAGAGAAATATCATGTTTCTCCCCTCTCAATCTTCGGATATTGTTAAGATGTTGTGTCCTTGGACAAGGCACTTCACCCTCAAATGCTTCACTTGACTCAGGTGAAGATGAGTAGGCCTAATAACTAGAATACAATGGCAATATATAATGTACCACACAAAACAAAAGATTTTCAGAAGAAATCACATAAATTCATCAATAAATTCATAAAAATATATAAGCTTATATTCAAAAGATTGTTGTCAAAAACTCCCTGTCGTCTATTACTTCTATCTAAGGCCCGCTTTCCATGTGAGCAGAAACGCGCGCGTGTCTGCCTACTGGAAAGTTACTTTAATACAAACAATGTGTACCGTTTGCATAAACGCGTTTCAGCGCGCGTGCTAAACGCGCGCGGGAAAAAAGGATCGATTGAAACACGCACGTCTTGACACTCGTGCGCGATCAAAGAGTCATCCAGCCAGTGTGTCGTCACGCAGTGGGGTATTTTCCGTGTATTGTGCTCCGTGAAAACACTCCATGTATAGTGAACAGATTAAAGTGCGCAATAGGCCGGGATGTCAGTTGGAAAGGATCTACACCGACCCTGTGCACGCTATGGGATCACACAAGGCGTGATTAGACTAGTAGTAGGCCTGTAGAAGCTTTAATAGCACATATGCGCTGCTCTATTGCGTGCACAAATTAGGTGTAGGTCTATTCTTTAAACTGATTGACAGGTATAATGGAAGATAGGCTTTGTATCGTATAATTTAATTATTCACGAGGTTTTGAAAATCGACGAGATTTGCAAGAATTATCCATCATGACAGAAAACCTAGTTGTTGTTGAGTGAGAACTAATACTTCTGAAGACTGCAGGATGGAATTATCTCGCTTCACAGAATGTATCATTCATGAGGTCACAATGCATTTTTGCGTGCTTGCACAAGTATTTGTATTTGTGAGATTGGCCCGGCATTGTGCTTTAATCACCGGCATTGTAGATTAGAGTGGGCAAGATATGTGGTATAACTCGCCGTCACAATGTGAGATCTGTTAAGCTCCAGTGGCCTACTGTTAATTTTAATTAAATGTACAGAGACGGCCGGCCAAACAGTTCACCAGCAAACACGACACGCTCAAACAATGATGTTTAATGTTGGGCGACCGTCGAAGACGTTGTGCCAACTTTAAAACAGCATTGTTTCAACGTGTCGTGTTCGCTGGAATGTGTCAGCGGTGAATAAAGAAAAGGTGTAGGCCTACTTGGTAAATTGGTTACATACACGCAATCTATTGTTATTGTCCTCCTTGCTGTGATCTTGCACAAGCATAACATCGCACAGGCGATTTGTAAAACAGGAACTATCATCAAAAGATCTAACGTTACGTGCCATTCCTGAATTAGGGTATTGGCGCTAAATAGTCCCCTCCGTTTAAATGAGCACATACCGACGATGATTGCATAGTGGTCCACTTTAATCAACTAAAATAATTCTATTTATTTACATAAAACTAATATGGCCTATTTCTATACCGCTGTAGCATGATGATCACATACCGCTCAAATACTGCAGTATAACAGAATCATCATCACGGGGTGTAACAGGATCGTCAAATAGGCCTCCGCGGTATAACAAGATCGTCATACCGCTGTATAACAAGATCGTCATATATGTGGTATTACAGAATCAACCTTGGTCCATACCGCGGATTACAGAATACAGAATCATTAATAGGCTACTGCGGTATAACAAGATCGTCATATAGGCCACCGGGGTATAACAAGATCGTCATATACCGCGGTATGACAAGCTCGTCATATAGCGTGGTATAACAGAATCAACCTAGGGCCTATACCGCGGAGCGTTTCTTTTATTTCATTTTGAGCAGTAGCAGTCAAAAGGTTAATCAACATTCGGAAGTAGGCCAATTGATGGTGATTTTCGGGATCCAACTGTAGCTCCCTCACCAGATAGGCACCTTTTTCTTCTCTCCTCCTCAGAATTTTGCGCACCCAGAATATGTGGGTGGCTCTAACTATCTGCATTATGCGATGTTGATTCCGCTGCATTATATACTTATAACAGAGTAACATTTGCATGTTCCAGACTTCCACTTTCCATTTTAAAGCTTGCGGGAATGACGTCACGCCATGTGGAATTCCACTGGAACCCCCAAGACGCTCGCTGAAACGCGCTAGCATGGAAACACTCGCACTAGTTTAATGTCTGTGCGCGTTTCCTCGCGCGTGTACTCGCGCACGTTTCTGCTTACATGGAAAGCGGGACTAAGATATATATGAGATGTCTATTTATGTTTTTTGTATACATATGTTCATAATTCATAACTATGACGTCATTACTATTTCATACAACATGTCACAATTAAAATATCATTGATGGCCCCCTAGGAAGCTGATAAATGATCCACCTTTATAAATATCCAGTAGAAATTGGTGAAAAAGTGACGTCACAACCATCACAACATGACGTCACATATGCACGTTTTATGAAAAACTCGACCACTTGCCGCAAAAACTGTTCATGCTTCGTAAAACTAGACGTTCATACATTTGCAGCGATATATTATTTGTCTCTAGGAATTTAAGTGTCAACTAACTCCTTAAATAACGTCAATTTTCAGATTTCCTCCTCCAATAATCGACATAATTGAAACTTCAGGAATGTTGTTATAGGCCCTATACCGTTTCTGTATATTCGAATATAGTGATCTTGAGCTTTTTTGTTATCAAATATTGTCATTACGATATCTCAGAAAACTCCAGGTCAGGGGGGAGAGTTGATAGAGTAAGCCTACATAGGCCTCATGTGATGGCGGAGGCATACAATTGACGCATACATGTATCAAATTCCCCTTCTAGTTTGTTTGACTTAATATTACATCTGAAGCAATATTGTTACGTTAAAGGCTAGATGTGTGGCAAAAAATTACGTGCCACTATTTGGGCAACATGAATAATTACCTAAATAAAGAACATATATCGGCCTAAATATATGCTCTAGAATGCATCATTTTA
The DNA here is from genome assembly GCA_964017125.1 of Flabesymbios commensalis. Taxonomy (NCBI): domain Eukaryota; kingdom Metazoa; phylum Annelida; class Polychaeta; order Terebellida; family Flabelligeridae; genus Flabesymbios; species Flabesymbios commensalis. The sequence continues at coordinate 111,638,432 of OZ024903.1, read as the reverse complement.
AGCCTTAGATTTCATTTTATTCAGGTGGGGGGGGGGGCATGCCCCAGGACCATCTAGAGCATATAGGAGGCTGGATGTGCCAGCTGTCGTTTATATAAATTATTGTGAAAAAAAATGTGTATCCTCGTCGTCTGTCACTTCACCTCAAATGTTTCACTTGACTCTGGTGAACATGAGTACCTGGTAAGACAGAGATGGCAATGTGTACGATAAGTTCAATGCGCCGAAATGGCTGAGGAACTGTATGCTCTCCGTGCAGTTGAAATGGCACACGAATGAACAGGTCCAGTGACCAGGGGGTAAGATGTAAAGTCGGTGATGATTCTTCAGACTTGATATCAGACTATAAACCTGCACCTTTACCTTTACACTAGCTTTGTCTTCTTATATTCAGGTTGTAATGTAACATTAGCTTTGTCTGCTGCGTATCCCGTCATGGGCAACAAGGATTTACCAGTATGTTACACCCTTTAATCGCCGGTGCTGCATATATTCGGGTTTTTAATTTTTATTAGCTCACTAAGTACCGCATTTTAAATATGTCCAAGATAAACTGTGACAACAACCAACAAGATTTTAAAAACAATTGACCTCCATTCTGTAAAATTTGAATAATTTTCACTCACTTGAAGTTTTGGATCGCGTCAGCGAGACACAACTTCAAGTGGGTGAAAATTCCTATTGAATAATTTGGCGGTTAAAGGGTTAATATAATGTTTTTTATTTACACCTAGCTGTGCTCTTGTGGTTATGCTGGTAATCATCTCACAACTGGCACGGGGCGTTGACCCTGTTTGTTGACCCAGTAGTCAGACATAGCATTGATGCGGTATTGGGTCAACGCCTCGTGTTTGCTCTGATTGTCTTTAAAACATTTCGTGACCAGAGCATTCTCTCCCTGTCGGCACGAGACCGACGAGCTCGTGGGTGTGGCGCTGGTAACAGCATGTCTTTAAAAAGTTTACCTATACCTATGTTTAGCATTTAACCGCCAAAATGTTTAGACCTAATTTGAATTTTTACCCAAATCGCGGTGTGTGGTGGATGGATAATTAAATAGCAGTTGTGTATTCTAAGCATCCGCCTTGCATCACCATGATGACGTGCATCACCTCCGCCATCACCATGTTAACGTACATCCCCTCCTGCATAACCATGATGACGTACATTCCTTCCTGCATCACCATGGTGACGTGCATCCCCTCCTGTATCACCATGGTGACTTACATCCCCTCCTGCATAACCATGATGACGTACATTCCTTCCTGCATCACCATTATGACGTGCATCCCCTCCTGTATCACCATGTTAACGTACATCCCCTCCTGCATAACCATGATGACGTACATTCCTTCCTGCATCACCATGGTGACGTGCATCCCCTCCTGTATCACCATGTTACCGTACATCCCCTCCTGCATAACCATGATGACGTACATTCCTTCCTGCATCACCATGATGACGTGCATCGCCTCCGCCATCACCATGTTAACGTACATGTCCCCTCCTGCATAACCATGATGACGTACATTACTTCCTGCATCACCATGGTGACGTGCATCCCCTCCGGTATCACCATGGTGACTTACATCCCCTCCCGCATCACCATGGTGACTTGCATCTCCTCATGCATCACCATGGTAACGTGGATCCCCTCCTCCATCACCATGGTGACGTGTATCCCTTCCTCCATCACCATCATAACGTGCATCCCCTCCTCTATCACCATGGTAACGTGCATCCCCTCCTCCATTACCATGGTGACGTGCATCATCTTCTCCATTGCCATGGTGACGTTCATCACCCTCCTGCATCACCATTGTGACCTGCATCCCCTTTCTCCATCACGATTGTGGCGTGCATCCCATCCTCCATCACCATGGTAACGTACATCCCCTCCTCCATCACCATGATAACGTACATCCCCTCTTCAATCACTCTGGTAGTGTGCCACCTTTCCTCCATCACCATGGTAACGTACATCCCCTCCTCCAACACTATGGTGACGTACATCCCCTCCTCCATCACCATTGTAACGCACATCCCTCTCCAGCTCCATGGTAGCGTGCATTCACTCCTCCATCACCATGGTAACATGCATTCCCACCGCCATCACCATGGTAACGTACATCCCCTCCTCCATCACTATGGTAACGTACATCCCCTCTTCCATCACCATGGTAACGTACATCCCCTCCTCCATCACCATGGAAACGCACATCCTCTCCTCCAGCTACATGGTAACGTGCATCCACTCCTCCATCACCATGGTAACATGCATCTCCTCCTGTATCACCATGGTGACGTGCATCCCTCCCTCCACCACCATGGTCACCTGCATCCCCTATTGGATCACCATGGTGACGTGCATCCCCTCCTTCATCACCACTGTGACGTGCATGGATGAAGGAATGAATAAACGAATAGGGGAATGCATGAATGGCGGAATGATTGCATACATGAAATAAGGAATGTTGTTTTAGACCGTCTTCATGAGCTATGTAGATTTACTGGGCCCGAGATATTTATTGGACAATAATCCTCATGTAGATAGATTGAAATTCATTCCACATAACTTGCATTTCACGGATTAGGGAGCAAACCGAGGTCCAATGTGTTTGCTGCCCGACTTAGGGAGCAAACCCGGGCCCCATGGGTCTGCTGCCCGGATTAAGCAGCGAACCCGGGCCCCATGGGTCTGCTGCCCAGCGCGTTATAGCTGAACCACGAAGGTAATCAATCCTGTGAAAAAATATCTTGTTTCATGAAGTGCATGTCATCATTTGGAAAAAAGCACATGCTTATAACTTAAAACAAAATGAATGTCAGAATTAAGCTTTTTATAGAATATTGTTAATACCTATATTACCTTGTACATAAGCCCAGATGGTTGATGCTGCATAAATTATGCTAACTTGTGTCGGGTATTGTGAAATATACACACATCTATTTAAAACAGTGCACTAATGGTGAAAAAAATTTATGGATGATTTTACACTTTGCCACAGACCTCATACTGTAGAAAAATTGTCATTTGCTGTTCTCTCAAGAAGAACATATATGCATATTCTAGCCTAATATTAGGCCAAACTGATAGGGTAGCAGATTATTTTAGTCCACTTATTATCAGTTATTTTCAAAAGTAAGTAAGTAAGTAAAATATTTGCTTTACTTCACTTTTCGGCCAGTATGGCCATTTAAATGAAAATTCCAGGTATTACAATATCCCATATTGTATAGTTAAAGTAGTAAAGAAGAGGCAAAGCCAATAAAAGCATGATCGTACTAAAATATTCAGTTTAAAGTGTTTGATATGATAAGATGACGATGCACCTGGCACCTATATGTAACGAGTCTGATGACATGTTGTAGCGCCTGCACTACAACACAGTTTAATGAGTATAAAAATATCAGTATAAATAATGTAAAATATGAAGTTATTATAAAATGAACGACTTATCAAGTCACTATATCTCCATGAAATTGGAGTGATTGTGTAAAAACTACAAGTCTGAGTCTAATAATTAAAACATATAATATAGGTTACATTCCCGAAGGAACTGAATAATAAAACCAGCAGGGGTGTCCCTGAATAGCTCAAATAAGGAATTAAATGCAAAATACTTCCTTCTGATGTGCGCATATTTCGCACAACTGAGAAGGACATGTCTTACAGTGAGACGAGTATTGCAGCACATAGGTCGCGATTCTCCTCTCAATAAATAGCCGTTTGTGAAATAGGCATGGCCAATTCTGGCCCTGCATAAGACAACGTCATCTCTTCGGCGTAGTAGTAGTAAATAATTGTTTTACGTCACTTTTCGGCACAAAAGGTCTTTTAAGTGACATTATAATACGATAAAAACGTTGTAGTCAATTGATGAGATGAATGATGTACAGATGATGATGTGAGGGTGGGGGTGATAGGGCATGGTGGGTTATTGAGAGCGTTTTCCTTCGCTCGCCCGATAAGGGGTTCTGGGCATGTCTAGGGGATATACCCCCAGACATGCCCGGACGGCCGGAGACTTGAGTTTCGCTGTACAATTTAATGATGAAACTCTGTGGCATTTCGCGCAGCTCCGCTATCCTCGGGTCGGATAGTCCCCAGAGTAACAATAGGAAGGATCACTCCCTCTGGGTAACTCCATTCATCCCACCTGAGAGACCTAATGTCAAACACGCTATTGCCGGTTATTTAAGGCTACCACGGCCTACATCAGCGCTAGCACTGATGCGGGTGCTGCATTGGCTCCGCTGTTGAGCGGAGGAACCAGGGTACGCCACTGGCAATCCGCCCGAAGATTATAGCCAGATACGAGGAGGCTGCAGCTGCCCTTGGATGATTGCTGTAGACTAGTGCTTCCGTACAATGCCGTAACAGCATCCAACAGACGAAACAGATCCCTAATGACCCTCCCCGGATGGGGGCGAAAAGTACTACTACTAGCAATCATCCCAGTACCCCTCTCTTCGGCGTTCCATTGGTGTAAAAGATCGCTTAATAATTGGTTGTACCTCGAACAATTTGCTGGTGACATTGATGTTCCATTCACCTTGTAAAATGTCATCAAGGTAGACCGAGATGTTATACTTGAAATCAGTATATGGTATATAATAAAACTGTTTTGTCTTATCCAGGGCAGCCTTGGCCAAAACATCAGCCCGTTCATTACCCTGTATTCCAATATGGCTGGGTACCCAGCAAAAAATAATGTCCTTGTGCCCAGACAAGTAGTGACACATATGCAAAATATTGGAAACAACTGGGTTGTTGAGTTTTTGACTCTTAAGAGCCTGCAATGAAGATAGCGAGTCTGTGATGATCATGAACTCCTCGTCATTACTATCCCATATGTATTCGATGGCAGCTTCAATAGCTAACAGCTCTGCTGTGCAAATTGAAGCCTCGTCGTTAATGCGGCAGCTAAATTCATGATCATCACAGACAAAGGACATAGCTGTCCTCTTGTCTTCCTTTGATCCGTCAGTATACACCTTCCGGTGCCTCGGAAATCTACAAAATAACTCAAGCAACATGCTCTGGAAGACAAGGGGACAGGTGTCTCCTTTCCTGAGATCTGAGAGGTTAAAAAGTATATTAGGCTGTTGGAGAAGCCAGGGTGGACATTCTGGTGGGCGCACAACGCTAATTGCGTCGAGCTCCACCTCCATGTCCTCCAGATGGGGTTGAAGCCTTATACCCAAAGTAGGTATAGTCCCTGGCTTGTTGTTAAACAGTCTCTTGTACTCTGGGTTGACAACACACGAGTATGCCGGGTTCTCAGGATTTGCTTTCATCTTCATATAGTATTGCAGGCTCAGCTTCAACCGGCGAGTCTCTAAAGAGGGCTCACCGGTCTCCACCTGAAGACTTTCGATTGGTGATGTTCGAAATGCCCCTGAGCATAATCTCAAACCTTGGTTCGCGATTGGATCAAGTACTGCTAAGTACGATCGTCTCGCTGAACCATAAACAATACAACCATAATCCAGTTTGGATCTGATGTGAGACCGGTAAATCCTCAGTAAGGTTGTCCGGTCACCACCCCAATCCTTGCTGGATATAACTCGTAGTAATTGTAATGCTTTCCTACACTTATCTTTCATATATTTGATGTGTGGAATAAAACTGAGCTTCTTGTCGAAAAACAGACCAAGAAATTTGACCTGCTCTTCAACAGGAGGCTGTTGTCCATATAGTTTGAGATTAGGCTCAGGCTGTAAGCCATTTTTTTTGCAAAAATGTACACATAAAGTTTTTGTGGGAGAAAATTTAAAGCCGTTCTCATCCGCACAAGTCACCAGCTTATCCAGGCAGCCTTGCAGGCGCCGCTCAATTATTGCCATATTGCTTGACTGGCAGTAAACAGCCAGATCATCAACATATAATGATTTTTCAATATCTTGTGGTAAAGAATCAATTATACTGTTTATTTTAACGGTAAATAGAGTTGGTGAAAGGATACTACCTTGTGGGACACCCTCCTCCTGTGGATTTAGTGAAGAGTGGGTGTTGTCCAAGCGGACTTTAAATTTTCTCCCCTTTAAAAAATTATCAATGAATAAGGGTAATCTACCCTTCAGGCCCATTTCATGGAGATCTTTCATGATACCACCCTTCCATGTGGTATCATAGGCCTTTTCTAAATCAAAAAATACTCCAACTGTATGTTGATTTTTAACAAAACCTTGACGGATATAAGTCTCTAGTCTGACCAAATGGTCTGTGGTGCTCTTTCCTTTTTGAAAACCACATTGATATTTAGTTATTATGTTATTGTCTTGTAAGTAAGTAAGTAAAATATTTGCTTTACTTCACTTTTCGGCCAGTATGGCCATTTAAGTGAAAATTCCAGGTATTACAATATCCCATATTGTATAGTTAAAGTAGTAAAGGAAAGACAAAGCTAATAAAAGCATGTTCGTACTAAAATATTCAGTTTTAAGTGTTTGATATGATAAGATGACGATGCTCCTGGCATGTTTCCTGGCATGTTTCAGAAACTGGTAGTGAATTTCATCAGGGCCAGTTGCCGAATCAGTTGCCTGAGCGATAGATTTAATTAGTTCTCGTTTAGAGAAATTAACATTGTACTTTTCGTCATTATCTGACTCAAAGTCCAATGTGTTCTCCTTCTCCTTGTCCCTAATCTTTCGAAATTTTTCCTGATAATGATCTGGTGACGATTTAGCAGCGAAGGATGTCGCCAGCGTTTCTGCAATATCCGTTTTATTGGTTATTGTGTCAGAATCAGTGACAAGGTACTTGATGGTTTTATCTTTCCTCTTGCCACTGATTCTGCGCAGCATTTGCCAAGTATGTTTTGCCGATGTATTATTATTTAGTGTGGAGACATATGCTCTCCAAGATTGCCGCTTGGCTTCACTGATTGTGCGGCGAGCTTTAGCGTAATCTTTCTTATATCCGTCAAGGTTTTGTCTAGTTGGATGTTTTTTAAATTTTTGCAAGGATTTTTTCCTTTTGTCTATTGCCTTTCGGCAACCTTGATCAAACCAGGGTTTGTCGTATTTTTTGGGAGCTGTCGAGGTTTTGGGTATGCTTTTATCTGCTATATTGTGTAACTTGGATGTAAAAAGGGCTATAGGGTCATCAACCCCCTCTTCATTCTCAAATTGAGAGATTGTGAGGCTCTCCCCACAAGACTGTTGGAAGGCCTCCCAATCTGCTCTGTGCAGCCTCCAATGCTGCACTCTTTCTTCAACAATAGAGTTGTTGCTCTCTATAAATATAGGATAATGATCACTGCTACAGAGATCCTCGTTGACCCTCCAAGTGTAATCCAAATATAAATCGGGATCACACAAGGATAGGTCAATGGCTGTTGCAGATCCTGAAGCAGGGTGCAAATAGGTGGTAGTATCATCATTAAAAATGCAGAGATTTCCCTCCGAGAGGAAGTCTTCTATTATTCTGCCCCGTGGGTTGATGTCCCTACAGCCCCACATTGTGTGGTGCCCGTTAAAATCTCCCAGCAGCATGAAGGGTTTGGGCAATTGTTTTACCAGCTGCCTCAATTCCACAACATCTACTGAGCGGCTCGGCGGTAAATAAACAGAGCATATTGTCATTGGCCTGTGACAGTTTATGTTAACCGCCACAGCCTGTAAATTTGTATTCAACGTAATCTGTTGATGTGGTGTTCCATCCTTTACAAGGATGGAAACCCCCCAGCAGGCCCTTTCATTATTGGCAGGGCCAAAACAATTGTTTAGTGAATAGTTTTTAAAACTTATGTTAGTATTAGGTTTTAAGTTAGTCTCCTGCAGGCACACAGCTGTTGGGCTGTGCTCCTGCAGAAGAATAGCCAGGTCATTGTAATGTGACCTTAAACCTCGACAGTTCCATTGTATGATCTTGTGGGCCATTATGAATTTTTATGCCTCCCTGGTTTTATCTGTGCCTGGAGTGCAGCGACGGTGTCGGGAGATACAAATACCTCACTATCGCTGCTATCTGCCTCGTGTGAACAGTCCATGGATTCAAACCTATTATGTACAGATATGGGATCATCCATGCCCTTTTGCAGCCGACCGATCCCACTGTTATTTGTTCTTGGTTTAACTGTTGTATGCGTGCCTTTCTTTTCTTTTGTTGGTTTTTCTGCTATTGATGGTTTATTCGTTGTTTCCTTTCTCTTATCTTTGCTATTTTGAGGCTGAGTTGTGTTATTCTTTGCTTGTTTGGCATCTTGTTTGGCATCATTTCCTAGTATCTTTGAGGCATTGGGGGTAGCTTTATTGTTTGTATTAGGTTTTGCTGAAGGGGCCGCAGCTGTTTTGGTAACATTTGTTGCACCAGCTGCAGACGTGACCTCCGGTAGGTCAGTCTGGCAACCAACCGACACAACCTGTTTAGCCAAAACGCTGGCATATGATGGTTTTCCAGTTACTCCTTCAACGATTTTACGAGCTTCTGGGAAAGAAATCTTCCGTTCCGTTCGGACACGTTGGATTTCTTTCTCCGTTTTCCATCGGGGGCAATCTCTGGAATAGGCTGTGTGGTTCCCACCACAGTTGGCACATTTTATTGGATAGGTGCAAGAGGAGTCCGGGTGATCCGTCGATTGACCACAGCGTCCACAGACACGCTCTCTCTTGCAACCTTCCTGGTGGTGTCCAAATTGTTGGCACTTGAAACACCTCAAAGGGTGTGGTATATACAATTGTACAGTGCATAGCTCAAATCCAACCTTGATATCAGCCGGTGGCTTTGGGAAGTTGAATGTGAGCACTGCTGTGTTCAATTTAATTATATCTCCATTCTTTCTTATTGTGATAATTTTAGCATCGGAAACTCCTTGTCTTTTTAATTGTGTTTTTAGTTCTTCATTGGTAGTGTTTTTAATTTCTTGGGTTCGAATGACACCCTTTGAGGTGTTTAAAGTCCTGTGAGGAGAAACCTTCACAGGAATTCCAGCTATATGTTTGATTGCCAAGAGCTTGGTGGAGAAGGTTTCTCTGTCGACCTCAATTAAGAGGTCGCCAGACCTAAGCCTTTTGATGTTCTTAGGCTCTCCAACCAAGCCCTCTATGCCTTTTTGTATGGCAAATGTTGAGAGTCTGGAGAGGGATTTGTCCTCATCTCCAGACATCATCAACAAAAAGCGCGGGAAAGTTAGTTTTGCTTTTTGCATTTCGGAAAAATTTTTTTGGTACCTTGCAGTATACTCGGCTTCTTCATCTGATGGACTGTTATTTTCTCTCTTTTTTCTTTTCTTTTGATTACTAGTGTTGGGCGGGGGTGGATTGTCATCAGCCATATTGAATTGGTATTGTTTTTCATCACCCTAGCGCTCCACCCGCCTCGGAGCCCTACCAGGGGACAATTTGCCCGCGGTACCCTGCGTTAGGATTGTCAGAGCTACCAGGGTGATATACTCATAGCAAAAGAACAGCAGTTGCAATAACCGCAGTACACATCCTTTCACTTGATTAGCCCATGAGCAACGTGATTTGGTGTTCAGATTCGTGTATATAGTAATGAAAAAGCGCTACCTATATCCATACGTCTTTGATGATGAGATGAGGCGAAACGATAATTAATAAACAAGTATGAACACCAAATCAACGAGACCAGCCGATTGATCTGGCCGGGCCCACCAGACCACCCGTCTCAATGAGATAAGGGCCAAAGTGGTGTGTTGGGAGTATGGAGTCCGCAGGCTCCTACGCCCTCAACCACCAGGATCCCTTCTCCCACCTATACGGGATGCAACCCACGGCAAACAGGTTGAGGGTGTGTTTAGCCTTCTAAAAGAAGTTACCAGGGGGACCACGTGGAGGTAACACCCTCCCCCCCACCCTTTAAAACAATAAAGTGAAAAAAATAATTATATGGCAATGGTTTCTTTCGGACATCCCGTCCATCGCCAGGATGCCAAAGAGAAACCACTGCAAACACAAAAACCAAATCATAGAGGAATTATGAGTAGACCTACAATGCCCCTACAGCTGGGGATCGGGTCTGTCATCGAGAACTAGCACGACAGAGCGATCATAATCCGTGAGAGCACTGTAAGGCACCACAAGTACAATGAAAAAATATATAAAATATATAAATATGAATATATAGAGAATATATAAAGAATTTGAACTAAAAACTATTCGAAAATAAACATAACAACCTCAGTGAAAAACCACCGGAAAGCAAACACAAAAAAACTTCACGTCAAAAAAATAACAAAACCTGGTTCGATGAAGGTTTGGGTGTGCTTGGCCTTCTAAGAAGTTGCCCAGGGGGGACCACGCGGAGGTGACACCCTTCCCCCCCCCCAACAGTGAAAAACAGACTCTGCAACAAGAATTAAAACAGCAGATTCCCAAATAGCCATTCTCAAATCAGAAATCAACAAAATAAATTTAACAGCAAGACAAATCACCTTAAATTAACTTCTCAAGCTGACTTCATCGACAAACTGAAAGTAGTAGTAGTAAATCATTGCTTTACGTCATTTTTCGGCACAAAAGGTCTTTTAAGTGACATTATAATACGATAAAAACGTTGTAGTCAAGTGATGAGATGAATGATGTACAGATGATGATGTGAGGGTGGGGGTGGTAGGGCATGGTGGGTTATTGAAAGCGTTTTCCTTCGCTCGCCCGATAAGGGGTTCTGGGCATGTCTAGGGGATATAACCCCAGAAATGCCCAGACGGCAGGAGACTTGAGTTTCGATGTACAATTTAATGATGAAACTCTGTGGCATTTCGCGCAGTGCCGCTATCCTGGGGTCGGATAGAGTAACAATAGGAAAGATCACTCCCTCTGGGTAACTCCATTCATCCCATGTGAGAGACCTAATGTCAAACACGCTATTGCCGGTTATTTAAGGCTACCAGGGCCTACATCAGCGCCAACACTGATGCGGGTGCTGCATTGGCTCCGCTGTTGGACAAACTGATCATGCTGCTACTCCCTTTCCAAAACCCTGTCACCAAAAACACACCTCATCAAATTCAGACAAAGCGAGAAAGAATCTGTAAAGATCGAAACACTAGCTTCAGAATGTTCCACAGACTCGATCCAACCAAATGGCTTATCACTGCCATCTGACCCTCTACATTCCACTTCCCTTGGATTTACGAGAGGCTGATACCCATTTTGAGAATGGCGCTGACACACATTTATTGTCTCCCCCGATCCCCAAATGCACAACGAAGAACAACCATGCCATCCTGGCGTCAAAAGGATAAAATTGATGAGATACATAACAACCCCATCAGAGCCCTCCCTCATCACTGACTGGTCCAAATACCTTGATGTCCTCTTCCCCTGCGACTTCATCTGTCCTGACTAGGCAGATCTTAGAACTACCACATGCGCCGCCTCTTATCAGTACAATACCTCGAAGCAATAATCCAGTAGTGCCTAGCTTGAGATGTTTTCCATTAAAAAAAAGACGAAAATGTGGGAATGATGGTTTTTCCAACTACCCTATTTGCTGGCAGCAGCCTAATCAAATGCCTGGCCAAATCAGAGAGCCTTAATGCATCAGCCCTCCATCTGGGCTGACATGTACAGATAAACAGAGGTGGTATCACAAAAGATATTCTCGATAGGGCCATCCCCTACACACTCTCCATTGATGGATATAGGGTAGTGATAATTGAAATTGGCACCAATGATCTATCAAATATCACCAGAGAAAGTATTCCTGCACATCTCTTAAAATAATACATCCGCAAAGGAATCCCACAGCCTATTATTGATGCATGGGAGAAAGGACCAGAAGGCCGGAGACTTGGGTTTTCGCTATGCAATTTAATGCTGAAACTCCATGGCATTTAATTGTATGGAGATTGTATCTCCCGGGCAACCCCCCTAAGTTATATTTCAGATTTCCTTCCATCCCATTGACCAGACAAATGGTTATTGCAGTCATGAAATACCTGAAAGAACACAACATCTTGAACCAGGATATGCACGATTAGAGATCTCCACCGTATTTCCTGATCAATGCATGCGATGCGGTGACATCTCACATACCATCAACTGATGCCAAAAGATCTTTCCCCACACATGTGGTGTATGTGAAGGTAAAGGGCACGACCAGAGTATTTGATATGCAAAACACAAATTATGCACCTACTGTGGAGGCCAACTGCAAGCGCCAACACCGGAAACACCCAAATCGGCTCTCCCGATAGGGTCTTATCCCGATAACTCTTGTACATCTAATTCCCCACATTCCACCCTCAAACACAGTAGCCCTAAAATGCCCTCCCAAGGCTCCACACATAGGGAAAAAGCTATTTAAACATTCTCTACAACAACATCAACGGGCTTCAAACCTATCCTGGACTGATATAAGCAAAAATCTCAAAATAACATGCTTGACATGCTGATCTTACAATACAATAAAACAAATCCCACATAATACAAAAAAAAACACAAAACTACTGATAATACGTCTGTCGCAATGACTGGGCGCTCTTGGCCTTCTATAAAGTTGCCCAGACGGGACCACGAGGAGGTGACTCCCATCCCCCCTTCTGATTGTGAGAATATGGCATGTTGTACTTTTTGAGAAGAGAGATGTGCATGCTATATCAATTGATGAATGTCGATCGTCGTGATATCCAGATGTCAATCGTCATGTCAGGATCTCTCTTTCTTCAGGTTCTGTATAAAATTGAGTCCTGTATCGCCCAAAGTTTCAGTCGGGCGGCTGAAGTGTTTAAGGAAATTCACAACTCGCCTAGTAGTAGTAGTAGTAGTAGTAGTAGTAAATGGTCTTTTAAGTGACATTGTAATAGGATAAAAACGTTGTAGTCAATTGATGAGATGAGTAGTAGTAGTAGTAATCATTGCTTTACGTCACTTTTCGGCACAAAAGGTCTTTTAAGTGACATTGTAATACGATAAAAACGTTGTAGTCAATTGATGAGATGAATGATGTACAGATGATGATGTGAGGGTGGGGGTGATAGGGCATGGTGGGTTATTGAGAGCGTTTTCCTTCGCTCGCCCGATAAGGGGTTCTGGGCATGTCTAGGGGATATACCCCCAGACATGCCCAGACGGTAGGAGACTTGAGTTTCGCTGTACAATTTAATGATGAAACTCTGTGGCATTTCGCGCAGCTCTGCTATCCTCAGGTCAGATAGTCCCCAAAGTAACGATAGGAAGATAACTCCCTCTGGGTAACTCCATTCATCCCACGTGAGAGACCTAATGTCAAACATGCTATTGCCGGTTATTTAAGCCTACCACAGCCTTCATCAGCGCCAGCTCTGGTGCAGGTGCTGCATTGGCTCCGCTGTTGAGCGGAGGAGCCAGGGTACGCCACTGGCAATCCGCCCGAAGATTATAGCCAGATACGAGGAGGCTGCAGCTACCTTTGGATGATAGCTGTAGACTAGTGCTTCCGTACAATGCCGTACACAGCATCCAACAGACGGGACAGATCCCTGATGACCCTCCCCAGATGGGGGCAAAAAGTACTACTACTAGCAATCATCCCAGTACCCCGGTAAATTGTTGTATTATTACATTGATGTAAGTTCGTTTTTCACAAGTCTTCACATTTTCAGTCACATTGTTCTAGGAATTGCGGGGTCCCAGGTAAACATCAAACGAATGCTGATTTTATAGTAGACCACAGTCTAAGTCGCTGGTTCAACATTAAAACAATTTTCACTGTTTATTTCATTATTGAAATTAAATTAATAAATAAAACAAAAAAATCGATTATTAGGTCATAATAAATTTAATATTCTGATGACAAAATAGATAGTAAAGATGATCAGGGATGTTCTGAACCACCAGATGGCATGGGAACGTATGTTGTGAAGATGGCGCTATCAATTAACCTCATGACATCCGGGTGTCTGTTGTTTATCAAGATTCACTTCCGTGTTCTCTGACTGATTGATGGCTTTTTTTTACGTCTGTAGTGGTCTAAAATTTCTTTGTTAGACTGAAAGCGTTTTACTGCGAAATATGTACCCTATCTTTTTCAAAATTACTGTGACTGAGAGCGATATCGACCCCTGACGATCAAAACATATTCCATTTCACCTTAACAATGTGTTGTGAAATTGTCTTATTATAGTATTATTTATGTGAAATGCTACTGATTCTATATTCATAAGATGACTACCAATAGTAAAAAAGTTTTTGTGTTATTACGTTTTTGGACACTTCATACATTAAATCGTCAAGAACGCTGGCTGCTGTGATAAATGACTCAACACGTATGGGTTGTTTAATATGTTTGCAATATATTAGCAAATTTTAGTATCTTGAAATAGAGAGAGGTAGACATGCCATGCCAACACCAATACCAGCTGAGTAACGTTTTCTGTATTTTTTTTGTGAAAACTAGGCAAAAAAAAACTTTGTAAACTCCAAATTGAATTTTCAGACATGTAGTAATTCATAAGTATGCTCTAGTAACGAGCGTATTATGTTGATATGTTTTTTTTTGTGTGTAATGTCATTAATTTTTTGCTCTGTGTACTGTTGTAACCCTGTATTTTGCAAACACACTGTAACATTTATGAAGCAAATAAATTTGACTTGACTTGATTAGCCTACGATATTTCAAATAAAACACGTATTTTTATATATCCCACATTCTCTACCATGTTGCACAACCAATATAATGAGTATAAACAATATATATTTGTCAATGACTATATGTTTTTTACATTCAGAGTTAGTTCTAACGCGCGCCGTATGCATGGTGGAGCCACAGTCGTACATGCTGTAATACAAATACTACACCGCCCCACCAAACTATCACCCACCAATCAGACACCGTATTAGAGATCTGTTAAACAAGACCACTATGAAAAAGATAGGTTTGAAGGTGGAATTATTCACAAGCATCATGTCGTTCCAACCACCACATCTGAAGTCAGCCATTATTGGTGGGGGTGTCATACTTGCACCTTCAGGGGAGATGTCAGAGATTTTTGAAGGTGGTGACAACATGAACAGAAGATTTAGAGAGCAAAGGTTGGAAATATTCATGGTCAGCAAGATGCGTGGACGTTGGCTGTTTGGATGTGACAAGGCATTTCCAGACAAGACGCAATTTGGGGATGAACTATCTCGGACGGTGAGCAGAATGTCAACGTTTGGCAAAGTCTGTACTTGCGTACTGAACTTTACTATCGTAAGTGACATGAAAACAAATGTAAAGTATACTGATTATGGTATACTTAGAAGGATTCATCAGAAGCTTTTGGCAAATGAACCGAGATGTGCAAAACACCCTCTCGGCAAATCGCCATTTGCCTAACAACATCATCAAAAAACCAAATGGCTCTTTTCATAGCCACCAATTGTTAACATAAGATTTTGACATATACATTACTGTTATTAATATATAAAAATAATGAAATTGGTTCTATGTAAAAAGATAAAATTACAAGAAAAAGGGTTTTTTATCAAAAATATCAGAATATTACCTGGTAATGGGTGTAAAAAAATACCATATTTTTATTACTAATTTTAGAAAAAAATAATTGCTTACAAATTTTTTTAAAAGTTTTAACTACATCTGTCTGAGATATGTTATACTCTGAAAATCTGTAAAACTTTATATATATATATTGGTTCTTAACTATTCTCATAAGTGTATGAGGTACAACAATGTACCAATATTACTTATTTACAATCATGTTTATGTATAAGCCTCCCCTATTTTTTTTTTCATTTTTTGTAATAAATTCACTCCAAGTAATTATGACACTCCTAACGGTCATTTGAGAAAGTGCAGGGGGGAAGGGGGGTGGGTTCGGTGTATCCAAACACTCCAAATATATGACGCCCCCTAACGGTCGTTTTTTTCAGAAAGTATATGGGGAAGGGTGTGATTGAGGTATTCAAGATAACTACATTAAGACTGAGGCTCCATTTCGTAAACCAACATCAACTATTGCAGTTCTAGTCTATGGGGATGTTTACATTATATAGTCATATAAAGTATCCAAAAATAAAATCACTGATTATTTTCAGATTTAACCCTGATTGAGTCGCTTCAATTATGGCCACTGGTTGCTGATTTAATTTTGGAATGTGGGAGATTGTGTGTGCCTTTTTTTACAATGTTGTAACATAAATGTTACTACTGTATTAAGTTCCGGTGAACAAAATGCACCGTCATGGCGTGGTGTGTTTGTGTGTAATAGCTGTATAGCAGTGCACTTCTAGTGTGGTGGGTGGTGGGGGCGTGGCATAATCAGCAGCATGTACCTGATGACGCATACGGATGTGTGTCTGTGTTGTGCTGTGCACTACATTCAGTGTGTGTGTCAGACCATGTCATTGGCTGATAATTATATAAGACCCCAACCCTTCATGTGGGCCATACACGATGGCTTTTGTATAGGCACCACCCACAACCATGAGGTGAGAGTGGGGGCGCCGTATAACAGCAACTAGCCAGTTTTATTCATTATGACGACGATACCACATTGCATGGTGACAAATATTTTGTTACTTAGATCACTGTACACCATGTACCACTAAAGACCCCTGAGGACAAGGAAGTCTTTTTTACATATACGTTGACGGGTTTTTCTAATGATATTTTATCATACACAATTCAATTCATTCAACTACCATTCACATTTTTTTAATAGTGTTTTTTTTATTATCATTGAAGTCATGGAACACTCAATTTTTGAAGAACTTCTTCGTGGGTTCACAAATGTACATTGTGTGATAGAATGGGCCAGTAGTCTAAATTTGTTATACCATCCCTTAGTGACTGATTACATTAGTTCACTACAAACTGTAACATCATCACCTATAAATACGCAAGATGTTTGGCAAATGTTTGAAACCATGGTACCAAATGTTGAAACTGATGTAGATACTGAAATATTATCATGCATTCATCAACAATTGCCACAAATAAATTATAACATCTCACAAACATCAACTATATCAGCACAACCATTAGATTTATCATTTGATTTGTCAGATGATGACTTTATTCAACTTTACGAACCAATTTCCAAACGACCCAGAGTAGAATCACCGCATATCACTGGATGCACAGTCTGTTAATAGCCTGACGTCATCTCAACAATTTCTTCACATTGACAGCATTGTCTGTATGGCAAAATCCATATTTACATCACGATAATTCACAATCAGATAACGGCTTTTCTCAAACATTACATCTCCATTTAGATGATTTACTTTCTGAAATACAAAAAAACGATTGTATTAATCAATTTGGTTGTGGTACCATAAACACCCCTGACTCAATGGATTTGATTGATTCTGATACAAAAGACCATTCTATTGTGGAAGATGGATGCATGATGACAATGAAATTATAAATAGTCCTGATCAAGTCCTCAGCCAATATGCGCTAGAGAATTATCAGCCATATTACATTAAGCCAGGTCTTGAATGGGTATATGCAGGCGGGGTGGAGAGGTCATAGAATTGGTAACTTGCTGGATGACCTGGTTGATATGTTTAACGACGTATTACATCTATTAGGTGTGGGTATGGATCCTAATGATTTGGGGAGAGTCTTGATTTTGCATCAAGAATTGGACAGCCCCATTGTTGTACCATTAAAGCCTTGGCAACTAATTACACCTGATTTAATCAGACGTGCCATTGAAAACGTCTTAAATAGAAGGCAATCATTAACACTTGATGACAGTTTTCATATCATTGTGGCCGTCCATGTAATGCGTGGTGAAGAGCGTCCTTTACCTATTACGAATGAATCCTTGTACAAAAGAAAATATGGTATCACCCCCATTAAAAACACTGATAACAAATGTATGGTGAGAGCGTTGGCAATAGCATACGCGCACACATTAGAGGTGCCAACTACCGAAAAATGGACTGCTATAAGTGCTAAGTACGATTGGGCTACATCTAATATAGAAATAGCCATGCTTGAGGGTGTAATAACAAAATCCACCAGAAAGACATTAACAAGACATGGTCGACAATCACAAAATATACTAACAAATCTAGTATTGAAGAAATCAGGTTTATGCAATGTTGAGAAACTTTGATATCAAAACGCATGTTCCAATCATTGAAAAAGCACTCAATGTTCAGATACTCATTATTTCCCATGTGTTGAACAATAAGTTGGTATATAAAAGAGTGACAAAGGATCGGAAAACTTTTTTTACATTTGAGAGAAAATCATTTTGATGCTATTCATAGCCAAATTTTTTTTTAGACAAGCGTACTATTGTACAAATTGCTTGACTCCATATTCTAGCACATACACACATAGTTTTTCATCTCATTGTAAAATATGTAGAAGTAGTGAATGTTTAAAGATGGGGTCTGAAATGACATGTATACACTGTGACCAACAATGTCGTTCAACATGTTCAATTGATTGTTTTAATCGACATCAAGAAAAAGGGGTGGTAAGAAGCAAATATCTCCTTGCAATGCCATGTGGAGATGTACATTATGTCTACAAACAATAAAAGTGTCTGACCGTAGTCCAACACAGCACAGGTGCTCTGAATATAAGTGTAATTTGTGTCACTTATTTGTATTACCTGATCACCGTTGTTATATGAGATCGTTGAAAAACAATGATGCCAATGTAAATTACAATCTTTTTGATTTTGAGTGCACTCACATGAAATTGTTTGTTGTGAACAGGGTTATCAACCATTGCCCTGTCAAAATTGCAATAGATTTGAATGCGGTACGTTAAACGGTGACAGTCAAAAACAGGATTGTGATTTTGGTTATAGGCCACTGTGTTGAAACTGCAAGTCAACATCTTGTGGCAGAACGGGACATACACCTAACTATGTTGTAGCTCACACTACATGTGCGCAATGCATGGGTACTGAAAATGTTGATCGGGACATATTTTATGAGAAGAACGGGGATGGTTTTATTTCACCACCAAGGCTCGTTTTCGTGAAGTTACATTTAGTGGAATAGAAGCTGTTGATCAGTTTGGTGATTGGCTCTTTAGCTCAGATCATAAAAATGCTACAGTTATAGCACATAACATGAAAGGTTATGATGGGATAGTTCTATCAAATTATTTGGTAAGAAAAAAACCTCTACCACACCATATTATATTTTCAGGTAGTAAAATCATGTACATGATTGTGGGTAAGGACTGTTTTAATCATTTACCCATGTCACTATCAAAACTACCTGGATCATTTGGTTTGTCTGAACAAAAAAAGGTTACTTTCCTCATTTATTCAATATTGAAGAAAATCAAAATTATGTTGGACCATACCCAGACAAAAAAAATAATTCACCAGAGTATATGTCCACTTAAAACCATGAAGATTTTTTACTTTGGTATGATGGCAGAGAGGGTTTGAATTTTGATTTCAAAAGTGAAATTTACGAATATTGTAGGTCTGACGTTGATATTTTACGTCGTGCATGTATGAAGTACAGAGAGTTAGTTATATCATCTATCTGCGATAATGGCTGTCCAAAAGGTATTGATCCGTTACAATACATAACGATTGCAAGTGTAGCATTGCATATTTATATTTTCAAATTTTTACCAGAAACAGGGTCCCTCAAATTTAGTACTGGTGTCACGACCATCGCAACACGATTGAATGGTGAATTCAAAATAGGTGACATATTGTTGGATGATTATATCGGTAACGATATAGAGGTTGTGTCAAAGTAATTTATCAAATCACCCATTGCACACATACCTAGTGAGGGTTTTACAAAACAGAATCAGTTTAGTAACATTTCAATCCAATGGTTAGAGATGTTGATGAAGCGAGATAATATATATATACGTTACGCATTAAATCACCGTAATGGTGAAAAACTAATAATAGCCGACGGTCATCGCTACAGAGTAGACGGTTATTGTGATCAGACAAATATTATATATGAATATAATTGATGCTTCTTTCATGGTTGCAAAATATGTTACATTGATGATGAACGCATAAAACATTCACGCACATGTATATAACTTTGTTTGTGTTAGTAGTAGTAAAATATTGCTTCACGTTAGCTGTCTGCACTAATAGTCATTTGAGTGACAATGTAAAACCATAAAAACAGTGCAGTCCATTGATGAAATGAATAATGTACAAATGATGATGCGAGGGTGAGGTGAGGTGATAGGGCATGGTGGGTTAGTGAGTTGTTGAAAGTGTTTTCCTTCACCAGTAAATAAGGAGCTCTGGGCATGTCTAGGGGATTTACCCCCAGGCATGCCTAGACGTCCAGAGTCGGGAAGAACCCACAAGCTCCTGCATTCTGTGTATCCACTATACCGAGCACCCTGTCCTTAATATCAAATGTTCTCTATATATGACATATGAGTTTACTTTAGCACTGAGCTATTTAATTTAAATTTTAAAGGCAGAGGTCCGCTTTTCACAGTTTCCAGGGTGAAACTGGCGTGTTAGATTTATTAACTGGCCCCTGTGACCTGTTGGTAACGGGCGTGTTGACAGCGTGATACTGTGAAGGCTGCTGCTCATCTCACACACACCATGCATGACTAGTGTGCCATCGCCGCTCACCACGGACAGCACGTTTTCGCAGCACTAAAAACTATTCACCGGTATTGGTATAACGTAACCGAATAGCATCCTGACACTAGAGTGAGAACGAATATTTCTGAAGACTGCAGGATGCCGAATGGTCATCAGGTGCAGATTACCATTAAAAAATATTAATAAAATTAATATGTTTCGAAGGTAATCAATAAATTAAGATTTTCAACTTGGGAGGTTTTTTTTTTAGTTCCCTCTTCTTCTAAATAAGAAATGTTCATTATTTATAATACCGGCATATGCTCTCTGGATTGAATAAAAAGTAGGTCCTATATAAGCTAATACAGTATGATATGACACAGGCATCATCAGATAATAGTAATCTCAATCTCCGAGGGGGAGGGGGCTGGATTATTTTTTAAATGAATAATTTCGGGCTGATCCTGCGTGTAATAAATTATTTACATCAAGAACTGTTGAAATTTGAAATTTTCAGCGCGCTGCTGAGCCGGGTTTAAATAAATAATTTGTCCTCGACAAATAGACCAACGCACCCCCCCCCCCGGATGCGTCTGACTGGAAATGGAAAGAAAATCTCAATAATGACAGATGCTTGGCATGGCTGCTGGAAGAATTCCGCTCATACAGATCATGTCGCTATCAGATGGCGCTCACATAAAGTCGTCAATATCCAGTATGTGAGTAAGAAGGATGATCTGGTATCCCAGCGACATGAAAAGTTGGGCGTGAAGATTATGTACGATGAATTCACCAGGCATAATATCACTGTCGATATTCACGTACACGATAACAATGCCTCGATCAACAAAGCAATCAGAGATAAATCATCTGGGATACGCAACTGCAATGAGAGGTGGCATGCCACAAAACCAGCACAAAACTGCTGGCATGAAGGCCATCAGTATTGGGGCAAAGAAAAGAGAAGGGATTACGTGGCATGCCCAGTTGAGAGATAAAGGAGCACGGTTACGCGATCATGCTTACTGGGCGCTTGGGAATTGCAACAACGACCCCAGTATCCTTCGCCAACATCTGCATAATAGCGTCCTCCATTTCCAGGATATTTACGATCGATGTGACACTGACAGCGAGTGTAAAGAATAAGGTTATGTGCCTGATTTTACAATTGTGAGCGATCCAGTAGCAGTACTCTCAATACTATCCCTCCTGGATCTGTGTGTCACCCAGAATTCAATGTGTGTCCAACACCCACATTAACCTCAAAGCGCTGATTTTTTTTATAAAAACCTTGGAGACCAAAGGGTTTATTTCAATTTGTTATCATCATAAATGTCTTATTCAGCTATTTCCGACTCATTTGAATACCTATGTTGTGGGTCTACGGCCATTAGAAATATTTTTACCCTTACAGTGCGGGGATTGACTTCAGTCGTCAGAATCTGACGTAGTAGTAGTAGATCATTGCTTTACGTCACTCTTCGGCACAAATGTTCTTTTAAGTGACATTGTAATACGATAAAAACGTTGTAGTCAACTGATGAGATGAATGATGTACAGATGATGATGTGAGGGTGAGGGTGATAGGGCATGGTGGGTTATTGAGAGAGTTTTCCTTCGCTTGTCCGATAAGGGGTTCTGGGCATGACTAGGGGATATACCCCCAGACATGCCCAGACGGCCTGAGACTTCAGTTTTCCCTGTGCAATTTAATGCTGAAACTCTGTGGCATTTTGCGCAGCTCCGCTATCCTCGGGTCAGATAGTCCCCAGAGTAACAATAGGAAGGATAACTCCCTCTGGGTAACTGCATTCATCCCACGTGAGAGACCTAATGTCAAACACGCTATTGCCGGTTATTTAAGGCTACCACAGCCTACATCAGCGCCAGCACTGATGCGGGTGCTGTATTGGCTCCGCTGTTGAGCGGAGGAGCCAGGGTATGCCACTGGCAATTCGCCCAAAGATTATGGCCAGATACCCGGATGGAGGCAAAAAGTACTATTACTATCAATCACCCCAGTACCCCTGATTAGATGGACCATTTGTGTATGCGATATGTCTGTAATAGTTACACCATGGGTCATATTCATACAATGTTGAACAGCGTTGTCAATGCTAAAACCCTTTTTAGAATTATATGGTTAATGATAATCACATCTTCATTAATACAACATAATTATAACAATATTTAAGCACAGCTATACGTTTGTATATAGATGTATTTTTATTCAGTCTACTTTTTTCAGTTTCAGGTCTCAAATGAAAGGTTTATTATAAAGGAGTTAATGCAATAACATTTATTGTTGAACAAATGTAAACTTTGATTTTTCATCAATTTTATAATTGGTTTAGTTAATAATTATATGTTGTAAATGACTATAGTGTCACTAGTAGCACTTTTTCCATTCCTCCATACAGCAGTTTAATAAATAATTTTAACATACATAACATACTTTTTTCAGTTTCAGGTCTCAAATGAAAGGTTTATTATAAAGGAGTTAATGCAATAACATTTATTGTTGAACAAATGTAAACTTTGATTTTTCATCAATTTTATAATTGGTTTAGTTAATAATTATATGTTGTAAATGACTATAGTGTCACTAGTAGCACTTTTTCCATTCCTCCATACAGCAGTTTAATAAATAATTTTAACATACATGTATATTATTAAAACACAGTACAAGCGTTAATGTTCTAATTAACCAACCTTTCTATCTATACATTTTTTAGGTTTGCCTGCATGTGGACGAGCTGCTGTTGACAGAACATGGTCACTAGAAAGATTAGATGATCATGTTTAGAAGCCTGCATCCAGGAATGCCTCTGCAACTACTTGGATTCAATTATGCATAGTGCATAAAGGGAGCATCTCGTCAATTACTCATTTTACAGCCTCAGAGCATTGTTGATTTGAAATGTAGTATTCGTGCTGGCAAGATCTACATAATACCGCTTCGTCAAATCCCAGATGTAAGTACATGCATACAGTGTAGAGTCGGTGCACATCCACATGTCAACACCCATAACTAAGCAAGTGCTGCCAAGTGCAAGGAATCATTCCATAATGATATGTAGAACCAATATTTAGCTACCCACTGATTTTTAAAATATATCCAAAAATACTTGCGTGACCATTTGTAACAGATTGGGAGCCATAGTCATGTAATAGTGTTACAAGGTAATAGTAAGTAAGTAAGTAAAATATTTGCTTTACTTCACTTTTCGGCCAGTATGGCCATTTAAGTGAAAATTCCAGGTATTACAATATCCCATATTGTATAGTTAAAGTAGTAAAGGAAAGACAAAGCTAATAAAAACATGTTCGTACTCAAATATTCAGTTTAAAGTGTTTGATATGATAAGATGACGATGCTCCTGGCACCTATATGTAACGAGTCTGATGACATGTTGAAGCGCCTGCACTACAACACAGTTTAATGGGTATAAAAATATCAGTATAAATAATGTAAAATATGAAGTGATTATAAAATGAAAGACTTTTCAAGTCACTATATCTCTATGAAATTGGAGTGATTGTGTAAAAACTACAAGTCTAAGTCAAAACAGTGTCATTGTCAAAACAAATGTATAATATATACTATAATACTATATACTATAATCAAAAAAGTAAACCCATTTAGACATAAATATGAATGACATAAACAATGAACAGAGAAACCATTAAGTAAGTAAGTAAATGTCTTCTTTACTTCACTTTTCGGCCAGTACGGCCGGAGACATCATGAAACCACAAAAAATTCGCAAAAATTAAAGACTTACAGTGCCCCCACAGTTGGTAATAAGGTCTGTGATATTGGAGGACATCACAGAGCGATCACAAACCGTGAGAACCGTAAGTCACCACAGGCTAATTGTACGGCAATGGCTTCTCTATGACATGCTGCATTATCCGCCAGGATGCCACGGAGAAAACTTTAAAACAATCAATTGAAAAAATAATTATATGGCACTGGTTTCTTTGGGACATCCCGTCCATCGCCAGGATGCCAAAGAGAAACCACTGCAAACACAAAAAAACAAATCATAGAGGAACTATGAGTAGACCTACAATGCCCCTACAGCTGGGGATCGGGTCTGTCATCGAGAACTAGCACGACAGAGCGATCACAATCCGTGAGGGCACTGTAAGGCACCACAAGTACAATGAAAAAATATCTAAAATATATAAATATGAATATATAAAGAATATATAAAGAATTTAAACTGAAAACTATTCGAAAATAAACATAACAACCTCAGTGAAAAACCACCGGAAAGCAAACACAAAAAACTTCACATCAAAAAAATAACAAAACCTGGTTAGATGAAGGTTTGGGTGTGCTTGGCCTTCTAAGAAGTTGCCCAGGGGGGACCACGCGGAGGTGACACCCTCCCCCCCCCCCCCCCACAAGGTAATAGTGATTACAACAATGTTATAATAAAAATGTGATGATAATGCAAAATTGTAGTAGCCAAAGTTAAGGCAGGCCTCCACAATGACTAAATTAAGCAGTAGCTTTCAGTGATGTGTACTGAAAAGTTACTAAATGTTTATATGTAAAAATGAGAAAGGAGCTGAAACATCAGGATAATTGTCATGTATTATTTTCAAGTGCTATACGTATACACTGCAATTAGGATGTTTTTGCTTAATCCTTTACAGATTCCAGGAAATGTATCTTCTTGTAAAGAATTGGTCCCTATTTTCAACCGACATGGGGACTAAAAGGTGCGTACGGAGCGCTGGATGCAGGTAGGCTCAGGGCCTACGGGCTGGCCTCTGCTAAAATAGCAGGCCTAACTTTTTGGCCGCCAAAAGTTGATCCTCGGTCGCACCTAGCTGACCTGCACTGGACAAGGTCAATCCCAGGCCGCACTGAGTAGCTCATAGCCAGCCAACACGAAGCATTGGGCCAGTGTTGTTTCGTCGTTGGGCAAACGACGCAAATGATAGGACAAAGTCGGGACAAAGTGTGCTCAGTGTGCCGTGTTCACAGGCAGATAGGCCAGACGAGATGGCTATATAAGAAACAACACGCCTAGACAGCGGAGAGCAGTTTTTAGATTTATTCAGAGCAAAGAGCAGTATTTATATTACTTCAGGTTTAATTTAGTTTAAGATACAAAATTTATAGCTCCATGCAAACCAATCTTCACAGAGGAAGTAGCGTTATTGTGTTTAGCCCATTAACCTTTTCAAGCCTGAATTTACCATTGTCATCTTCAACCACTACAAGCCGCGAATTGCTGTCGCAATTCTCGACTTGTAGTGGATAAAGATGACTTAATGTGGGTGATAAATTGAAGAAAATTACTACGTATTTGTAGAACAATTTCATCGAAATTTGCCTCCTAAAAATGTTAGCTGTGAAAAAAACAAGTATGTTTTCAATGATGTAAAATGATGCTTTAATGCATCGTGAGGGCTCAAAGGGTTAAAAGCCTACGCAGTACCTGGAAGAATGAGTTACTTGTGACTTTTATTACTTGTTGTGTAAATTACATCATTGATTCTGTAGTCTAACGGGATCGCGCACTCGGCCGATTTCATATGGAGACGTGTGGAGACGGCGCGGTCATGTTATGCTCGCACTAGGCGGATGGTAAGAGTCTGCAGAGAGCAAATAAGGAATTTAGACTTCCTGTTGCCATATGACGTTTACTGTCACGTGCGGATTCCCCCAATGTTTAGTTCGTTTCGGGGCAAACCGGAGGGAGTTCTGTATTCACGTTTTATCGCCCACACTGAAATTCTGAGGACTGAATTAACACAGTGATACCGGGGT
This sequence comes from Flabesymbios commensalis, assembly GCA_964017125.1. Classification (NCBI taxonomy): domain Eukaryota; kingdom Metazoa; phylum Annelida; class Polychaeta; order Terebellida; family Flabelligeridae; genus Flabesymbios; species Flabesymbios commensalis. Next base: position 111,612,182 of record OZ024903.1, on the reverse strand, counting down.
AGGCCTACTAACGTTAGGTCTATTAGTCTAATAGGCCTAGTAGGCTATTACTAGTATTAGGGCATACATGTAGATCTATACCCGCCGTCAGATTAACTTGTATCGCATGTTTTTCGCCGATTTCTCAGTTAATTCTCAGTCAATTTTGCTGAAATTTTGCGCAATGGCAATGCCAAAAGACTAAAAAAAAAAAATTAACTCAGTAACTGCTAACGTTAGGCCCTATTTTCCAGTAGCCCTGCGGAGCAGGTCACCACAGAGTCAGACAGCTTCGGAATTAGGCCTAGCTCGCAGCGAGTCGATAAGATTCTATTCTGGTCATAGGCCTAAAGTAAAGGCTTCATACAAGTCAAGGCCAAGGGTTGTTAATTTCTTTTTAAAGTGATGATTTGTTGGACAATAATTATTATCGCAGTGCATTATTATCTGACCATTTTCATTTGGGGCGCACCGTGAAATTTTCATAAAAATATATATTAGTTGTCTAGTCTAGATCTAGTTCAAGAGACAAATTACACCATTTGACATGTAGTAAATTTGTAATTACGACGTCCCTCTATAAACCCATTAAACTGGTTAAATTAAAGTTTGTTTTTAGCTCTGAATTGTATTAGCCTACTAGAGTCTATTAGTATTAGACTACACTAAAATCTACAGTCACCTCAGTGTACATGCCGCATGCCAGGCATCATGGCATGGTCAATATTTTCCAATGAAAATTTCATGGTAGAGGCTAGGCCTAGCCCTATAGTCACAGCGTCACTCGAAAAAAGTCCCTGCTAAATTTTATAAAAATCGGTCGAGAATTGCCTCAGAAATCGTCCAAAAACATGCGATACAAGTTAATCTGATGGCGGGTATATTATCCTACTACTACGAAGAATGACGAAGCCACCAAACCAGTGGCTGTACCCAGTGCCAGTGGCATCTGATCTATTCGTCCGGTCAGACCTCTGAATAAAACTATAGATCTAACGCTAGTTCATATAAACTGGAGTTAACAGGTTAACGTTAGAGCTATAGTCTTAGAAGTTATACCTAAGGCTTATAAAGTGACTATCGATAACGACCAGAGCGACGGAGTTCTGTAGACTGCAGTGTATTCACATTTTATCGCACACAGTAGGCCTAGGTACATTCAATAAAGTTTGAAATTGTCCAATAAAATCATGCAGAGCCTTTTTTCGTAACTGCTGACATGCTAAAAGAAATAGTTGACTACAGTTTTCACTGAGCAAGAAAAATGCTGTGCTAGATTGAAATCTCAGCTAAATTATAAAAACGTTCAAAAGTTGTGACCTCAATGTTGCAAATTCCGGCATGGATACACAGACCAAAACATCACCCAGACACTTGAACTTTTTGAAGCAGATAAATAAAACTACTGAGATGTGCTATCTGTAGATATTAAGATTTAAGATACAGCAGGAAACCCAATGAGTGCCCCACAATACTGTTAAGGAGCAAATATATCATATAACAATCAGAAATTTGGGCATATCCTCAGGCCCCTGTTTTTTTCCAGTCCACGAGGTGGTCATAGAAGAAGACAAATTTTGATGGATTTTCATCCTTTTGGCTATGAAACTTAGAGATTCCCCCATTGTTCTGTCCGAACGGCCTTAATGATGGCTTCCAGAACTTTCTCATAGGGCAGTCATTTTACAAAAAATTAAAAAATTGCCTATGTGTAAAAAAAATTATCAGAAAGGGCCACGGCATACCTGTTCTACTTACCCCTAATCTACAAGCATTTGTTGCAACAATCATGGAGAGTTGGCACCATTTTCCGTAATTGCGAGAAATCTAATGATGGGAACCCTCAGAAAAGGTAATAAAAGTGCTATTCAAAACAAATAATGCTTTTATTTCTACATTGATGGCTTCATAAATTCTACCAGTAATAGTGAGCAAAAAGAACAAACAAACGGAGAAAAATATATCTTTTATTGCAGTGTGTCACAAATTCACATAAATCCTGAAAAAAAACATGAAAAAACCATCAAAATGACTTTTTGGAATGTACCTACACACAGTCACAGTGCCACACTGAACGTTAAACGATAAGTCGATAGGATATAAAATATGCCTAATTAATATATACTAACTGTCAAATTAAAAATGATCAACCAGGATCGCATGATTTTCGGTGATTTCTTAATGTAGCAAAAAGTCATGGAATTTTGTTTTTTTACAAATATCTCTCGCATTTCCCCTGAGAAAATGTGTTAATTATGTACACGTTTGACACACAATGATACTGACAGTCCACTTAGCTGTAAAATATTTTACATGTGAAAAGTAATAAACTTCCTGACGGCAGACCCCGCTGGGTAGGCCCACCGGTCTGCTTTATAAAGTGAGTATAGATCGGGCTGCTGTGTTGATGGAGGCTGCACAGTTTTAAATGTACATTTTTATATTCAGTTATCAAATCACTGAATTCCTAAAATATGGTCATGGGAAATCATGAAAAAGTCATGGAATTTAATCTCCAGATCTCTGTGGAAACCATGATATATCTCTGCGTCATTTGCAGGTAAAGGTTTTACAAACGCTCCACCAATTTATGTTATTTTTTTCAATTATTTCAAAGCTCAAATTATAACCCAAGTTTTCACGCATTGGGAATTATTTATAGGAGAGTTTGCAAAAAATTAATTCAAATGTATCGACTGTCACTGCCATTTTCACATGTTGCTTTATTAATTGCCTCAAATAATCACTACCATATTAACAAACAGCCCTGTTACATGTATGATGTGAATATCTGATAGATCAAACCAAGCAATCATTTACATTTGTCATCCCCTACAATGTACCTCAAGCAGGACTTGCACCTGCAATCACACCTAAAGGAGTGTATAAGTCTTAAAACTTCACAAGGTGTCAGACGATAACAAATGTAACTGGCTTCAATGTTCCAATAAATACCACATCAATTGATTTCAGACTATATCATGTATATAAGGTTGACAGACACAACACCAACCACTAAAATATTGTTGTGTTACCTGATAATCTGAGTGGTGTATCTTGTAACATATTGTTTGACACCCACAACATATGGTAGCTGACAATTTTATTTAGATTTCTGAAAACTTTGCATAATTTGGAACTGTGCATTAGTAAACCACATTATCATCAGCATATAACCCTCCCTCTTTTATCATACCAGGATGGATGAGATGAGTCAGACACCAATTTGTAAATGGTACTACTGGTACCGGTACTCTATATGAGCACATCCTGTAATGTCAGGCAGTATTTTATTTAGCACCTCGGGCTTTATTAGAATAAATTCTGTACACCTTTTTTATTGCCGGGTCCACTAACTACTGCAGTAAATCTTTTTTTTTGCAAGTTCAGAGTATAAGCAGATAAGGGTTAATAGTATGCATATCAGATTTTTTAGCGAATGATTCCCTGTGTATATAGCTGCACTTTCTTTGTAAGAAGCTGCATATTGTTTTCAAATATTGTTTGTACACTAAATTTACAATTGTCTAAAGTTTTCAGATGTTATTCTTTGTATTATTATTAAATAGACATATAATTAAAACAAGATTTATCAATTAAATGTACCGGTATACAGAGACTTTAGCCTGGGTAGCATACATGATTTGTATACTAAACCAGTTACCAACACTCGCCACGGGGAGGCTTCTCTGCTGGAGTGTCAAATTTTGAAGAAATTTTAATGATTTAAAAAGTAAACAGCATAATTTTGTAAATTTATCCAGTTATGAAATAAATTTAGCAAATCATAGCAAAAATTGTGAAATAGACAACTTTTATAATGATATAACCAGACATAAAAGATATTTTCATAAAGTTTTTTGTGAAGTGACAATTGATAATTTCTGTGCAATAAAATGATTGATAATGCTATTCTGACTTCCGTTACGTTTAATGGATGTAATTGTTACTTGCTTTTTTATAAATTTAGACAATGAAAAAGGCATAGAAAAGAGATAAACCCACAAAATTATTTTCAGAAAATCACCAAATAAATGGCATCTAGAAAGAAAATGAGAGAACAAAATGTTTTGTAAGAAAATCATAGCCATTATTTACAACTATTCAAATCTATAGCTGTAACTGTTGAAGTGACAATTTATAATTTCTGAGATTTTCTTGAATCAGTACAATGATTGATCAATTGGTTAATTAGCTCTGATAAAATTGTAGCTTTTATGTGATTAATTAGTATTTTTAACACTAGATAAGTGGATGTAATTGTCACTATTGCTGTTTAGAAATTTGAACAATAAAAAACCGAAATGACATGGAACATTTAGCACACAAACATTTTTCCATATTACATATATATATATCAGACTTACCTGGCTATTATTGCATATGTAGCACCAGGGATGCAAATTCGCACTAACCCGGTAGCCTGAGGCTATTGGAATATTGTAAGGGCTAGTGGATTTTCCTTAGAAATGTATGGTGAATAATGGTAAAGGCTAGTTGAATTTTGCTCTGGGCCAGTGAAACTTATAGTTGAATTTGCACCCCTGAGCACATTTTATGGCATTACACTAGTAATAATTATCTAATATTTATTTCTCAAACAAATGTCAGCTGAAACAGCCGAATCATATTACATAGGTAGATTTACCACATTAAAATTGAGCGCTACATATAACAACTTCCATATGCCAGGCTCCAGTTACAGGAAGTATTCTCCTAAAGAATTTAACATAATAAGATATTTCTAAATTAGCTAAAAATGTTTTGAAAACATACAAGCTGCTGGCATCTCGGATGACATCTCTGAGGGAACTGAGAAGTGTTGAGCGAAGGTTATTAAGCGGACAAGCCAGGTCAAAATAAACAGCAATCAGCAAGACAATTAGTCATGTTTCGGTTTAAGCTCATAATTGTGAATTTCAGGTCAGACTGGGCCATGCATCCATATAGAATAACAGCAGTGAACTGAAAATTTTCATGAAAGAGAGGCTTATTCAGATTAGTGATATATAACTTATAAGTCTGTGTGTCGTCAGTGTAAAGATAGTGACCAGCATCATCATAATTGCAATAATTGGATTAGGTATGGAACCTTGATGAACAATTCCAATGCTGCTTCTAATTAAGTAGGATAAAAACCACTTGCATGTTAACATCAGGCATTATACTCCATATGAAGATGATAGACTAATCAGAAGTGTTAAATGATCCACTATCAAAAGCTGCTGAAATGCCTAGGATAATAATTATTGCTACTTCTCCTCTGTCCTCATATTGTGTTATGTTGGCTTGGATATGAATATTTAATGGAGATTTGGTCGACTCTTCGGGTTTGAAACTGGTATGTATTGTAGGCCATTTTTTAAAAGTTGACTTCTTTAGCAGTAGGGGTTTGGATTTTTTAGGAAAACCTCCCAATTGTAAGAACATGTTCTTGATGTCAGTAATTAGGTCCGGAAAGGCAGAATAGAAATAAACTGGTTGGTGGAGTATCAAGATCACATGTAACATCAGGAGAGCAGAAATGACTCCACTAGTCAAAAGATATTTGATATTGTGTGGCTAGTAGTGCACATATATGTACCTAGTAATAATTATTTAAGTGTCTATTATGTAAAAAATAAATATTAATTTGACTATTTTTTCTTTATATTTTATTATGTTATATAAATTTGATTTGGACAAAATCAGTTTATCAAACATTTTTTCAACAAATGAGATAATGTGATGTAATGAAATAAATTTGGTACTACATGTTGCTGTTTTCCAATCCGTTGAAAATATTATTTTATTAGAAGTAAAAAAAATTCAGTGCTTAAGAGATTTATTGAACAATTTGATGGTTCTTAAACTGTACACTAAACTCCTCAATACGTTCTTATCTCTAAAAAAGAAATTGCATTGACACAGAATAAACCATCAATTTTTTTAATATGTATTAATACACACAAATAATTATATTATTTGAAAAAATATTTTTTTGAACAATCTGTACTTTGCTATATTTTTGGCAATTCTGTACTTCAGAAATTGTGTAATGCAAATGACAATGTGCACACATTTGTATGTTATACAGTTGGCTGGTGTACATGTAGACATTACCTCATAATGGAAGAATGATAGCAACCTTGAACCTTATATCAGATAAGTGCTAATTTTCTGTCATTTAATTAAATGTGGTTGCATTAATAAATTATGTTTTAAATCTATTGAATAACATGACATAAAATTCAAATTATAAAATGAGAATTTGTTACTTTGTGAATTGTTTTGTTCTTTTCAGTGGTGCCTCCAAAGATGACATCTTGAACTGTCCTCAAGTATTTATGTATGCACAGGCCTACTGAAGAGAGTTTATTTAAAAGGTATATGAATACACTTCTAAATGTAATTAGTTGAGAAAAGTTGCCATGTAGTTTAATAAATTAATTTACACAAATGTGTTACAAATACAATTCGGTTAGGAGTAGACTTTTTTTATCTTCGTTCGAAGAGGTAGTGCAGTATTGTGTGTCGTAGGATTCTTGCCAGATATTTTTCTTGTATATTTATTTATAGGTACAAGTCTCTTTAATTTAATTCTGTACTAAACAAAATTATTTATTTGAATGTGTAAAAATAAACAAATTGTATTCAGGTGTCTGTGTAAATGAAATATTTCTTTATTTATTATTTTTATTTTTTATTTGTGCCGGCATGAATGATCTGAATTGCATTATCACTCTGTGGTAGCAGCAGCAGTTTTAAGAACATGCTCAAAGCGAAGTCTCTTCTCCTCATTCCATCTATGAACAAAATATTGTGTGAAAACATAAAGTGTGTTTGTGACATGTGTCTAGCTGTAGCTTTGATGCATTGTAAGTATGAATTAAATTGCTCACATATAGATGTATTCAAAACATCCATATGCTGAAAACGCGTGCACTTGAATGCTATTGAACATTTGTGTTTATAGCCATGGAAAATGTCATGAAAGAATGCTGTGTTTTTCCAATAGCCTGTCTCTCTGTTGAGACAATATTCCTCCATACTGCATGCGAAGTCATACAATACCACAGCTGGTGCGGTCTTCTTGTAACTGTATATTGAATGAGCGGCATCTTTCCTACCTTCACTGCCATCAATAATATGAAAGCCATAGCAATGGCCATGGTTTGGGCAAAACCAGCAAAATAAGTAGGTTGAGCCTTTTCCCACCAGAGGATAATGTTTAGAGCACAAATCTGTCTCAGGAATATCATCATACTCATAAGAATTTGTTTTTGTGACTTTCTCATCAGGTAATGATCTTGGTACTCTGATTTGTCTGCCATCATGATGAAAATAATAGGCACGTCCTGTTTGTGGAGGATTGTAGGAATTTACAATGGGGATAGCCTCAGATGGCATTGTGTCATTATCATGTGTTTTTTCTATGAATGAAATTAAATATTTGATGCTATCTCTCACAAAATCATTCAGAGTAGATATACCATTATCCGTTGTAGATGCAGCACCCAAAAAATAAGCTATCTCAGGCGCATGCAAACTGATGTTTATCACTGCTTGTTTGAAATCTTTTTGTTGAATATTGGCAGAATCAGCAAGCAGCATTTTCAAGTTGTAGTGTGTTTTTATTGGTAGAATTGTTGTAAGTGACGCTTCACTGCCAAAAAGCAAGAACACATTAGCTGTGGCTTTGAGCAATTGAAGGGACATCTCTTGGCTGATAAATGCCTCTAACAGTGGTAGACATTCCACTGGGAACTGCTCTTTAAGATTCTGATGTCTGCTTTGAAGCAAATTATCATCTAATGAAGGTAATTTCCCGAGAGTTGATAAAAGATATAAAAGATGAAGACGGGCATCAGTCTTGTTTTTATCCGCAACACACTTTCCTTTGTGAAATTGGGACGGAATGAAACACCGTGTTAACCTGCGATGATTTGCTGGAATTTCGCCATGGGATTTGTTAATAGGCTCAACACATGACATGTGGGTGGAAATTCCAATCTTCGTACCATCAGCAGCTAATACTTCAGGATCAGGGCCACACCACTGACACACCTGTCTAAATTCAATATCTTGATGAGAAGCCCAAGAAAACCACCACTGAATGAAAGTTTTTTGGTCCATAAATCCTCTAGAACTTTGATTTGCACGTAAATATGTGGCAGTCATGAGATCACAAAATGACTTGAAGCTACATTTGGAACGAATAACCAGATCCACAAAATGCCATCCAATTTCATAACCAGCAGCTGTAGCATGAGTTACACGGAATATGCACTGCTCCTGTCCACTCCAATATAACTTACACTTATCTGAGTAGCAAACTGTTCTACTTACCTTGTGAGATACTGGTCCATACATTGTGTATACTGTTACATTACCATCTGGTAGGAATTCTTGATCCTTCCAACCAGCCTGGTAATAAATAAATTATTTGAAATGGCTTTCTGCTGTTACAAACACAATATCCCAAAGTGTAATAATACGCAATATCATGAAGTGTAATATTACACAATAAAAATATGTCACGCAAAACCTTTCTTGCTTATATATATGGACATCAGTGATCACATTTCCTATTTACCTTCTTTCTCTTCGGATATCAAGCACACTGCCTACTTCTTTTTAAAATTATGATTATTGTCTACATGATGACCCTTGAGTCAATAATTATTCATGTCCTTGGAAATAAAAAAGACTTACATTACAAGGACATGTCTCTCCAGTGACACATGGTGTTAAGGGTTGCCCTACTAGTGATCCATTCTGTCTAATCGTTGTCCCATCATTGATTGTACTTCTTTTCTGAACTTGTGTTTGTAGGGCCGGAGAGAATGGCCTTGTATCTACCTTGTGGGCATATGGTGTTTTGAAATGCCACTTCCCAGTTGTCGGATCAAAAACATCTTCCCACTATAAAGAACACAGACAACTCATATTTTCTATGTACACTACATTTTGTGATTAATATCTGAAGTATTTTTTTTTTCACGGGAACAAAATTATGACATTGATAGGGAATCAGTAATGTCATTTTTTAAATCGATGGCAGGGATGCCATTTTACTGGGGAGAGGGGGGGGGGTTCAGAACAGCAGCAGCAAAGCAGGCTGGAAAACTATTTATTATTCAACGGTTAAACTTAGCATATATAGCATAATCATTTCTTTCAAATGTATAAAAATACAACAATTTTGAATTTGTTTATGATATGATATCTCACCAACTGAACATTTATGTTGATTTGGGTATTGTTATACATATATCACAACCTTCTCACCTAATTTCTTATTTGAACATGATTTCTCAAAGAATTTGAAAAAATATTACATGCCTTGCTGTTTGGAAGGGACCCTGGTTTGCTATGTTCTTCTTCAACAATATCTCTTCCTAAAAGTAATTCATCATGTTCAGGGGTATCACCACTGTCACTGATTTCCGGTAAGATGGCATGTTCCCGGAAGGTCTTGAGATGAGTACAGAGGTCGGTTGATTCGCCTAAGTGAAGTAAGTTCTTCCTTCCTCCGTATTCATGTTGACAGCGACGGGATGCACATTTGATCATGTATCTGAATATAAGCAAGAATATCATGGTTGTCACTTGTCATGCTTAAAAGTTGATAATACCCGGTAAAAATTAAGTTTAAAAGCAGCAAACCATTATATTAACATGATAAAAACTGTTCATTGGATTAAACTGTTAGAAAAACATATCTTCATGTATATTTATGTATGTCATTGTCTATTATTTACTCAATGTTTTACTACACTCTCCTGTCTTATTTCATACCTAGATCTAGATGCATGTGGGAACATGTGAACAAATTGGCATGTGTTCTCACAACACACTGAGTACTTCAGACATTCCTCATCTTGTGGTGTCAGTAAAATCACTGGGGGAGCTCCTTCTTTAAATGCTGTCAGAGTGGCAGATTCCAACCGGTTCAGATGTTGTGATGAGTTGTGCAAATCTTTACCTATATGAAAACCATAATCGTGATCCTTTCCTGGTACTAGTGTATCGTCAAGTGTAGGAAGAATCTGTCAGAAGAGTAACATTAACATAATGTGTATAAAATCTGCCGCATTGCACATTTTTTAGGAAATGAGATCTGTAATGTGAATATTTGGAAATAGAAAAAATACACTTTTTCTCTGGTTCAGACCAATTATCTTTACCAAAATTAAGTTAGCAATTGTAAAATATTTCAAAAATATGCATTTTCACACTTAGATAACTATATGCTTTATTTATTTATTTATTATTATTATTAGATGGGTCTCATATATTGTTCAGTTACATAAAATTTTTTTTTTTATTGTAAATATCACAGTTTAATATACACCTATTATTATGATAATCTCAAAATAATGTAATTTATAGATTTCTTATTTATTATCATTAGAGGTGATACAAAAGCTTGCATCCACTATGCCTAATATTTCTGATATCTCACAAGATTTATTATCAGGTTTTTGCCAATAAATCACACATTGGTCTCAGTTTTTTTACCAAAAAATAATATGTTATAAGTTGATGGCATTCCCACTACCATATTGAAATATATTCTTGAAAATGGAAGTGGACCTAGATTAACCTAGAAATGTCATTGTTGCAACTATTAAACCTTACCTACCCATGCATGTCATGTGACATATTTTTGTTTAAAGAAAAGCACAAAAATTATACAAAGTGATAAAACCCATCAAAACGAAGAAAATTTGAAGCCTTTGTATTATTACACTTCGATACTTTATAATTGTTTTCAATATAATTCCTGAAGCTATTGATAGTTTACAGTGAATGAAAATATAACAGAATTCTTTGCTAATAAAAGGTTAATAAACAAAAGCTACCTCTGTGCAAAGCTCTGTTAATAGTCGACAATGACAGCATGCAGTTCTCTCTCTAGGTGATGTAGCATCCTCATTGCTGTTGTTATTGCAGGAGGCTCTGGATAGCAGGTTGTAAGCTGAACAGGTGCATGAGGTACTAGCCAACCCATCTGTGACATCCCTTGTTGTGTGCACGAATTCATTCACCTGAAGAAATATAATTATAATATTCAAACAATAATATCAAGGTGATTTTGAACAGCTAAATTAATAGATCTTTTTCCTAATTATATTTTTTCAAATTATTAGAAATTTATGAAAAATATATTAGTTTTTCCATTTTGGACAGTATATATGATCAGTACATATATTAGTCTCCTATATAATTATACATCTCCGATCACAAAGAAAGCAAGGAAATTTGTTTCTGTTTTGAAATCAATGTCTATTTTTAATAAATAATAATAATGAATCACCTTGAAATCACCTGTCTCAACACTATAATCATTCATAACTACAACATTTTTTGTTGAGCTGCTCAACCGCCACAAAAATTGTCCTCTTTCCAAGAGTTCTTTGCAGTATGTGCTGTAAAATATACCTTTTCCAATCACTGGCTCTGTATCGGGACTGGAGACAGTGATATCCAATGCAGCACACAAGTCTGTTTTGGATATCACTGGCTTCCTTTCTGAAATTTTACGTCGAATTTTTTTGGCTGTGTGTTCACTGGTAGGTTCGAAAACAGGTAAAGCAAATTTGTTTTCAATTACTTGAAGAAGAATGGCCGCACACACTGCGTTGGAATCAGTGTTTGATTGAGTCAGAGACGATATAATTTGATTTCTTGGCGATCTGCCGTTATTCACAAAATATTGTTCTTTCTTCAGTCCTGACTCTCTTCTTAATTGCCAACGGTGGAAATTTGGTATACATCCAAGTAAATTAAATTGAATTTCGAGGCCTAGAGGACTAGTATCCCATTTGAAATTGCATAGGATATCCAGCTCTACAGATGTTGTGATTTGTTTGGTAATATTATACTGCAGGAGTTTTGGCTGCAAGTCTTCTTTGTTTATAGATCCCGTGGATATCAAAGTCCTACAAATAACGTAACATCAGTTGTGATTTAAATTTCTTATACTTACCATGTATTTGATCAAATGTATTTTGCTGATATCGCAACGACTATGCTCATATGAGTAAAAATGAAAACAATTTTATTGTATTGGATTGTTGCATTTGCTCTTAAATAGATTTTATTTAAAATACACCATAACGATACATAATTGTATGCGACATAAGTGTTTGAAGTGTTACTGTTATGTGTACATAAAAATAAAGACTACTTATTTATTAAGATATATTATCTGCTGAATACAGTTCTTGTCAATATGAAAAATTACACTCCTTTAATTTTATGTTATCCATGTATTTAAAATATAGCATACGATTACAAGTGGTGTAGGCCGATGTGTATTATAATTTAGATGTCCTGTATAATAGCTTGCCTGATTACATATATTTGTCTAAATAAGTAAAATGTAATTGTACCTTCCAGCGTGCAGGTTTTTTTGTAAACACTTTGCCCAATTGTGACTCAGCCACCGGCAAACAATTCAGTATTGAATTTGCATTTTTTTCCAGTACATTTCTAAATGTCAAATCCGACCGATCTCGTGCAGAAGATTCTGAAAACAACATTTTGATATCAATCAATTATCGATTCATTATCAAATCGGGTAGTTTATAGTCTGATTAGGCCAATGAGTAGCCTACTGATCTGATGCTTTCTATTGCGATGTTCATGTGGAATAAAAACTTAATTCAATGAATAAATATGTTTACGTTTAGCAATGATATACATGTACTATTATCGTTACACTTACTTTGTCGCCTGTGGTCAACAAGCTGGTGATTCTCCATCGCTTTTTGATCCCAGGAGGTGTGTACCCTGTTACCTAATATGTTGCATCTATTCCCTTCCTTAACACGAATTTCATTTTTGAATGTTGATTCAAAAAACCCATAACAATTCCCACTTTCAAAATATCTGATGTACAGGAAACGTTCTCCAGAGAAGTAGACTGTGAGTGGTAGGGCATAGAAGATGCCACTACAACAGGGCAGTGTTGATAAATTTAGTATGGATGTTTCTGCTGCCAGAAGGGCGGGAGTAGAATTTCTATGTGTAGTCACTCTCTCACTGCATACTTTCTCAATATGTTGCTGCACGTCGCACTCAATCTTTGCTGCTGTGTAAATGGTGTGGAATAAAGGTGGTGAACCAATAAAATTAGGCACACTATCTGCATCTTCTGAAACATGTAGATTGTTGAATATATTTTAGGACCATCAGTGCGCATGCATGACACTGGATTATTTTAGCCAATATGTGCATAAAGGTGGCCTAAAACCCCATTCATTCATTCATTCATGATCCCTGGTACTAACCCATGCTTTAAGAAAGCCCAATAAATATGTTTGATATCAACTAAACATTGATTCAGTGCCTCACCTTTGTTGGGTATCAAAAAGGAAGGATACATATTTTGGCCTACTGTGAACGGAACTCAATTAAATGTTTAATATGCCAATAAAAAACTAAGAGGCCAAATCAAATTTCTTGCAAAAATAATCATTTGGGTTGTTTTTTGCTTGCAGACATTAAATTGTCACTTCACCGTAATAATTGGCATCACCCTTCCTGATGATAGATCACTGTAACATTGTATACGCCGTAAAGTAAACATAATGGTATTGCCCGGAGGTATTGGCACTAATTATCTGGGAGACGACCGATCATAGCGGCTAATCGCCTTGGCACACGAGGCTCATTAACCCACGGCCCACTGAAGCACATGTGTAACACCCTTTAAAAACCAATCCCCAAATACATGACGTACGGATGTGACGGAATGCGTGAAATTTTATTCTACGCGTGATTAAAGTATACTGCAGTATATTAATTACAGTGATACACTGACATTTTATTTCTATAAAAGAAAATATTTTAATAAAAATTATACTTTTAATAATACATACCATTCGAATCCATAGCACTGGGCAATTCAACTTTTGAGGCGGGTTGTGGAGGTGGGCCTACTGATGTGGTATTCTTCGGAGGTGCAGATAATGATGAAACTGCAGAAGTCTGTGTAGCAATGATTTGTTGATGTAATGCACTGGAGGGTGCCATAAATAAGTGTTTCTCTGTCTCCATTAAATTCAGCAGTGTGTCCTGGATAAAAACAGTGGTAAACATTTGAATGTATTTAGAAATTGTAACTTGAATTATTCACAGACATAGGCTACGCATTGATTAGTGTTTCATGGGAGACAAGTAATAATATGGTAAATATAAGAGCTTTGTCATGGTTCATCAATATATTAATTAATAGATATAACAATATATAGACCTTTGTAAACGATATAATTATGTACATAGAACTGTTAAATTGGTGGCATTCTGACGAATTAATTTGAAAATGTTACTAATTAGCGGTATGTGTAATTAGATGAGTAGCTTCGCTCACCAAAGAGGATTGATCAGCACTGAGATACTTCCATATGTGCAACAGTACAGGGTGTTTGACGAAAACTCGACTAATGGCTGAGTGTAGTTGTATGCTGTCACCGTTGTATAATCTAGATGCTTCATGGAACTCTTTATATAATTTCGTCGATTGTTCCTTCAAAAACAATGATATATTCTAATTAGTGACAACCACATGATATACACATATTGGTAACCAATACCCAAAACGTTTAGTATCTATCATATGCCTCATTTAGTAACGCCTAATTATTTCACTCACCTGCACTTCAGAAATAAATTTTTCAGGGGACATGATTCCGAAGCTGGCCATAATAAACTTGAATGCAATTTTAACGAACTCAACCTGGAATAATAAAAAAACGAATAAAATACAGCGCTACCGTATTCTGATGAGGTAATAATTACGTGGGTTTGTTGCAATTATTTATGACGTCATTTTAATGATCGGACAAATAAAATTGAAAAGACTATAGGCCTAATTGCTTGTCCTCCAGCACTGCCTATCACTCAGTGACTATGACTATGTGATACCAGCAACGTATCAAGCGAATGCACCCATTCGAAGGATATCCTGAGCTATTTTAAGAATATGCCACACCTTCCCCCACCCTGCGCGCACCCCCTACCCCACCCCATTTTCCACTGCAGACTTTTACCATCCGCGTACTCATGATATCCGGAATATATAGTACGGAATACGGCGTTCGCTCATCGTGATTGGCTCTATCACTGAAGTTAGGCGACGTCGCGCCCGGTTCATAATTGGATGGGTGACCGCCTGGTGACTGCCAGGTGCTGTATACACTCGTGGGGCTCAGAGAACCACGTAAATCAGATGGCTCGTCTGACTGACCTAGAGTTGGACGTTAAAGAACCTCAATGGACGTAGGCGCAGTTTCCATTCAGCGAGACCCCAGAAAATCCACAATGTGTGAGTACTTGGCACATAAGGCAAATTCGCTTGGAATGAAAATAGCTTGATGCGCCTCAATGGCAGCTCAGCTGTATATCTCCCAGGAGACTGAGTTGGAATTGGAATGATAACAGGCCTTGCTAAGTTACTCTCGATGTACAGCGCTCTGAACAGCCGCCGGCTGGATACATGCGCTATATAAGATTTCATTCATTCATTCATTCATTCATGAGCAGCGCCCTCAGCGGGGGGCATGAGAAAATAAGATTTTGTAAA
Source organism: Flabesymbios commensalis (assembly GCA_964017125.1). Lineage (NCBI taxonomy): Eukaryota > Metazoa > Annelida > Polychaeta > Terebellida > Flabelligeridae > Flabesymbios > Flabesymbios commensalis. Next base: position 111,596,629 of record OZ024903.1, on the reverse strand, counting down.
CACTGCACTGATCAGCTGATTACCAGGTGACGAAATATATTATTCATTTCACATTTGGCTAGTAATGCTATAATAGTCATACTAATTGCTCCTCGTCGCTTTAAAAAACTTGTCAAAACGTCACAGTAGATTTGTTTTCATTTTTATGTTTGTTTAAGCATGAATTTAGTTTATAATCAAGGTTATTCACAAATCACCTTTTTATCGCCCGCCGGGCAAGCGGTGCCCCAGCCCCAGCCTGCCCAGGCATATCGGCCTATTATAGACTGTGTCCGCGACAACGTACAAACTCATAAAACATGTAAAATTCACTGTAAATCTATACTTTCTAGGACGATATTTTTTTGTTAACATTAGATTAATTAAATATTCACACACATCGATCTCAAAACAAGTCAAGTGGGCACTGACAGTGACAGTGACAGTGACACTGTGCCTGTGCTGTGGTCGTGTGGAATGTGGGCCTGGTAGGCCTACTGGTACTGGTACTGTTGCACTGACTCTCTCACTGTGGAATGTGGGCCTGGTAGGCCCTTACTGTCAATGAAGTTGCAGTCAACTTCCACCAGCGTTGGGTGTTTTTTGCCGATTTCTCACTCAATTCTTTACCAATTTACATGAAATTTTGCAAGCACTCTTTGCAACTATTCCGGCGCCTACCCAGAAAATTTCGTGAAATTTTAGTAAGTATTGCAAAAGCTAGACCAATTGACATGTAGTAGAATTTCGAGATTAAAGCTGAATGAAATCAATGGGTTTATAGAGGAGCGTCATAATTCAAAATTACTAGGCCTACATGTCAAATTGTCTAACTTTTAAACTACATAATATTTTTTCTTGAAATTCAGGGAAGTTGCCGTAAGACTTGAAAATAATGTTTGCCAAATTTCATGACAATCGGATGAAAATTGCGTGAGTATTGGCGAAAAGCATGCAACGCAAAAGTGACAAATTTAAAGTGACTTTTACTATATACATGTATCTAGGCCTATACTATATCTATCTCTCTATATCACTTTTAAAATTTAGTTCAAGTCCATCATTTGAACTCACATTTTTTTTTAACTAGCCTATGCGATACCACCAGTCGTAGTCTCTATATTACTTTAGTTGGAAGAAATGATTTGATTTAATTTTAATTAGATGCAGTTCCAGCCATTATTAATTATTCAATTTAAACTACCTGGTACATCCATATTTTTAGTATCATGAATTGTGTTTATTATGATGTTCTAGTACTTGCAGTCAATACAACGTATGGGGAAAAATTGTTGCATCCCTGGATGTACAAACCATCAGAAGAAAACTAAGAAGTCAAATCCACCTGATCGTCGTCTGCCCACACATCAGCTGGATCACAACTATTGACCAAGTGTAACTTCTAGTGCTGCTAGTCTAGTCAGTTATGTATAATTCCCAAGAGCAGGCATATCCCTAACACAGGATGAATGGATGAAGAAGCTGATTCATGCAGCCTCCGGAGCAGATTCCAAATTAAATGCTGATACACACCGTATGCATGATATGTGCGCATGTCATTTCTTGGAAATTGATCTTTTGTTCCATGGTAAGCCTCATTTTTCACTCTGCCTACAGATACCTGTAATGGACTCTCTAATCTCTATTGTGACGCCGAAAAAGTGTATGGCCACCACCGTTAGTAGGTTTTCACCTCCCGCCCGTAGGGGAAGGGGGATTTTAGTCGTGCCAGCTTCTGTCCGGCGTCACGTTTTTCTTGTTGGCGCTAAAATTCAAAAACTACTGGTCACATTTTTTTGAAATTTTAACATGACATTCCTAGCAGCATGGGGATGTGCAAGTGATTTTTTAAAATGCTACCAAAATCCAAAATAGCCCAGGGTTCCCACGGTCATGGAAAATCATGGAAAACCATGGAAAATGAAAAAATAAAATCCAGGCCTGGAAAAGTCTTGGAAAATGAAAATTTGGCAAAAAGTCATGGAAAAGTCATGGAATTTTGAATTTTCACAAATCTTTCGCATTTTTTGAGAAGAATATGTTGATTGGTTACACTTTTGACACACATTGAAACTGACAATCCACCTTTTACCTGCAGCCGTCAGATTAACTTGTATCGCATGTTTTTCACCGATTTCTCAGTCAATTCTCAACCGATTTTCATGAAATTTTGCGGCGACTACTTGTATCGCATGTTTTTCACCGATGTTTTCCACCGATTTCTCAGTCAATTCTCAACCGATTTTCATGAAATTTTGCGGCGACTACCGTGAAGTTTTCATTGGAAAATATTGTATAGCTAAAAAGTTAGACCATTCGGCATGTAATGCAATTCAGGGCTGAAAAACTTAACTTTAAACGCAAAAGTGACAAATTTAAAGTGACTTTTACCATATACATGTATCTAGGCCTATACTATATCTATCTCTCTATATCACTTTTAAAATTTAGTTCAAGTCCATCATTTGAACTCACATTTTTTTTTAACTAGCCTATGCGATACCACCAGTCGTAGTCTCTATATTACTTTAGTTGGAAGAAATGATTTGATTTAATTTTAATTAGATGCAGTTCCAGCCATTATTAATTATTCAATTTAAACTACCTGGTACATCCATATTTTTAGTATCATGAATTGTGTTTATTATGATGTTCTAGTACTTGCAGTCAATACAACGTATGGGGAAAAATTGTTGCATCCCTGGATGTACAAACCATCAGAAGAAAACTAAGAAGTCAAATCCACCTGATCGTCGTCTGCCCACACATCAGCTGGATCACAACTATTGACCAAGTGTAACTTCTAGTGCTGCTAGTCTAGTCAGTTATGTATAATTCCCAAGAGCAGGCATATCCCTAACACAGGATGAATGGATGAAGAAGCTGATTCATGCAGCCTCCAGAGCAGATTCCAAATTAAATGCTGATACACACCGTATGCATGATATGTGCGCATGTCATTTCTTGGAAATTGATCTTTTGTTCCATGGTAAGCCTCATTTTTCACTCTGCCTACAGATACCTGTAATGGACTCTCTAATCTCTATTGTGACGCCGAAAAAGTGTATGGCCACCACCGTTAGTAGGTTTTCACCTCCCGCCCGTAGGGGAAGGGGGATTTTAGTCGTGCCAGCTTCTGTCCGGCGTCACGTTTTTCTTGTTGGCGCTAAAATTCAAAAACTACTGGTCACATTTTTTTGAAATTTTAACATGACATTCCTAGCAGCATGGGGATGTGCAAGTGATTTTTTAAAATGCTACCAAAATCCAAAATAGCCCAGGGTTCCCACGGTCATGGAAAATCATGGAAAACCATGGAAAATGAAAAAATAAAATCCAGGCCTGGAAAAGTCTTGGAAAATGAAAATTTGGCAAAAAGTCATGGAAAAGTCATGGAATTTTGAATTTTCACAAATCTTTCGCATTTTTTGAGAAGAATATGTTGATTGGTTACACTTTTGACACACATTGAAACTGACAATCCACCTTTTACCTGCCGTCAGATTAACTTGTATCGCATGTTTTTCACCGATTTCTCAGTCAATTCTCAACCGATTTTCACGAAATTTTGCGGCGACTACTTGTATCGCATGTTTTTCACCGATGTTTTTCACCGATTTCTCAGTCAATTCTCAACCGATTTTCATGAAATTTTGCGGCGACTACCGTGAAGTTTTCATTGGAAAATATTGTATAGCTAAAAAGTTAGACCATTCGGCATGTAATGCAATTCAGGGCTGAAAAACTTAACTTTAAATTAACCAGTTTAATGGGTTTATGGAGGGACGTTGTAATTACAAATTTACTACAATTCAAATAGCCTAACTTTTAAACTTTATCATATTTTTTAATGAAGTCGCCGCGTAACTTGTAAATAACCTTTGCAAAATTTCATCAAAATTGGTTGAGAATTGACTGTGAAGTCAGCGAAAAACAGGCGATACAAGTTAACTTGACGGCGGGTATAACCAAAGGGATTCGGCCACATACCATAACTTGTTGCTCTAATTTATTAAACAAGGGTATCGAAGTCTCTGTTTTACGGCAAAAGGCATGTAAACACCTTTCATGGCCTCCCAGACATTCAATCAACATTTTTTTATCCTAAAAATTACACCTACCTCATCCATAGTTATTACTTTTTCTAATCTGGGGATCTGCTGCCCTGAGTATATCCGTAATTAATTCTAGTACAAATTTAGGTATTGAGCAACACCAAATTCATCCCGAAATCATCTGTATTGTTATCCCGATCCTCTATTATACACTCACGTCACAAAACAAGATCATGTGAAGCAGGTGACAAGAAATCATCAGGCAGGCCAAGCCTGTTAATCACATATTTTTGCTTATTGTTGCTACTATTGTCAGATTGAGATGTCATTCTTTTCTGGATGTTTCTTTTCTTCAGAGTTAAACATCATCATAAATTACACTAATTTCGGTTCGAAGGAAAAGAAATGTACTGCAAAGTTTCATTTATTATATACAAAAATGTAAATACAAAATAGCTCGTCGGTAGCTGAGATACCAAAACACATACATTATCTCTTATATGGACCACCCTGTGCGACACAGTGAACCCGCACCTCACTCGCCCAGAAACAGATGTTGAGCCGTTGCCGACCCAATGCTGGACTGAAGCCAACATATGAATGAAGTCCTCAGCTTTAGTATTGTATAAAAAAGGGCAAGACTATGCACAAACCTACAGCATCCAAATCTTGTTTTAAAATCCGCATGTGAATTTACTTGTAAATTTGTCAGTGTTTTATTCCCTGCATGGTAACCATACCTATGACCGCTGTCCGCAGCAACCCATGGTTTTATTGTATGTCATCATATTTTCCTCCGTGTCAAGGGTTTACATGTTTACCATATTTTCTAAAATAATTAATCTAATATTGATCAACGTGCTATATACACCACAGTGGAAATAAATAAAATGCATGGAGTAATTTCATATAGGCCTACCGATGCAGATACTATAGGCTATGTTAAAAATCTGAAGGAGATAAATATCCACAAAGTAGATTGACATGATATCAATCTGACAGATGTAACGACAATAAGCAGATCTGATTATTGGCTTTGCCTATCTGACAATTTTCTTGTCACATGAACTTCTTCTGTCACGTGAGTGTACAAGGCTAGATCGGGAAGATATTATGGATGATCGCCAGAAGAAAATGGTGTTGCTTAAAACCTGAATTTGTATTAGAATTATGGACATACTCAGGGCAGCAGAGCCAGTTTGAAAAGAGTAATAACTATGGATGAGGTGGGTTTAAATAATGTCCAGGATGAATTTTTTTTATGGAATGTCTGGGAGGCCATGAAAGGTGATGTTTACATGCAATTTGCCTTGACCAAGTTGATTCTCTGTGGGTATAACTGTCAACTATTTCACATGGTACGTGTGTGGGGGAGAGGGGGTCGTCTGTGGGGGGACGGGTCGTCCGTCTATCTTGACACCCGCTGGGTACAGGTATGCTTTATTAATAAGTTGTTATAGAACGGGTCGCAGGGGTAGTGGAGGCTGTACATTTGTATATTTGGTTAGTTTCGAAGTCATGGAATTCTGAAAAATGGTCATGGAAAGTCATGGAAAAGTCATGGAATTTCAATTCCGGATCTCTGTGGGAACCCTGTAGCCGCCAGAGGGCAACTCAAAAAAAATTTGGGGGGCACGAAAACTCGTGGGGGGCACGAAAAAAATTATTATTTAACTAAATTATCTTTATATAATCTTTTTATTAGCCTTTTAGTATTAATATACTTTTCAGTATAAAATCACTATTATTGCCAAGTGGGAATGACATCAATATTTGAAAATGTTTGATATTAAATCAGCCATTAAACCCTTATCATGCTAAGTTATTTTATTTAAATTTTCAACCAGTTGAGGTTGTCTCGCTACCGCGATCCACAACCTCAAGTGGTTGAAAATGACTCATATTTGTATAATTTAGGAGCAAACATATACAAATTTTGATTTTTAAACAGTCATTTAATTCCCAATACTAACAGTGATTTGGTTGACCAATAAAATAGATGAAAAATGACAATAGTCATGATCAGCACTGCAGGCAAAGGGTTAAAACAAAATAAAATTATATACAAGTATATGATTTTCACCCACTTGAAGTTGATGACGGATGAAGATTTAATAATTTAACTAAGTTGACCAAGGGTTAATTATCAAATTCAAAGTTTCAATAGAGTACAAATATAGCATGACCTAATTTTTTCCCATTATATTTCAGGTGGAGTGTTTGAGTCTAATTATCATTGTGTGCATAGCCAATCGTTGACATCCATCAGTAAGCTTCCATACTATGATTTAGAAAGGCAAGTAAAATATGATCTCAGACTTTCCATTTCAATTATTTTTCTGTGTCATCTTATATTTGTATTAACCCTTAAAAAACTGAAGAATTGTTCATATTGCCATCCACTTGTGCTGATTAACAAGCAAAGTATTAAACAGCTGTGTGAAGGTGTGTCATCAGAAATCTTTTTTGTCATTAATTTTCAAAAATTATCAGTTATCCAAGTTTCTAAATGTAGTGTTTGCCATTTATTTGATGGTGCCATTTGTGAAAGCAGATATAAAGAACTAATAAAAGTAAACATCTAGATAATTATATACTACTCTCATACTTCTCACCTCAAGATGCATTGTAATTTCCTCATTTTCCAACTTATGTATAATATAACATTACATCCTTACTGTTTTGTATGATACCATTTCTTAATTGAATAAATTGCATATTTGATGTGGACTTGTGGCTTATCGATGAATTCATTCTAATATTTTGTGTGTTGTCTTTGTGTTATAGATGTATGGAATTGGATAAACCCCACAGGATACAGCACAGCTCAATGTTATGGCATTCTTCAGTATATATTATCAATATGGACTTTATTATAACAATTTTCTATGTTGTGCAATGAAGTGACAAGGGGAGGGGGGGGGGGGGGTTGGTCAAACAGATAATTAAGCAGGATGATGGGTGAATATATAATGGGTATCTTATTACAATCTACACAGTGGTTCAGCCTTAATACTGTTGTTATTATGCAAAATGACATGTAGCACCTCCAAATCAGCACCAATTAGGGAAATGTGTTTTATTTAGGGCTAGCAGCATGATCAGTGTTTTTGACTGATATCCTTGTATTATGTACTTGTATGTAATTGGATTGAACTTGACAAGCTTGTTTCTTAAACAGGCTGCACTAAAGTTATATTACCAGTGATTAGGAATTTGGTTACCATTGACTTATTATATCATTTGGTAAAATTTTGAATGCTATTTGTATTTCCCTCACCACAGAACATTATGTAAATCTAGCAAATAAATTATGCAAATTCAATGAAAAGTAGTTGGATCATGGTATCATAAGAATGTCAAAAAAAGTTCATTGGGTATCAAGATTTATAAGTTGATGTGTTGTAGAATTATGATTATTTGTACCTAATTATCATATAGTGTGCAGTATTTTTAGCTCCCGCCGTCACCGTAGGTGAGACGGAGGGAGCTATGGATTCCGCCTCCCGTTTTTTTTTACCTCTTCTTTTGCCTATAACTTTGTAAGAAAATAAGCTAGGATAACAATTTTTGGTATGTGGGTTACTTTCAGGTGGCTAATGGACAGGTTAAAATATTTTTAATCTGAATTCAATACCCAAGGTCGCAGAGGAGAAAATGATGTTGTTACGGCGTTGGGCCGTCCGAAAACAATTCGTTTCCGGAGCATATCTCTGAAAGTACTTGTCCGATTGTCTTCAAATTTTACACACAACACCCCTAGGGGTTCTAGTTGTGCCTTTTGGGGTATTTGAACTTTGACCTACTTTTGGTTCAGAATTATGACCTATTTTGACGTTTTGACGCACACTTTGTTTCCGGAGCAGATCTCGAAAAGTACTGGGCCGATGACATATTGCACATACCGTATTATCCCTAATAAATGCGCCAGGCGCGGAGACGAAGTTGGGGGCGCGTTTATTATGTGCACTAAAATGTCAATCTGTATTTCACGGCCGCATTCAGCTGCGGCGCCGTTATTAAGCCATGCGACATTGGTGAGAACTCAATGCACATGCAAGCCCCCATCCACTCTCAAGCCACCACTCGTGCGCGCTGGCAGCAGGTGTAACTGGTATGTTAACACAGGCTGACACCTTATGCAGCCACGGCCCGCTATATACCGAGACGACGCGGTTACCATCACATTCATCTTGGAATGATCTTATTTGGGCACAAATATATCTAAATATCGTTTTGTTTTTAGATACATTACTACTGATTAGAATAATAGAAATGCGTCTGCAACATACTGTATGAATGCTTTAAAAAGACGTAGGCCTAACTGATTAAATTTACGTCTAATTTCACACAGTGTGTAGGCCTCAGAATATCTGCCACAGCAGACCGTCCCCGGCCTGATGACGTCATCTACTCTTGCCTACCTTAGCCCGCCATTTATCAAATGGTGGTGTATCATCTCTGCAGGGACATCATGTATACATGTGCGCTATAACATTGGTTCAAAGCAGCAGCAGCATTAATCATGTTATTGGGCCAATGCCATAGTTGGATCGTCTGGGGTTGAGCATGTATCAAGTCCTGTGTCTCGGCGCTACTATAGTAGAACAAGATCCATACCTCACATATTTGGATGACTAGTGGACGCCAACTGCTGACAGCCAAAACAGGGGCAGCCATTTTTCGTGTCATTAGAGGCTTCAAATCTTACTTAGCATTAAGCCCACCGGTAGGCCCTATACATTGGCGTCGCATTCAAATGCCGGGAATTTAACAGGGCGCTTGTAAATCTGTCTGACTCAATGATAACTAGTGTAAGCTAGTGTAATGGACAGTTATTACCTTTGTTGTAAGCAAACCTGACACGCTGTCATTATTCTGACACAACTCAACGATTAATTACCCCAAACACACAGGTGTTATTCAATGCTGGTCCACCTGTACGGCGTTGGCCCAGTGTTAAATCAACATGTACATATGTACAACAACTTGGCTACATGTAACAGTAGCATACCACGTTTACACCCACGCTCACAACACACTGACCGTGGCTCAACCATGTTGACACGGCTACACCCAGCAGGCTGGTGTCTGGTAGATTTTTTCAAGCCAGCTGACTGGATATACAGGGTACATGAAAAAGGGGGGGCGCGTTTATTAGGGGCGGTGCGTTTATTAGGGAAAATACGGTACATGTTCTCTAAGGTTCCTAGTTGTGCCTTTTCAGGTTTTTGGACCTTGACCTTGAAGTTGACCCAGCACTTTGACCTAATTTATAACATCGGTAAATCCGACTGAAATATTTTGCGGAATATCATAAAAACCGCTCAAGATAGCTACACCATTACTATAAAACAAATTGTGAAGTTTCAGGAGAGGATGCATCTTGAAAAATTTCAAGTCAATAAAATTAAAAATGGCCGCCTATCGGCCATTATTCACCTCGACAGGCCTGATATTGCGGAATATCATGAAAACCGCTCAAGATAGCTACACCATTACTATGAAACAAATTGTCAGGTTTCAGGAGAGGATGCATCTTGAAAAATTTCAAGTTGATAAAATTCAAAATGGCCGCCTATCGGCCATTATTCACCTCGACAGGCCTGATATTGCCGAATATCATGAAAACCGCTCAAGATAGCTACACCATTACTATAAAACAAATTGTGAGGTTTCAGGAGAGGATGCATCTTGAAAAATTTCAGGTCGATAAAATTAAAAATGGCGCCTATCGGCCATTATTCACCTCGACAGGCCTGATATTGCCGAATATCATGAAAACCGCTCAAGATATCTACACCATTACTATAAAACAAATTGTAAGGTTTCAGGGGAGGATGCATTTTGAAAAAATTCAACTCGACCAAGTTCAAAATGGCCGCCAATCGGCCATTATTCACTTTCACATGGCTGTTATTTGGTAAACCGTGCTAGATGGCTAGACCATTACTATAAAACAAAATGTGTGATTTCAGGAGAGGATGCATCTTGAAAAAATTCGACCAGATAAAATTCAAAATGGCCGCTTATCAGCTATTATTCACTTTCACATGGCCGATATTTGGTAAACCGTGCTAGATGGCTAAACCATTACTGTAAAACAAAATGTGTGATTTCAGGAGAGGATGCATCTTGAAAAGATTCGACCCCATAAAATTTAAAATGGCCGCTTATCGGCCATTATTCACTGTCACATGGCCAATATTTGGTAAACCGTGCTAGACGGCTAGACCATTACTATAAAACAAAGTGTGAGTTTTCGGGGGAAGATGCGCACCCTGAAAATTTTTACCTTATGAATTAAAAATGGCCGACAATCAGCATTATTTACCTCGATAGGCCTGATATCATGTAAACCGTGCTAGATAGCTAGACCATTACTATAAAACAAAATGTGACGTTTCGGGAGAGGATGCCTTTTAAAAACTTTCGACTCAATCGAATTCAAAATGGCCGCCTATCGGCCACTATTTACTTTCACATTGCTGATATTTGATAAACCGTGTCAGATAGCTGGACCATTACTATAAAACAAAATGTGAGATTTCAGGAGAGGATGCATCTTAAAAAAAATTGAATCGATCAAATTCAAAATGGCCGCCTATCCGCCATTATTCACTTTCACGTAGTCGTTATTTGGTAACCGCACTAGTTGGCTAGACTATTACTATAAAACAAAATGTAAGATTTCAGGAGAGGATCCATCCTGAAAAATTTCGACTTGATCAAATTCAAAATGGTCTCCTATCGGCCATTATCCACTTTCACATGGCCGATATTTGGTAAACCGTGCTGGATGGCTGGACCATTACTATAGAACAAAATGTGAGATTTCAGCTGAGGATGCATCTTGGAAAATTTCGACTTGATCAAATTCAAAATAGCCGCCTATAAGCCATTATTCACTTTCACATGGCCGTTTTTTGGTAAACCATGCTAGATGGCTAGATCATTACTATAAAACAATATGTGAGATTTCAGGAGAGAATGCATCTTGAAAAATTTAGACTCGATCAAATTCAAAATGGCCGCCTATTGGCCATTATTCACTTTTACATGGCCGATATTTGGTAAACCGTGCAAGATGGCTAGACGATTACTATAGAATGAAATGTGAGATTTCAGCTGAGGATGCATCTTGAAAAATTCTGACTCGATCAAATTCAAAATGGCCCCCTATCGGCCATCATCTACTTTCACATGCCCAATAATATGCAAACTGTGTTAGATGCTAGTCCATTACTATAAAACAAAATTTGAGGTTTCAGGGGAGGATGCACCCTTAAATTTTTTAACTAGTTTATATCGAATTCAAAGTGACCGTAAATCAGCTATTAGTTACCTCGATTGGCCTGATATCGGGTAAACCGTGCCAGATAGGTAGACCATTACTGGGATACTGATTATGATCATTAATTTCAATGGAGGTTTGCAATCTCTGACAGACTGTCTAGTTCTTATTTTACTCTTAGACTGAGCTTCTTAGACCTAGTTGTCTTGCGTCTTGATTTTTGACCTAGCCTAGGACTACATTAATAACCCTACACAAAATTGCTTAAATCAAATTCTAATTTTCTTATGTAGTCTTGTAAACTATAGATTTGTCCACAGTAATACAGTATGATTATGTCATCAGCTGTCGAATATATACAATATATTCATGCCTTAATGTGAAGGCAAATGACATTCTTATCTGGAAGTTGCATATTATATTTGGGGTTTATTATGGTAAATTGTTGCATGATGTGGCTAAATTACTATAAATTTCACCAAGAATACGTAATTCATTACCAGATTTTTTTATCCCTCATTAGGGTTTAATTTGTTCAGCCCCCCCTCCCCCCATGTCAGAAATTATGAATATGTCATATAAATGAATGTACGTATTAAAATTTACGTATTGAAAATATATATGGAATTTTTATCCCCTGCCCGACGAAGTAATGGCATCGCCTCAGATGTCCGGCCGGCCCTCCCGCGTCCGGATTTCATTTCTGGAGCAGAACTCGGAAACCCGTGCATGGATTTCTTTAATTTTTGACACACACATCCCTTAGCGGGTGTAGATGTGTCTTTTGAAATTTTATCTACTTAAGTCTTCTTTTACCAATTTCGCATTTATGCGAAAACCACATGTGTACATGCCTTAATTGCAATGGAGATATTTCATTACATGTGTGGCTGAAAATTGCCAACCAGAATGGTCAGTGACATGGACTCAATGTTATTTTGCATTTTTAATTTGTGCGATGTGCGAATTGCAATAGCTATAACCTGTATTGTGCCCAGGAGCTACCTCAGGGGTCCTCCTTAAAAAAGAAGTCTGTTTCTGGAGGTAGTTTCATCAGGGTGAAGTCGGTAAAGGAAGAGTTAATTGGCCGACCATCGGCCATAACTAACTTTAAAATGCGTGATATTTGGCGAACAGTGCCAGATAGCTAGACCATAACTATAAAACAAAATGTGCGGTTTCAGTTGGGGATATGCTCTGAAAATTTTCAACTTGAACAAATTCAAAATGACAGCCTATCGGCCATAATTAACTTTAATATGCCTGATATTTGATAAACCGTGCTTGATAGCTAGACCATTAATATAAAACATGTAGGCCTAAGGTGTAATGTAACTTTTTGAGCTACGCTAAATTTTCAGGATAGATGGCAAATAAATAGACCAAGAATTTGTGGGTTGGGAGATCCGGAGCGTAGCCCACTCCATGGATCCATAACATGGCGGGGATGATGGCCCACGTAGCCTACACTGTCATGGTGGGGCCGTGGGGGAGAGTGCATGTGCAAGGGGGGAGTAAACCCTTCATGCCATGATTTTTTTTGTAAATACAAATTTTTATAAGGTAGCCTAAACTTAGAGCCCTAGGCCTGTAATATTCTTAACCTATATTGTTAATGCAGTAGGCCCAACATCTACTGGGACTAGTCTAGGTCATAAATTAAAGGGGCCACCTTTCAATCTCCGGCCAGTCTGGGGAATGGGGGGGGGGGGGGTTGTACTGGTGTGTTTTTGAATTAAATATTTTCAGATTGAATTTTTTGTGAAATAAATAATTGTCTGACATGTTGTAAATAAATATTAAATGGCCAAAAAGAATTTTGCTTTGCTTTGCTCATCATCGTTAAATTTTGCTTAAATTTGGTCTTATTAGGCCCAGGCTTAACTTCCAGATCAATGTAGATTAGGCTCTACTTATACTATAACTTATATTACCCCCACCCCCTCCACATAGTAATTGAATGGTGGCCCACGTAGGCCTAATTATAATCATATTGATGCCAGTGATGCTGGCACAGTCTACAACATTAAATTGTGGTGATTTTTCAGGGATCCCCCAACCCAGTACAGGCAGTAGGCCTACCCCCCCCCCCCTCCTTGATTAGGCCTAACACGTTAGTCTTTTGTTAGGTCAGGATTACACCAATTTAGGCTACAGCCTAGAGGCTAGACCAACAGGCTACATCACCATGACATCACATCACTGTCAGTGTCATCAGTCAGTAGCCTGGACTGGGCTGAAGCTTGAACGTTTTCCATGGCGCACTACACTGTCTATTTTATAGGGCCTAGCCCTAGGCTTGTTTATTGCTCCATTGATTCTGTAGTCCAACTGTCACAACTTATTCCCTGTGCCTGTCACGCTGTGACTCGTGAGCGATAATTAAAGAAAATGCTAAGCACATGAAGTAGTCTACCGTAGCCTACGGCGTAGGGTCTATTTTAAGTCTTATCAAGTACAAAGTAACAATAATTTCGTTAATATATTTTGATTACACCAATTTGTTTATTAGTTAGTAATTTTTTTTAGTGTAAGTGAATGTTTTACCGGCGTAAATTTATCTGTTTGTTTGTTTGTTTGTTTGTTTAGGTTAGCTAGCCCGCATGCAGGCTGCCCGGGCCTTCCGATAATTATCGATCGATCACAATCCCGCCTTTAGTCCAGTTGCTTTTTACTCGGAGCTGTGTATCACTAAGCCGGTGGGCCACTTCAAGAGCCGAATTCAGTGCTCACAGACTTCCTTTGTACATCCACGGCAGCTAAAGCAACCATAGAACCCAATGGTGATCATGTGCATAGATGACGAGACTTTCCGCTTAAGACACCTTCTCATATACACAGGTTCCACACTGGAGAACTGGCGGAAGGATCAGCCCAACAGTCCACAGGTCCGTCTCAGGTGGCAGTCAGGCAGTTAGGCAGTCGAACTTCATCATAAGCAAAACGGCATGGGGATGAATGGATAGGAACCAACAAGTGTCTGCCAGAATAGATTCACCATAGCGGTATGACAAGGCTTGAAGGAAATCACCATGCATACATCTCAAGACCGGCCATGATGAAGAAAACGGAAATCAACAAGTGTCTGCCAGAATAGATTCACCATAGCGGTATGACAAGCTTAAATTGATTCCCGCGCTTACATCCCAGAGAAACTCTAAAGACCCACTGCCCTCCCTATGAAACTTCTACAACCCGCTAGAGGAAATCAACAAGTGTCTGCCAGAATAGATTCACCATAGCGGTATGACAAGCTTAGATTGATTCCCGCGCATACACCCCTGTGAAACTACTTAGGCCCACTGCCCTCCCTGTGGAACTTCTACGACCCGCTGCCTTCCCTGCAAGACAACTAAGACCCACTGCCCTCCCTGGGAATTTCTACGATCCGCTATCAATCCAGTGAAACTACTAAGGCCCGCTGCTCTCCCTGAGAAATTACTAAGACCCACTGCCCTCCCTGTGAAACTACTAAAAACCGCTTCCCTTCTTTTGGAGCTTCAACGACCCGCTGCCCTTCTTGTGAAACTACTAAGACCCACTACCCTCCCTAAGGAGCTTCAACTACCCACTGCCCTTCCTGTGAAACTATTAAGACCAGCTGCCCTCCCTATGAAACTTCTACGACCCGTAAACGGAAATAAACAAGTGTCTGCCAGAATAGATTCACCATAACGGTATGACAAGCTTAGATTGATTCCCGCGCCTACATCCCTGTGAAACTACTTAGACCCACTGCCCTCCCTGTGGAACTTCTACGACCCGCTGCCCTCCCTGCGCAACTAGTAAGACCCGCTGCCCTCCCTGGGGAACTTTTACGACCCGTTGCACTCCCTGTGAAACTACTAAGACCCACTGCCCTCCCTGAGGAACTTCAACGACCCGCTGCCCTCCCTGTGAAACTACTAAGACCCACTGCCCTCCCTGAGGAACTTCTATTTGTTGTCACAATTGAACTTGACACGATATGGTCTCACCACCCTAAATAAGCCGAAATCCAGGGAGGTGTCTACTAATGATGGAATCATCACACAAAATATTTTTAATGCGGCTGTTCCAACCTCTATTGAAACAAAATAAAATACAAAGAAGTAATAATTTTGTGAATATTTAATAAGGCCACGTTATCTTCTTTGTCAAGGATATCATATATAACTGTTTCATGATAACCTCGCAGGGATACAGTGGGTTAAAATGATGTGTGTCTGTTCTGTGAAAGAGATCACGGATTATAGCCCAATTTTAACAGTATTGACTTTTTTACACTCTAGGGGGCGTAGCTCAAAATCTGTCTGGTAACCATACCCATAGCGGGCCTGTTTTCGAACAAGGACATCTCAAGCTTTATCCTGATATGTCACACTAAATATCTAATAGGGTGAAAAATGGTGAAATCGGCCTGCGGAATTGAGGCAGTTTACATGTGTTTCAATGGGACTGGCATTTGGGGTGGTGAGACCATCAGTAGACACAAGGGGTTTGCATGTTCTGGTCCTTTCTTGACATATTCCAGCTGCTTGATAAAAAATCTGCAGCTTGATATCTATATTTTATTGAGTTTTACTTTCGCTGTAACAATCTAAGTGTAATAGTTTTGATTAGAAAGTATATAATTGGTGAATAAATGTGATAACCATGTCTAGAAAAGACCAGAAGAGGCCGTGTTTTGGTGATATAAGTCATAGATGAAATGCCTGGTTGGTAGTTTGATTGTCATATGGGCCCAAATAAAAATAAAAAATAGTGAATTTAAGTATGGATGCTACTAATAGCAGTCCATTCTAATATGTGTGGCATATTTCAACAACAATTTTCGAAATACAAGGTAACCATGACGACTTTGTGTGACGAAATAGAGGCGGGAATAGCCACTTCATTTAACTGTTTTATTCAATGCGACTTTCAAGGAAACCAGGCCGATTTTCATGATAGCAATAATTATTCAAAGGGCTCCGAGGGCAACAGTTTTCAATATATTTGCCCAATTCAAAAACTATAGTGTTCAGAACACCTTCAAGCATCATACCAGGCCGAAATAAAATAATCAAAGAAAATTATATCTCTACATATGGTCTCACCACCCTAAATAAGCCGAAATCCAGGGAGGTGTCTACTAATGATGGAATCATCACACAAAATATTTTTAATGCGGCTGTTCCAACCTCTATTGAAACAAAATAAAATACAAAGAAGTAATAATTTTGTGAATATTTAATAAGGCCACGTTATCTTCTTTGTCAAGGATATCATATATAACTGTTTCATGATAACCTCGCAGGGATACAGTGGGTTAAAATGATGTGTGTCTGTTCTGTGAAAGAGATCACGGATTATAGCCCAATTTTAACAGTATTGACTTTTTTACACTCTAGGGGGCGTAGCTCAAAATCTGTCTGGTAACCATACCCATAGCGGGCCTGTTTTCGAACAAGGACATCTCAAGCTTTATCCTGATATGTCACACTAAATATCTAATAGGGTGAAAAATGGTGAAATCGGCCTGCGGAATTGAGGCAGTTTACATGTGTTTCAATGGGACTGGCATTTGGGGTGGTGAGACCATCAGTAGACACAAGGGGTTTGCATGTTCTGGTCCTTTCTTGACATATTCCAGCTGCTTGATAAAAAATCTGCAGCTTGATATCTATATTTTATTGAGTTTTACTTTCGCTGTAACAATCTAAGTGTAATAGTTTTGATTAGAAAGTATATAATTGGTGAATAAATGTGATAACCATGTCTAGAAAAGACCAGAAGAGGCCGTGTTTTGGTGATATAAGTCATAGATGAAATGCCTGGTTGGTAGTTTGATTGTCATATGGGCCCAAATAAAAATAAAAAATAGTGAATTTAAGTATGGATGCTACTAATAGCAGTCCATTCTAATATGTGTGGCATATTTCAACAACAATTTTCGAAATACAAGGTAACCATGACGACTTTGTGTGACGAAATAGAGGCGGGAATAGCCACTTCATTTAACTGTTTTATTCAATGCGACTTTCAAGGAAACCAGGCCGATTTTCATGATAGCAATAATTATTCAAAGGGCTCCGAGGGCAACAGTTTTCAATATATTTGCCCAATTCAAAAACTATAGTGTTCAGAACACCTTCAAGCATCATACCAGGCCGAAATAAAATAATCAAAGAAAATTATATCTCTACATATGGTCTCACCACCCTAAATAAGCCGAAATCCAGGGAGGTGTCTACTAATGATGGAATCATCACACAAAATATTTTTAATGCGGCTGTTCCAACCTCTATTGAAACAAAATAAAATACAAAGAAGTAATAATTTTGTGAATATTTAATAAGGCCACGTTATCTTCTTTGTCAAGGATATCATATATAACTGTTTCATGATAACCTCGCAGGGATACAGTGGGTTAAAATGATGTGTGTCTGTTCTGTGAAAGAGATCACGGATTATAGCCCAATTTTAACAGTATTGACTTTTTTACACTCTAGGGGGCGTAGCTCAAAATCTGTCTGGTAACCATACCCATAGCGGGCCTGTTTTCGAACAAGGACATCTCAAGCTTTATCCTGATATGTCACACTAAATATCTAATAGGGTGAAAAATGGTGAAATCGGCCTGCGGAATTGAGGCAGTTTACATGTGTTTCAATGGGACTGGCATTTGGGGTGGTGAGACCATCAGTAGACACAAGGGGTTTGCATGTTCTGGTCCTTTCTTGACATATTCCAGCTGCTTGATAAAAAATCTGCAGCTTGATATCTATATTTTATTGAGTTTTACTTTCGCTGTAACAATCTAAGTGTAATAGTTTTGATTAGAAAGTATATAATTGGTGAATAAATGTGATAACCATGTCTAGAAAAGACCAGAAGAGGCCGTGTTTTGGTGATATAAGTCATAGATGAAATGCCTGGTTGGTAGTTTGATTGTCATATGGGCCCAAATAAAAATAAAAAATAGTGAATTTAAGTATGGATGCTACTAATAGCAGTCCATTCTAATATGTGTGGCATATTTCAACAACAATTTTCGAAATACAAGGTAACCATGACGACTTTGTGTGACGAAATAGAGGCGGGAATAGCCACTTCATTTAACTGTTTTATTCAATGCGACTTTCAAGGAAACCAGGCCGATTTTCATGATAGCAATAATTATTCAAAGGGCTCCGAGGGCAACAGTTTTCAATATATTTGCCCAATTCAAAAACTATAGTGTTCAGAACACCTTCAAGCATCATACCAGGCCGAAATAAAATAATCAAAGAAAATTATATCTCTACATATGGTCTCACCACCCTAAATAAGCCGAAATCCAGGGAGGTGTCTACTAATGATGGAATCATCACACAAAATATTTTTAATGCGGCTGTTCCAACCTCTATTGAAACAAAATAAAATACAAAGAAGTAATAATTTTGTGAATATTTAATAAGGCCACGTTATCTTCTTTGTCAAGGATATCATATATAACTGTTTCATGATAACCTCGCAGGGATACAGTGGGTTAAAATGATGTGTGTCTGTTCTGTGAAAGAGATCACGGATTATAGCCCAATTTTAACAGTATTGACTTTTTTACACTCTAGGGGGCGTAGCTCAAAATCTGTCTGGTAACCATACCCATAGCGGGCCTGTTTTCGAACAAGGACATCTCAAGCTTTATCCTGATATGTCACACTAAATATCTAATAGGGTGAAAAATGGTGAAATCGGCCTGCGGAATTGAGGCAGTTTACATGTGTTTCAATGGGACTGGCATTTGGGGTGGTGAGACCATCAGTAGACACAAGGGGTTTGCATGTTCTGGTCCTTTCTTGACATATTCCAGCTGCTTGATAAAAAATCTGCAGCTTGATATCTATATTTTATTGAGTTTTACTTTCGCTGTAACAATCTAAGTGTAATAGTTTTGATTAGAAAGTATATAATTGGTGAATAAATGTGATAACCATGTCTAGAAAAGACCAGAAGAGGCCGTGTTTTGGTGATATAAGTCATAGATGAAATGCCTGGTTGGTAGTTTGATTGTCATATGGGCCCAAATAAAAATAAAAAATAGTGAATTTAAGTATGGATGCTACTAATAGCAGTCCATTCTAATATGTGTGGCATATTTCAACAACAATTTTCGAAATACAAGGTAACCATGACGACTTTGTGTGACGAAATAGAGGCGGGAATAGCCACTTCATTTAACTGTTTTATTCAATGCGACTTTCAAGGAAACCAGGCCGATTTTCATGATAGCAATAATTATTCAAAGGGCTCCGAGGGCAACAGTTTTCAATATATTTGCCCAATTCAAAAACTATAGTGTTCAGAACACCTTCAAGCATCATACCAGGCCGAAATAAAATAATCAAAGAAAATTATATCTCTACATATGGTCTCACCACCCTAAATAAGCCGAAATCCAGGGAGGTGTCTACTAATGATGGAATCATCACACAAAATATTTTTAATGCGGCTGTTCCAACCTCTATTGAAACAAAATAAAATACAAAGAAGTAATAATTTTGTGAATATTTAATAAGGCCACGTTATCTTCTTTGTCAAGGATATCATATATAACTGTTTCATGATAACCTCGCAGGGATACAGTGGGTTAAAATGATGTGTGTCTGTTCTGTGAAAGAGATCACGGATTATAGCCCAATTTTAACAGTATTGACTTTTTTACACTCTAGGGGGCGTAGCTCAAAATCTGTCTGGTAACCATACCCATAGCGGGCCTGTTTTCGAACAAGGACATCTCAAGCTTTATCCTGATATGTCACACTAAATATCTAATAGGGTGAAAAATGGTGAAATCGGCCTGCGGAATTGAGGCAGTTTACATGTGTTTCAATGGGACTGGCATTTGGGGTGGTGAGACCATCAGTAGACACAAGGGGTTTGCATGTTCTGGTCCTTTCTTGACATATTCCAGCTGCTTGATAAAAAATCTGCAGCTTGATATCTATATTTTATTGAGTTTTACTTTCGCTGTAACAATCTAAGTGTAATAGTTTTGATTAGAAAGTATATAATTGGTGAATAAATGTGATAACCATGTCTAGAAAAGACCAGAAGAGGCCGTGTTTTGGTGATATAAGTCATAGATGAAATGCCTGGTTGGTAGTTTGATTGTCATATGGGCCCAAATAAAAATAAAAAATAGTGAATTTAAGTATGGATGCTACTAATAGCAGTCCATTCTAATATGTGTGGCATATTTCAACAACAATTTTCGAAATACAAGGTAACCATGACGACTTTGTGTGACGAAATAGAGGCGGGAATAGCCACTTCATTTAACTGTTTTATTCAATGCGACTTTCAAGGAAACCAGGCCGATTTTCATGATAGCAATAATTATTCAAAGGGCTCCGAGGGCAACAGTTTTCAATATATTTGCCCAATTCAAAAACTATAGTGTTCAGAACACCTTCAAGCATCATACCAGGCCGAAATAAAATAATCAAAGAAAATTATATCTCTACATATGGTCTCACCACCCTAAATAAGCCGAAATCCAGGGAGGTGTCTACTAATGATGGAATCATCACACAAAATATTTTTAATGCGGCTGTTCCAACCTCTATTGAAACAAAATAAAATACAAAGAAGTAATAATTTTGTGAATATTTAATAAGGCCACGTTATCTTCTTTGTCAAGGATATCATATATAACTGTTTCATGATAACCTCGCAGGGATACAGTGGGTTAAAATGATGTGTGTCTGTTCTGTGAAAGAGATCACGGATTATAGCCCAATTTTAACAGTATTGACTTTTTTACACTCTAGGGGGCGTAGCTCAAAATCTGTCTGGTAACCATACCCATAGCGGGCCTGTTTTCGAACAAGGACATCTCAAGCTTTATCCTGATATGTCACACTAAATATCTAATAGGGTGAAAAATGGTGAAATCGGCCTGCGGAATTGAGGCAGTTTACATGTGTTTCAATGGGACTGGCATTTGGGGTGGTGAGACCATCAGTAGACACAAGGGGTTTGCATGTTCTGGTCCTTTCTTGACATATTCCAGCTGCTTGATAAAAAATCTGCAGCTTGATATCTATATTTTATTGAGTTTTACTTTCGCAGTAACAATCTAAGTGTAATAGTTTTGATTAGAAAGTATATAATTGGTGAATAAATGTGATAACCATGTCTAGAAAAGACCAGAAGAGGCCGTGTTTTGGTGATATAAGTCATAGATGAAATGCCTGGTTGGTAGTTTGATTGTCATATGGGCCCAAATAAAAATAAAAAATAGTGAATTTAAGTATGGATGCTACTAATAGCAGTCCATTCTAATATGTGTGGCATATTTCAACAACAATTTTCGAAATACAAGGTAACCATGACGACTTTGTGTGACGAAATAGAGGCGGGAATAGCCACTTCATTTAACTGTTTTATTCAATGCGACTTTCAAGGAAACCAGGCCGATTTTCATGATAGCAATAATTATTCAAAGGGCTCCGAGGGCAACAGTTTTCAATATATTTGCCCAATTCAAAAACTATAGTGTTCAGAACACCTTCAAGCATCATACCAGGCCGAAATAAAATAATCAAAGAAAATTATATCTCTACATATGGTCTCACCACCCTAAATAAGCCGAAATCCAGGGAGGTGTCTACTAATGATGGAATCATCACACAAAATATTTTTAATGCGGCTGTTCCAACCTCTATTGAAACAAAATAAAATACAAAGAAGTAATAATTTTGTGAATATTTAATAAGGCCACGTTATCTTCTTTGTCAAGGATATCATATATAACTGTTTCATGATAACCTCGCAGGGATACAGTGGGTTAAAATGATGTGTGTCTGTTCTGTGAAAGAGATCACGGATTATAGCCCAATTTTAACAGTATTGACTTTTTTACACTCTAGGGGGCGTAGCTCAAAATCTGTCTGGTAACCATACCCATAGCGGGCCTGTTTTCGAACAAGGACATCTCAAGCTTTATCCTGATATGTCACACTAAATATCTAATAGGGTGAAAAATGGTGAAATCGGCCTGCGGAATTGAGGCAGTTTACATGTGTTTCAATGGGACTGGCATTTGGGGTGGTGAGACCATCAGTAGACACAAGGGGTTTGCATGTTCTGGTCCTTTCTTGACATATTCCAGCTGCTTGATAAAAAATCTGCAGCTTGATATCTATATTTTATTGAGTTTTACTTTCGCAGTAACAATCTAAGTGTAATAGTTTTGATTAGAAAGTATATAATTGGTGAATAAATGTGATAACCATGTCTAGAAAAGACCAGAAGAGGCCGTGTTTTGGTGATATAAGTCATAGATGAAATGCCTGGTTGGTAGTTTGATTGTCATATGGGCCCAAATAAAAATAAAAAATAGTGAATTTAAGTATGGATGCTACTAATAGCAGTCCATTCTAATATGTGTGGCATATTTCAACAACAATTTTCGAAATACAAGGTAACCATGACGACTTTGTGTGACGAAATAGAGGCGGGAATAGCCACTTCATTTAACTGTTTTATTCAATGCGACTTTCAAGGAAACCAGGCCGATTTTCATGATAGCAATAATTATTCAAAGGGCTCCGAGGGCAACAGTTTTCAATATATTTGCCCAATTCAAAAACTATAGTGTTCAGAACACCTTCAAGCATCATACCAGGCCGAAATAAAATAATCAAAGAAAATTATATCTCTACATATGGTCTCACCACCCTAAATAAGCCGAAATCCAGGGAGGTGTCTACTAATGATGGAATCATCACACAAAATATTTTTAATGCGGCTGTTCCAACCTCTATTGAAACAAAATAAAATACAAAGAAGTAATAATTTTGTGAATATTTAATAAGGCCACGTTATCTTCTTTGTCAAGGATATCATATATAACTGTTTCATGATAACCTCGCAGGGATACAGTGGGTTAAAATGATGTGTGTCTGTTCTGTGAAAGAGATCACGGATTATAGCCCAATTTTAACAGTATTGACTTTTTTACACTCTAGGGGGCGTAGCTCAAAATCTGTCTGGTAACCATACCCATAGCGGGCCTGTTTTCGAACAAGGACATCTCAAGCTTTATCCTGATATGTCACACTAAATATCTAATAGGGTGAAAAATGGTGAAATCGGCCTGCGGAATTGAGGCAGTTTACATGTGTTTCAATGGGACTGGCATTTGGGGTGGTGAGACCATCAGTAGACACAAGGGGTTTGCATGTTCTGGTCCTTTCTTGACATATTCCAGCTGCTTGATAAAAAATCTGCAGCTTGATATCTATATTTTATTGAGTTTTACTTTCGCTGTAACAATCTAAGTGTAATAGTTTTGATTAGAAAGTATATAATTGGTGAATAAATGTGATAACCATGTCTAGAAAAGACCAGAAGAGGCCGTGTTTTGGTGATATAAGTCATAGATGAAATGCCTGGTTGGTAGTTTGATTGTCATATGGGCCCAAATAAAAATAAAAAATAGTGAATTTAAGTATGGATGCTACTAATAGCAGTCCATTCTAATATGTGTGGCATATTTCAACAACAATTTTCGAAATACAAGGTAACCATGACGACTTTGTGTGACGAAATAGAGGCGGGAATAGCCACTTCATTTAACTGTTTTATTCAATGCGACTTTCAAGGAAACCAGGCCGATTTTCATGATAGCAATAATTATTCAAAGGGCTCCGAGGGCAACAGTTTTCAATATATTTGCCCAATTCAAAAACTATTGTGTTCAGAACACCTTCAAGCATCATACCAGGCCGAAATAAAATAATCAAAGAAAATTATATCTCTACATATGGTCTCACCACCCTAAATAAGCCGAAATCCAGGGAGGTGTCTACTAATGATGGAATCATCACACAAAATATTTTTAATGCGGCTGTTCCAACCTCTATTGAAACAAAATAAAATACAAAGAAGTAATAATTTTGTGAATATTTAATAAGGCCACGTTATCTTCTTTGTCAAGGATATCATATATAACTGTTTCATGATAACCTCGCAGGGATACAGTGGGTTAAAATGATGTGTGTCTGTTCTGTGAAAGAGATCACGGATTATAGCCCAATTTTAACAGTATTGACTTTTTTACACTCTAGGGGGCGTAGCTCAAAATCTGTCTGGTAACCATACCCATAGCGGGCCTGTTTTCGAACAAGGACATCTCAAGCTTTATCCTGATATGTCACACTAAATATCTAATAGGGTGAAAAATGGTGAAATCGGCCTGCGGAATTGAGGCAGTTTACATGTGTTTCAATGGGACTGGCATTTGGGGTGGTGAGACCATCAGTAGACACAAGGGGTTTGCATGTTCTGGTCCTTTCTTGACATATTCCAGCTGCTTGATAAAAAATCTGCAGCTTGATATCTATATTTTATTGAGTTTTACTTTCGCTGTAACAATCTAAGTGTAATAGTTTTGATTAGAAAGTATATAATTGGTGAATAAATGTGATAACCATGTCTAGAAAAGACCAGAAGAGGCCGTGTTTTGGTGATATAAGTCATAGATGAAATGCCTGGTTGGTAGTTTGATTGTCATATGGGCCCAAATAAAAATAAAAAATAGTGAATTTAAGTATGGATGCTACTAATAGCAGTCCATTCTAATATGTGTGGCATATTTCAACAACAATTTTCGAAATACAAGGTAACCATGACGACTTTGTGTGACGAAATAGAGGCGGGAATAGCCACTTCATTTAACTGTTTTATTCAATGCGACTTTCAAGGAAACCAGGCCGATTTTCATGATAGCAATAATTATTCAAAGGGCTCCGAGGGCAACAGTTTTCAATATATTTGCCCAATTCAAAAACTATAGTGTTCAGAACACCTTCAAGCATCATACCAGGCCGAAATAAAATAATCAAAGAAAATTATATCTCTACATATGGTCTCACCACCCTAAATAAGCCGAAATCCAGGGAGGTGTCTACTAATGATGGAATCATCACACAAAATATTTTTAATGCGGCTGTTCCAACCTCTATTGAAACAAAATAAAATACAAAGAAGTAATAATTTTGTGAATATTTAATAAGGCCACGTTATCTTCTTTGTCAAGGATATCATATATAACTGTTTCATGATAACCTCGCAGGGATACAGTGGGTTAAAATGATGTGTGTCTGTTCTGTGAAAGAGATCACGGATTATAGCCCAATTTTAACAGTATTGACTTTTTTACACTCTAGGGGGCGTAGCTCAAAATCTGTCTGGTAACCATACCCATAGCGGGCCTGTTTTCGAACAAGGACATCTCAAGCTTTATCCTGATATGTCACACTAAATATCTAATAGGGTGAAAAATGGTGAAATCGGCCTGCGGAATTGAGGCAGTTTACATGTGTTTCAATGGGACTGGCATTTGGGGTGGTGAGACCATCAGTAGACACAAGGGGTTTGCATGTTCTGGTCCTTTCTTGACATATTCCAGCTGCTTGATAAAAAATCTGCAGCTTGATATCTATATTTTATTGAGTTTTACTTTCGCTGTAACAATCTAAGTGTAATAGTTTTGATTAGAAAGTATATAATTGGTGAATAAAT
This sequence comes from Flabesymbios commensalis, assembly GCA_964017125.1. Classification (NCBI taxonomy): domain Eukaryota; kingdom Metazoa; phylum Annelida; class Polychaeta; order Terebellida; family Flabelligeridae; genus Flabesymbios; species Flabesymbios commensalis. The sequence goes on along the minus strand of OZ024903.1, from coordinate 111,570,766 downwards.
GTGATAACCATGTCTAGAAAAGACCAGAAGAGGCCGTGTTTTGGTGATATAAGTCATAGATGAAATGCCTGGTTGGTAGTTTGATTGTCATATGGGCCCAAATAAAAATAAAAAATAGTGAATTTAAGTATGGATGCTACTAATAGCAGTCCATTCTAATATGTGTGGCATATTTCAACAACAATTTTCGAAATACAAGGTAACCATGACGACTTTGTGTGACGAAATAGAGGCGGGAATAGCCACTTCATTTAACTGTTTTATTCAATGCGACTTTCAAGGAAACCAGGCCGATTTTCATGATAGCAATAATTATTCAAAGGGCTCCGAGGGCAACAGTTTTCAATATATTTGCCCAATTCAAAAACTATAGTGTTCAGAACACCTTCAAGCATCATACCAGGCCGAAATAAAATAATCAAAGAAAATTATATCTCTACATATGGTCTCACCACCCTAAATAAGCCGAAATCCAGGGAGGTGTCTACTAATGATGGAATCATCACACAAAATATTTTTAATGCGGCTGTTCCAACCTCTATTGAAACAAAATAAAATACAAAGAAGTAATAATTTTGTGAATATTTAATAAGGCCACGTTATCTTCTTTGTCAAGGATATCATATATAACTGTTTCATGATAACCTCGCAGGGATACAGTGGGTTAAAATGATGTGTGTCTGTTCTGTGAAAGAGATCACGGATTATAGCCCAATTTTAACAGTATTGACTTTTTTACACTCTAGGGGGCGTAGCTCAAAATCTGTCTGGTAACCATACCCATAGCGGGCCTGTTTTCGAACAAGGACATCTCAAGCTTTATCCTGATATGTCACACTAAATATCTAATAGGGTGAAAAATGGTGAAATCGGCCTGCGGAATTGAGGCAGTTTACATGTGTTTCAATGGGACTGGCATTTGGGGTGGTGAGACCATCAGTAGACACAAGGGGTTTGCATGTTCTGGTCCTTTCTTGACATATTCCAGCTGCTTGATAAAAAATCTGCAGCTTGATATCTATATTTTATTGAGTTTTACTTTCGCTGTAACAATCTAAGTGTAATAGTTTTGATTAGAAAGTATATAATTGGTGAATAAATGTGATAACCATGTCTAGAAAAGACCAGAAGAGGCCGTGTTTTGGTGATATAAGTCATAGATGAAATGCCTGGTTGGTAGTTTGATTGTCATATGGGCCCAAATAAAAATAAAAAATAGTGAATTTAAGTATGGATGCTACTAATAGCAGTCCATTCTAATATGTGTGGCATATTTCAACAACAATTTTCGAAATACAAGGTAACCATGACGACTTTGTGTGACGAAATAGAGGCGGGAATAGCCACTTCATTTAACTGTTTTATTCAATGCGACTTTCAAGGAAACCAGGCCGATTTTCATGATAGCAATAATTATTCAAAGGGCTCCGAGGGCAACAGTTTTCAATATATTTGCCCAATTCAAAAACTATAGTGTTCAGAACACCTTCAAGCATCATACCAGGCCGAAATAAAATAATCAAAGAAAATTATATCTCTACATATGGTCTCACCACCCTAAATAAGCCGAAATCCAGGGAGGTGTCTACTAATGATGGAATCATCACACAAAATATTTTTAATGCGGCTGTTCCAACCTCTATTGAAACAAAATAAAATACAAAGAAGTAATAATTTTGTGAATATTTAATAAGGCCACGTTATCTTCTTTGTCAAGGATATCATATATAACTGTTTCATGATAACCTCGCAGGGATACAGTGGGTTAAAATGATGTGTGTCTGTTCTGTGAAAGAGATCACGGATTATAGCCCAATTTTAACAGTATTGACTTTTTTACACTCTAGGGGGCGTAGCTCAAAATCTGTCTGGTAACCATACCCATAGCGGGCCTGTTTTCGAACAAGGACATCTCAAGCTTTATCCTGATATGTCACACTAAATATCTAATAGGGTGAAAAATGGTGAAATCGGCCTGCGGAATTGAGGCAGTTTACATGTGTTTCAATGGGACTGGCATTTGGGGTGGTGAGACCATCAGTAGACACAAGGGGTTTGCATGTTCTGGTCCTTTCTTGACATATTCCAGCTGCTTGATAAAAAATCTGCAGCTTGATATCTATATTTTATTGAGTTTTACTTTCGCAGTAACAATCTAAGTGTAATAGTTTTGATTAGAAAGTATATAATTGGTGAATAAATGTGATAACCATGTCTAGAAAAGACCAGAAGAGGCCGTGTTTTGGTGATATAAGTCATAGATGAAATGCCTGGTTGGTAGTTTGATTGTCATATGGGCCCAAATAAAAATAAAAAATAGTGAATTTAAGTATGGATGCTACTAATAGCAGTCCATTCTAATATGTGTGGCATATTTCAACAACAATTTTCGAAATACAAGGTAACCATGACGACTTTGTGTGACGAAATAGAGGCGGGAATAGCCACTTCATTTAACTGTTTTATTCAATGCGACTTTCAAGGAAACCAGGCCGATTTTCATGATAGCAATAATTATTCAAAGGGCTCCGAGGGCAACAGTTTTCAATATATTTGCCCAATTCAAAAACAATAGTGTTCAGAACACCTTCAAGCATCATACCAGGCCGAAATAAAATAATCAAAGAAAATTATATCTCTACATATGGTCTCACCACCCTAAATAAGCCGAAATCCAGGGAGGTGTCTACTAATGATGGAATCATCACACAAAATATTTTTAATGCGGCTGTTCCAACCTCTATTGAAACAAAATAAAATACAAAGAAGTAATAATTTTGTGAATATTTAATAAGGCCACGTTATCTTCTTTGTCAAGGATATCATATATAACTGTTTCATGATAACCTCGCAGGGATACAGTGGGTTAAAATGATGTGTGTCTGTTCTGTGAAAGAGATCACGGATTATAGCCCAATTTTAACAGTATTGACTTTTTTACACTCTAGGGGGCGTAGCTCAAAATCTGTCTGGTAACCATACCCATAGCGGGCCTGTTTTCGAACAAGGACATCTCAAGCTTTATCCTGATATGTCACACTAAATATCTAATAGGGTGAAAAATGGTGAAATCGGCCTGCGGAATTGAGGCAGTTTACATGTGTTTCAATGGGACTGGCATTTGGGGTGGTGAGACCATCAGTAGACACAAGGGGTTTGCATGTTCTGGTCCTTTCTTGACATATTCCAGCTGCTTGATAAAAAATCTGCAGCTTGATATCTATATTTTATTGAGTTTTACTTTCGCTGTAACAATCTAAGTGTAATAGTTTTGATTAGAAAGTATATAATTGGTGAATAAATGTGATAACCATGTCTAGAAAAGACCAGAAGAGGCCGTGTTTTGGTGATATAAGTCATAGATGAAATGCCTGGTTGGTAGTTTGATTGTCATATGGGCCCAAATAAAAATAAAAAATAGTGAATTTAAGTATGGATGCTACTAATAGCAGTCCATTCTAATATGTGTGGCATATTTCAACAACAATTTTCGAAATACAAGGTAACCATGACGACTTTGTGTGACGAAATAGAGGCGGGAATAGCCACTTCATTTAACTGTTTTATTCAATGCGACTTTCAAGGAAACCAGGCCGATTTTCATGATAGCAATAATTATTCAAAGGGCTCCGAGGGCAACAGTTTTCAATATATTTGCCCAATTCAAAAACTATAGTGTTCAGAACACCTTCAAGCATCATACCAGGCCGAAATAAAATAATCAAAGAAAATTATATCTCTACATATGGTCTCACCACCCTAAATAAGCCGAAATCCAGGGAGGTGTCTACTAATGATGGAATCATCACACAAAATATTTTTAATGCGGCTGTTCCAACCTCTATTGAAACAAAATAAAATACAAAGAAGTAATAATTTTGTGAATATTTAATAAGGCCACGTTATCTTCTTTGTCAAGGATATCATATATAACTGTTTCATGATAACCTCGCAGGGATACAGTGGGTTAAAATGATGTGTGTCTGTTCTGTGAAAGAGATCACGGATTATAGCCCAATTTTAACAGTATTGACTTTTTTACACTCTAGGGGGCGTAGCTCAAAATCTGTCTGGTAACCATACCCATAGCGGGCCTGTTTTCGAACAAGGACATCTCAAGCTTTATCCTGATATGTCACACTAAATATCTAATAGGGTGAAAAATGGTGAAATCGGCCTGCGGAATTGAGGCAGTTTACATGTGTTTCAATGGGACTGGCATTTGGGGTGGTGAGACCATCAGTAGACACAAGGGGTTTGCATGTTCTGGTCCTTTCTTGACATATTCCAGCTGCTTGATAAAAAATCTGCAGCTTGATATCTATATTTTATTGAGTTTTACTTTCGCTGTAACAATCTAAGTGTAATAGTTTTGATTAGAAAGTATATAATTGGTGAATAAATGTGATAACCATGTCTAGAAAAGACCAGAAGAGGCCGTGTTTTGGTGATATAAGTCATAGATGAAATGCCTGGTTGGTAGTTTGATTGTCATATGGGCCCAAATAAAAATAAAAAATAGTGAATTTAAGTATGGATGCTACTAATAGCAGTCCATTCTAATATGTGTGGCATATTTCAACAACAATTTTCGAAATACAAGGTAACCATGACGACTTTGTGTGACGAAATAGAGGCGGGAATAGCCACTTCATTTAACTGTTTTATTCAATGCGACTTTCAAGGAAACCAGGCCGATTTTCATGATAGCAATAATTATTCAAAGGGCTCCGAGGGCAACAGTTTTCAATATATTTGCCCAATTCAAAAACTATAGTGTTCAGAACACCTTCAAGCATCATACCAGGCCGAAATAAAATAATCAAAGAAAATTATATCTCTACATATGGTCTCACCACCCTAAATAAGCCGAAATCCAGGGAGGTGTCTACTAATGATGGAATCATCACACAAAATATTTTTAATGCGGCTGTTCCAACCTCTATTGAAACAAAATAAAATACAAAGAAGTAATAATTTTGTGAATATTTAATAAGGCCACGTTATCTTCTTTGTCAAGGATATCATATATAACTGTTTCATGATAACCTCGCAGGGATACAGTGGGTTAAAATGATGTGTGTCTGTTCTGTGAAAGAGATCACGGATTATAGCCCAATTTTAACAGTATTGACTTTTTTACACTCTAGGGGGCGTAGCTCAAAATCTGTCTGGTAACCATACCCATAGCGGGCCTGTTTTCGAACAAGGACATCTCAAGCTTTATCCTGATATGTCACACTAAATATCTAATAGGGTGAAAAATGGTGAAATCGGCCTGCGGAATTGAGGCAGTTTACATGTGTTTCAATGGGACTGGCATTTGGGGTGGTGAGACCATCAGTAGACACAAGGGGTTTGCATGTTCTGGTCCTTTCTTGACATATTCCAGCTGCTTGATAAAAAATCTGCAGCTTGATATCTATATTTTATTGAGTTTTACTTTCGCTGTAACAATCTAAGTGTAATAGTTTTGATTAGAAAGTATATAATTGGTGAATAAATGTGATAACCATGTCTAGAAAAGACCAGAAGAGGCCGTGTTTTGGTGATATAAGTCATAGATGAAATGCCTGGTTGGTAGTTTGATTGTCATATGGGCCCAAATAAAAATAAAAAATAGTGAATTTAAGTATGGATGCTACTAATAGCAGTCCATTCTAATATGTGTGGCATATTTCAACAACAATTTTCGAAATACAAGGTAACCATGACGACTTTGTGTGACGAAATAGAGGCGGGAATAGCCACTTCATTTAACTGTTTTATTCAATGCGACTTTCAAGGAAACCAGGCCGATTTTCATGATAGCAATAATTATTCAAAGGGCTCCGAGGGCAACAGTTTTCAATATATTTGCCCAATTCAAAAACTATAGTGTTCAGAACACCTTCAAGCATCATACCAGGCCGAAATAAAATAATCAAAGAAAATTATATCTCTACATATGGTCTCACCACCCTAAATAAGCCGAAATCCAGGGAGGTGTCTACTAATGATGGAATCATCACACAAAATATTTTTAATGCGGCTGTTCCAACCTCTATTGAAACAAAATAAAATACAAAGAAGTAATAATTTTGTGAATATTTAATAAGGCCACGTTATCTTCTTTGTCAAGGATATCATATATAACTGTTTCATGATAACCTCGCAGGGATACAGTGGGTTAAAATGATGTGTGTCTGTTCTGTGAAAGAGATCACGGATTATAGCCCAATTTTAACAGTATTGACTTTTTTACACTCTAGGGGGCGTAGCTCAAAATCTGTCTGGTAACCATACCCATAGCGGGCCTGTTTTCGAACAAGGACATCTCAAGCTTTATCCTGATATGTCACACTAAATATCTAATAGGGTGAAAAATGGTGAAATCGGCCTGCGGAATTGAGGCAGTTTACATGTGTTTCAATGGGACTGGCATTTGGGGTGGTGAGACCATCAGTAGACACAAGGGGTTTGCATGTTCTGGTCCTTTCTTGACATATTCCAGCTGCTTGATAAAAAATCTGCAGCTTGATATCTATATTTTATTGAGTTTTACTTTCGCAGTAACAATCTAAGTGTAATAGTTTTGATTAGAAAGTATATAATTGGTGAATAAATGTGATAACCATGTCTAGAAAAGACCAGAAGAGGCCGTGTTTTGGTGATATAAGTCATAGATGAAATGCCTGGTTGGTAGTTTGATTGTCATATGGGCCCAAATAAAAATAAAAAATAGTGAATTTAAGTATGGATGCTACTAATAGCAGTCCATTCTAATATGTGTGGCATATTTCAACAACAATTTTCGAAATACAAGGTAACCATGACGACTTTGTGTGACGAAATAGAGGCGGGAATAGCCACTTCATTTAACTGTTTTATTCAATGCGACTTTCAAGGAAACCAGGCCGATTTTCATGATAGCAATAATTATTCAAAGGGCTCCGAGGGCAACAGTTTTCAATATATTTGCCCAATTCAAAAACTATAGTGTTCAGAACACCTTCAAGCATCATACCAGGCCGAAATAAAATAATCAAAGAAAATTATATCTCTACATATGGTCTCACCACCCTAAATAAGCCGAAATCCAGGGAGGTGTCTACTAATGATGGAATCATCACACAAAATATTTTTAATGCGGCTGTTCCAATATTGAAACAAAATAAAATACAAAGAAGTAATAATTTTGTGAATATTTAATAAGGCCACGTTATCTTCTTTGTCAAGGATATCATATATAACTGTTTCATGATAACCTCGCAGGGATACAGTGGGTTAAAATGATGTGTGTCTGTTCTGTGAAAGAGATCACGGATTATAGCCCAATTTTAACAGTATTGACTTTTTTACACTCTAGGGGGCGTAGCTCAAAATCTGTCTGGTAACCATACCCATAGCGGGCCTGTTTTCGAACAAGGACATCTCAAGCTTTATCCTGATATGTCACACTAAATATCTAATAGGGTGAAAAATGGTGAAATCGGCCTGCGGAATTGAGGCAGTTTACATGTGTTTCAATGGGACTGGCATTTGGGGTGGTGAGACCATCAGTAGACACAAGGGGTTTGCATGTTCTGGTCCTTTCTTGACATATTCCAGCTGCTTGATAAAAAATCTGCAGCTTGATATCTATATTTTATTGAGTTTTACTTTCGCTGTAACAATCTAAGTGTAATAGTTTTGATTAGAAAGTATATAATTGGTGAATAAATGTGATAACCATGTCTAGAAAAGACCAGAAGAGGCCGTGTTTTGGTGATATAAGTCATAGATGAAATGCCTGGTTGGTAGTTTGATTGTCATATGGGCCCAAATAAAAATAAAAAATAGTGAATTTAAGTATGGATGCTACTAATAGCAGTCCATTCTAATATGTGTGGCATATTTCAACAACAATTTTCGAAATACAAGGTAACCATGACGACTTTGTGTGACGAAATAGAGGCGGGAATAGCCACTTCATTTAACTGTTTTATTCAATGCGACTTTCAAGGAAACCAGGCCGATTTTCATGATAGCAATAATTATTCAAAGGGCTCCGAGGGCAACAGTTTTCAATATATTTGCCCAATTCAAAAACTATAGTGTTCAGAACACCTTCAAGCATCATACCAGGCCGAAATAAAATAATCAAAGAAAATTATATCTCTACATATGGTCTCACCACCCTAAATAAGCCGAAATCCAGGGAGGTGTCTACTAATGATGGAATCATCACACAAAATATTTTTAATGCGGCTGTTCCAACCTCTATTGAAACAAAATAAAATACAAAGAAGTAATAATTTTGTGAATATTTAATAAGGCCACGTTATCTTCTTTGTCAAGGATATCATATATAACTGTTTCATGATAACCTCGCAGGGATACAGTGGGTTAAAATGATGTGTGTCTGTTCTGTGAAAGAGATCACGGATTATAGCCCAATTTTAACAGTATTGACTTTTTTACACTCTAGGGGGCGTAGCTCAAAATCTGTCTGGTAACCATACCCATAGCGGGCCTGTTTTCGAACAAGGACATCTCAAGCTTTATCCTGATATGTCACACTAAATATCTAATAGGGTGAAAAATGGTGAAATCGGCCTGCGGAATTGAGGCAGTTTACATGTGTTTCAATGGGACTGGCATTTGGGGTGGTGAGACCATCAGTAGACACAAGGGGTTTGCATGTTCTGGTCCTTTCTTGACATATTCCAGCTGCTTGATAAAAAATCTGCAGCTTGATATCTATATTTTATTGAGTTTTACTTTCGCTGTAACAATCTAAGTGTAATAGTTTTGATTAGAAAGTATATAATTGGTGAATAAATGTGATAACCATGTCTAGAAAAGACCAGAAGAGGCCGTGTTTTGGTGATATAAGTCATAGATGAAATGCCTGGTTGGTAGTTTGATTGTCATATGGGCCCAAATAAAAATAAAAAATAGTGAATTTAAGTATGGATGCTACTAATAGCAGTCCATTCTAATATGTGTGGCATATTTCAACAACAATTTTCGAAATACAAGGTAACCATGACGACTTTGTGTGACGAAATAGAGGCGGGAATAGCCACTTCATTTAACTGTTTTATTCAATGCGACTTTCAAGGAAACCAGGCCGATTTTCATGATAGCAATAATTATTCAAAGGGCTCCGAGGGCAACAGTTTTCAATATATTTGCCCAATTCAAAAACTATAGTGTTCAGAACACCTTCAAGCATCATACCAGGCCGAAATAAAATAATCAAAGAAAATTATATCTCTACATATGGTCTCACCACCCTAAATAAGCCGAAATCCAGGGAGGTGTCTACTAATGATGGAATCATCACACAAAATATTTTTAATGCGGCTGTTCCAACCTCTATTGAAACAAAATAAAATACAAAGAAGTAATAATTTTGTGAATATTTAATAAGGCCACGTTATCTTCTTTGTCAAGGATATCATATATAACTGTTTCATGATAACCTCGCAGGGATACAGTGGGTTAAAATGATGTGTGTCTGTTCTGTGAAAGAGATCACGGATTATAGCCCAATTTTAACAGTATTGACTTTTTTACACTCTAGGGGGCGTAGCTCAAAATCTGTCTGGTAACCATACCCATAGCGGGCCTGTTTTCGAACAAGGACATCTCAAGCTTTATCCTGATATGTCACACTAAATATCTAATAGGGTGAAAAATGGTGAAATCGGCCTGCGGAATTGAGGCAGTTTACATGTGTTTCAATGGGACTGGCATTTGGGGTGGTGAGACCATCAGTAGACACAAGGGGTTTGCATGTTCTGGTCCTTTCTTGACATATTCCAGCTGCTTGATAAAAAATCTGCAGCTTGATATCTATATTTTATTGAGTTTTACTTTCGCAGTAACAATCTAAGTGTAATAGTTTTGATTAGAAAGTATATAATTGGTGAATAAATGTGATAACCATGTCTAGAAAAGACCAGAAGAGGCCGTGTTTTGGTGATATAAGTCATAGATGAAATGCCTGGTTGGTAGTTTGATTGTCATATGGGCCCAAATAAAAATAAAAAATAGTGAATTTAAGTATGGATGCTACTAATAGCAGTCCATTCTAATATGTGTGGCATATTTCAACAACAATTTTCGAAATACAAGGTAACCATGACGACTTTGTGTGACGAAATAGAGGCGGGAATAGCCACTTCATTTAACTGTTTTATTCAATGCGACTTTCAAGGAAACCAGGCCGATTTTCATGATAGCAATAATTATTCAAAGGGCTCCGAGGGCAACAGTTTTCAATATATTTGCCCAATTCAAAAACTATAGTGTTCAGAACACCTTCAAGCATCATACCAGGCCGAAATAAAATAATCAAAGAAAATTATATCTCTACATATGGTCTCACCACCCTAAATAAGCCGAAATCCAGGGAGGTGTCTACTAATGATGGAATCATCACACAAAATATTTTTAATGCGGCTGTTCCAATATTGAAACAAAATAAAATACAAAGAAGTAATAATTTTGTGAATATTTAATAAGGCCACGTTATCTTCTTTGTCAAGGATATCATATATAACTGTTTCATGATAACCTCGCAGGGATACAGTGGGTTAAAATGATGTGTGTCTGTTCTGTGAAAGAGATCACGGATTATAGCCCAATTTTAACAGTATTGACTTTTTTACACTCTAGGGGGCGTAGCTCAAAATCTGTCTGGTAACCATACCCATAGCGGGCCTGTTTTCGAACAAGGACATCTCAAGCTTTATCCTGATATGTCACACTAAATATCTAATAGGGTGAAAAATGGTGAAATCGGCCTGCGGAATTGAGGCAGTTTACATGTGTTTCAATGGGACTGGCATTTGGGGTGGTGAGACCATCAGTAGACACAAGGGGTTTGCATGTTCTGGTCCTTTCTTGACATATTCCAGCTGCTTGATAAAAAATCTGCAGCTTGATATCTATATTTTATTGAGTTTTACTTTCGCTGTAACAATCTAAGTGTAATAGTTTTGATTAGAAAGTATATAATTGGTGAATAAATGTGATAACCATGTCTAGAAAAGACCAGAAGAGGCCGTGTTTTGGTGATATAAGTCATAGATGAAATGCCTGGTTGGTAGTTTGATTGTCATATGGGCCCAAATAAAAATAAAAAATAGTGAATTTAAGTATGGATGCTACTAATAGCAGTCCATTCTAATATGTGTGGCATATTTCAACAACAATTTTCGAAATACAAGGTAACCATGACGACTTTGTGTGACGAAATAGAGGCGGGAATAGCCACTTCATTTAACTGTTTTATTCAATGCGACTTTCAAGGAAACCAGGCCGATTTTCATGATAGCAATAATTATTCAAAGGGCTCCGAGGGCAACAGTTTTCAATATATTTGCCCAATTCAAAAACTATAGTGTTCAGAACACCTTCAAGCATCATACCAGGCCGAAATAAAATAATCAAAGAAAATTATATCTCTACATATGGTCTCACCACCCTAAATAAGCCGAAATCCAGGGAGGTGTCTACTAATGATGGAATCATCACACAAAATATTTTTAATGCGGCTGTTCCAACCTCTATTGAAACAAAATAAAATACAAAGAAGTAATAATTTTGTGAATATTTAATAAGGCCACGTTATCTTCTTTGTCAAGGATATCATATATAACTGTTTCATGATAACCTCGCAGGGATACAGTGGGTTAAAATGATGTGTGTCTGTTCTGTGAAAGAGATCACGGATTATAGCCCAATTTTAACAGTATTGACTTTTTTACACTCTAGGGGGCGTAGCTCAAAATCTGTCTGGTAACCATACCCATAGCGGGCCTGTTTTCGAACAAGGACATCTCAAGCTTTATCCTGATATGTCACACTAAATATCTAATAGGGTGAAAAATGGTGAAATCGGCCTGCGGAATTGAGGCAGTTTACATGTGTTTCAATGGGACTGGCATTTGGGGTGGTGAGACCATCAGTAGACACAAGGGGTTTGCATGTTCTGGTCCTTTCTTGACATATTCCAGCTGCTTGATAAAAAATCTGCAGCTTGATATCTATATTTTATTGAGTTTTACTTTCGCAGTAACAATCTAAGTGTAATAGTTTTGATTAGAAAGTATATAATTGGTGAATAAATGTGATAACCATGTCTAGAAAAGACCAGAAGAGGCCGTGTTTTGGTGATATAAGTCATAGATGAAATGCCTGGTTGGTAGTTTGATTGTCATATGGGCCCAAATAAAAATAAAAAATAGTGAATTTAAGTATGGATGCTACTAATAGCAGTCCATTCTAATATGTGTGGCATATTTCAACAACAATTTTCGAAATACAAGGTAACCATGACGACTTTGTGTGACGAAATAGAGGCGGGAATAGCCACTTCATTTAACTGTTTTATTCAATGCGACTTTCAAGGAAACCAGGCCGATTTTCATGATAGCAATAATTATTCAAAGGGCTCCGAGGGCAACAGTTTTCAATATATTTGCCCAATTCAAAAACTATAGTGTTCAGAACACCTTCAAGCATCATACCAGGCCGAAATAAAATAATCAAAGAAAATTATATCTCTACATATGGTCTCACCACCCTAAATAAGCCGAAATCCAGGGAGGTGTCTACTAATGATGGAATCATCACACAAAATATTTTTAATGCGGCTGTTCCAACCTCTATTGAAACAAAATAAAATACAAAGAAGTAATAATTTTGTGAATATTTAATAAGGCCACGTTATCTTCTTTGTCAAGGATATCATATATAACTGTTTCATGATAACCTCGCAGGGATACAGTGGGTTAAAATGATGTGTGTCTGTTCTGTGAAAGAGATCACGGATTATAGCCCAATTTTAACAGTATTGACTTTTTTACACTCTAGGGGGCGTAGCTCAAAATCTGTCTGGTAACCATACCCATAGCGGGCCTGTTTTCGAACAAGGACATCTCAAGCTTTATCCTGATATGTCACACTAAATATCTAATAGGGTGAAAAATGGTGAAATCGGCCTGCGGAATTGAGGCAGTTTACATGTGTTTCAATGGGACTGGCATTTGGGGTGGTGAGACCATCAGTAGACACAAGGGGTTTGCATGTTCTGGTCCTTTCTTGACATATTCCAGCTGCTTGATAAAAAATCTGCAGCTTGATATCTATATTTTATTGAGTTTTACTTTCGCTGTAACAATCTAAGTGTAATAGTTTTGATTAGAAAGTATATAATTGGTGAATAAATGTGATAACCATGTCTAGAAAAGACCAGAAGAGGCCGTGTTTTGGTGATATAAGTCATAGATGAAATGCCTGGTTGGTAGTTTGATTGTCATATGGGCCCAAATAAAAATAAAAAATAGTGAATTTAAGTATGGATGCTACTAATAGCAGTCCATTCTAATATGTGTGGCATATTTCAACAACAATTTTCGAAATACAAGGTAACCATGACGACTTTGTGTGACGAAATAGAGGCGGGAATAGCCACTTCATTTAACTGTTTTATTCAATGCGACTTTCAAGGAAACCAGGCCGATTTTCATGATAGCAATAATTATTCAAAGGGCTCCGAGGGCAACAGTTTTCAATATATTTGCCCAATTCAAAAACTATAGTGTTCAGAACACCTTCAAGCATCATACCAGGCCGAAATAAAATAATCAAAGAAAATTATATCTCTACATATGGTCTCACCACCCTAAATAAGCCGAAATCCAGGGAGGTGTCTACTAATGATGGAATCATCACACAAAATATTTTTAATGCGGCTGTTCCAACCTCTATTGAAACAAAATAAAATACAAAGAAGTAATAATTTTGTGAATATTTAATAAGGCCACGTTATCTTCTTTGTCAAGGATATCATATATAACTCATGATAACCTCGCAGGGATACAGTGGGTTAAAATGATGTGTGTCTGTTCTGTGAAAGAGATCACGGATTATAGCCCAATTTTAACAGTATTGACTTTTTTACACTCTAGGGGGCGTAGCTCAAAATCTGTCTGGTAACCATACCCATAGCGGGCCTGTTTTCGAACAAGGACATCTCAAGCTTTATCCTGATATGTCACACTAAATATCTAATAGGGTGAAAAATGGTGAAATCGGCCTGCGGAATTGAGGCAGTTTACATGTGTTTCAATGGGACTGGCATTTGGGGTGGTGAGACCATCAGTAGACACAAGGGGTTTGCATGTTCTGGTCCTTTCTTGACATATTCCAGCTGCTTGATAAAAAATCTGCAGCTTGATATCTATATTTTATTGAGTTTTACTTTCGCAGTAACAATCTAAGTGTAATAGTTTTGATTAGAAAGTATATAATTGGTGAATAAATGTGATAACCATGTCTAGAAAAGACCAGAAGAGGCCGTGTTTTGGTGATATAAGTCATAGATGAAATGCCTGGTTGGTAGTTTGATTGTCATATGGGCCCAAATAAAAATAAAAAATAGTGAATTTAAGTATGGATGCTACTAATAGCAGTCCATTCTAATATGTGTGGCATATTTCAACAACAATTTTCGAAATACAAGGTAACCATGACGACTTTGTGTGACGAAATAGAGGCGGGAATAGCCACTTCATTTAACTGTTTTATTCAATGCGACTTTCAAGGAAACCAGGCCGATTTTCATGATAGCAATAATTATTCAAAGGGCTCCGAGGGCAACAGTTTTCAATATATTTGCCCAATTCAAAAACTATAGTGTTCAGAACACCTTCAAGCATCATACCAGGCCGAAATAAAATAATCAAAGAAAATTATATCTCTACATATGGTCTCACCACCCTAAATAAGCCGAAATCCAGGGAGGTGTCTACTAATGATGGAATCATCACACAAAATATTTTTAATGCGGCTGTTCCAATATTGAAACAAAATAAAATACAAAGAAGTAATAATTTTGTGAATATTTAATAAGGCCACGTTATCTTCTTTGTCAAGGATATCATATATAACTGTTTCATGATAACCTCGCAGGGATACAGTGGGTTAAAATGATGTGTGTCTGTTCTGTGAAAGAGATCACGGATTATAGCCCAATTTTAACAGTATTGACTTTTTTACACTCTAGGGGGCGTAGCTCAAAATCTGTCTGGTAACCATACCCATAGCGGGCCTGTTTTCGAACAAGGACATCTCAAGCTTTATCCTGATATGTCACACTAAATATCTAATAGGGTGAAAAATGGTGAAATCGGCCTGCGGAATTGAGGCAGTTTACATGTGTTTCAATGGGACTGGCATTTGGGGTGGTGAGACCATCAGTAGACACAAGGGGTTTGCATGTTCTGGTCCTTTCTTGACATATTCCAGCTGCTTGATAAAAAATCTGCAGCTTGATATCTATATTTTATTGAGTTTTACTTTCGCTGTAACAATCTAAGTGTAATAGTTTTGATTAGAAAGTATATAATTGGTGAATAAATGTGATAACCATGTCTAGAAAAGACCAGAAGAGGCCGTGTTTTGGTGATATAAGTCATAGATGAAATGCCTGGTTGGTAGTTTGATTGTCATATGGGCCCAAATAAAAATAAAAAATAGTGAATTTAAGTATGGATGCTACTAATAGCAGTCCATTCTAATATGTGTGGCATATTTCAACAACAATTTTCGAAATACAAGGTAACCATGACGACTTTGTGTGACGAAATAGAGGCGGGAATAGCCACTTCATTTAACTGTTTTATTCAATGCGACTTTCAAGGAAACCAGGCCGATTTTCATGATAGCAATAATTATTCAAAGGGCTCCGAGGGCAACAGTTTTCAATATATTT
This sequence comes from Flabesymbios commensalis, assembly GCA_964017125.1. Classification (NCBI taxonomy): domain Eukaryota; kingdom Metazoa; phylum Annelida; class Polychaeta; order Terebellida; family Flabelligeridae; genus Flabesymbios; species Flabesymbios commensalis. The sequence continues at coordinate 111,555,015 of OZ024903.1, read as the reverse complement.
GCCCAATTCAAAAACTATCGTGTTCAGAACACCTTCAAGCATCATACCAGGCCGAAATAAAATAATCAAAGAAAATTATATCTCTACATATGGTCTCACCACCCTAAATAAGCCGAAATCCAGGGAGGTGTCTACTAATGATGGAATCATCACACAAAATATTTTTAATGCGGCTGTTCCAACCTCTATTGAAACAAAATAAAATACAAAGAAGTAATAATTTTGTGAATATTTAATAAGGCCACGTTATCTTCTTTGTCAAGGATATCATATATAACTGTTTCATGATAACCTCGCAGGGATACAGTGGGTTAAAATGATGTGTGTCTGTTCTGTGAAAGAGATCACGGATTATAGCCCAATTTTAACAGTATTGACTTTTTTACACTCTAGGGGGCGTAGCTCAAAATCTGTCTGGTAACCATACCCATAGCGGGCCTGTTTTCGAACAAGGACATCTCAAGCTTCATCCTGATATGTCACACTAAATATCTAATAGGGTGAAAAATGGTGAAATCGGCCTGCGGAATTGAGGCAGTTTACATGTGTTTCAATGGGACTGGCATTTGGGGTGGTGAGACCATCAGTAGACACAAGGGGTTTGCATGTTCTGGTCCTTTCTTGACATATTCCAGCTGCTTGATAAAAAATCTGCAGCTTGATATCTATATTTTATTGAGTTTTACTTTCGCTGTAACAATCTAAGTGTAATAGTTTTGATTAGAAAGTATATAATTGGTGAATAAATGTGATAACCATGTCTAGAAAAGACCAGAAGAGGCCGTGTTTTGGTGATATAAGTCATAGATGAAATGCCTGGTTGGTAGTTTGATTGTCATATGGGCCCAAATAAAAATAAAAAATAGTGAATTTAAGTATGGATGCTACTAATAGCAGTCCATTCTAATATGTGTGGCATATTTCAACAACAATTTTCGAAATACAAGGTAACCATGACGACTTTGTGTGACGAAATAGAGGCGGGAATAGCCACTTCATTTAACTGTTTTATTCAATGCGACTTTCAAGGAAACCAGGCCGATTTTCATGATAGCAATAATTATTCAAAGGGCTCCGAGGGCAACAGTTTTCAATATATTTGCCCAATTCAAAAACTATAGTGTTCAGAACACCTTCAAGCATCATACCAGGCCGAAATAAAATAATCAAAGAAAATTATATCTCTGCATATGGTCTCACCACCCTAAATAAGCCGAAATCCAGGGAGGTGTCTACTAATGATGGAATCATCACACAAAATATTTTTAATGCGGCTGTTCCAATATTGAAACAAAATAAAATACAAAGAAGTAATAATTTTGTGAATATTTAATAAGGCCACGTTATCTTCTTTGTCAAGGATATCATATATAACTGTTTCATGATAACCTCGCAGGGATACAGTGGGTTAAAATGATGTGTGTCTGTTCTGTGAAAGAGATCACGGATTATAGCCCAATTTTAACAGTATTGACTTTTTTACACTCTAGGGGGCGTAGCTCAAAATCTGTCTGGTAACCATACCCATAGCGGGCCTGTTTTCGAACAAGGACATCTCAAGCTTTATCCTGATATGTCACACTAAATATCTAATAGGGTGAAAAATGGTGAAATCGGCCTGCGGAATTGAGGCAGTTTACATGTGTTTCAATGGGACTGGCATTTGGGGTGGTGAGACCATCAGTAGACACAAGGGGTTTGCATGTTCTGGTCCTTTCTTGACATATTCCAGCTGCTTGATAAAAAATCTGCAGCTTGATATCTATATTTTATTGAGTTTTACTTTCGCTGTAACAATCTAAGTGTAATAGTTTTGATTAGAAAGTATATAATTGGTGAATAAATGTGATAACCATGTCTAGAAAAGACCAGAAGAGGCCGTGTTTTGGTGATATAAGTCATAGATGAAATGCCTGGTTGGTAGTTTGATTGTCATATGGGCCCAAATAAAAATAAAAAATAGTGAATTTAAGTATGGATGCTACTAATAGCAGTCCATTCTAATATGTGTGGCATATTTCAACAACAATTTTCGAAATACAAGGTAACCATGACGACTTTGTGTGACGAAATAGAGGCGGGAATAGCCACTTCATTTAACTGTTTTATTCAATGCGACTTTCAAGGAAACCAGGCCGATTTTCATGATAGCAATAATTATTCAAAGGGCTCCGAGGGCAACAGTTTTCAATATATTTGCCCAATTCAAAAACTATAGTGTTCAGAACACCTTCAAGCATCATACCAGGCCGAAATAAAATAATCAAAGAAAATTATATCTCTACATATGGTCTCACCACCCTAAATAAGCCGAAATCCAGGGAGGTGTCTACTAATGATGGAATCATCACACAAAATATTTTTAATGCGGCTGTTCCAACCTCTATTGAAACAAAATAAAATACAAAGAAGTAATAATTTTGTGAATATTTAATAAGGCCACGTTATCTTCTTTGTCAAGGATATCATATATAACTGTTTCATGATAACCTCGCAGGGATACAGTGGGTTAAAATGATGTGTGTCTGTTCTGTGAAAGAGATCACGGATTATAGCCCAATTTTAACAGTATTGACTTTTTTACACTCTAGGGGGCGTAGCTCAAAATCTGTCTGGTAACCATACCCATAGCGGGCCTGTTTTCGAACAAGGACATCTCAAGCTTTATCCTGATATGTCACACTAAATATCTAATAGGGTGAAAAATGGTGAAATCGGCCTGCGGAATTGAGGCAGTTTACATGTGTTTCAATGGGACTGGCATTTGGGGTGGTGAGACCATCAGTAGACACAAGGGGTTTGCATGTTCTGGTCCTTTCTTGACATATTCCAGCTGCTTGATAAAAAATCTGCAGCTTGATATCTATATTTTATTGAGTTTTACTTTCGCAGTAACAATCTAAGTGTAATAGTTTTGATTAGAAAGTATATAATTGGTGAATAAATGTGATAACCATGTCTAGAAAAGACCAGAAGAGGCCGTGTTTTGGTGATATAAGTCATAGATGAAATGCCTGGTTGGTAGTTTGATTGTCATATGGGCCCAAATAAAAATAAAAAATAGTGAATTTAAGTATGGATGCTACTAATAGCAGTCCATTCTAATATGTGTGGCATATTTCAACAACAATTTTCGAAATACAAGGTAACCATGACGACTTTGTGTGACGAAATAGAGGCGGGAATAGCCACTTCATTTAACTGTTTTATTCAATGCGACTTTCAAGGAAACCAGGCCGATTTTCATGATAGCAATAATTATTCAAAGGGCTCCGAGGGCAACAGTTTTCAATATATTTGCCCAATTCAAAAACTATAGTGTTCAGAACACCTTCAAGCATCATACCAGGCCGAAATAAAATAATCAAAGAAAATTATATCTCTACATATGGTCTCACCTCCCTAAATAAGCCGAAATCCAGGGAGGTGTCTACTAATGATGGAATCATCACACAAAATATTTTTAATGCGGCTGTTCCAATATTGAAACAAAATAAAATACAAAGAAGTAATAATTTTGTGAATATTTAATAAGGCCACGTTATCTTCTTTGTCAAGGATATCATATATAACTGTTTCATGATAACCTCGCAGGGATACAGTGGGTTAAAATGATGTGTGTCTGTTCTGTGAAAGAGATCACGGATTATAGCCCAATTTTAACAGTATTGACTTTTTTACACTCTAGGGGGCGTAGCTCAAAATCTGTCTGGTAACCATACCCATAGCGGGCCTGTTTTCGAACAAGGACATCTCAAGCTTTATCCTGATATGTCACACTAAATATCTAATAGGGTGAAAAATGGTGAAATCGGCCTGCGGAATTGAGGCAGTTTACATGTGTTTCAATGGGACTGGCATTTGGGGTGGTGAGACCATCAGTAGACACAAGGGGTTTGCATGTTCTGGTCCTTTCTTGACATATTCCAGCTGCTTGATAAAAAATCTGCAGCTTGATATCTATATTTTATTGAGTTTTACTTTCGCTGTAACAATCTAAGTGTAATAGTTTTGATTAGAAAGTATATAATTGGTGAATAAATGTGATAACCATGTCTAGAAAAGACCAGAAGAGGCCGTGTTTTGGTGATATAAGTCATAGATGAAATGCCTGGTTGGTAGTTTGATTGTCATATGGGCCCAAATAAAAATAAAAAATAGTGAATTTAAGTATGGATGCTACTAATAGCAGTCCATTCTAATATGTGTGGCATATTTCAACAACAATTTTCGAAATACAAGGTAACCATGACGACTTTGTGTGACGAAATAGAGGCGGGAATAGCCACTTCATTTAACTGTTTTATTCAATGCGACTTTCAAGGAAACCAGGCCGATTTTCATGATAGCAATAATTATTCAAAGGGCTCCGAGGGCAACAGTTTTCAATATATTTGCCCAATTCAAAAACTATAGTGTTCAGAACACCTTCAAGCATCATACCAGGCCGAAATAAAATAATCAAAGAAAATTATATCTCTACATATGGTCTCACCACCCTAAATAAGCCGAAATCCAGGGAGGTGTCTACTAATGATGGAATCATCACACAAAATATTTTTAATGCGGCTGTTCCAACCTCTATTGAAACAAAATAAAATACAAAGAAGTAATAATTTTGTGAATATTTAATAAGGCCACGTTATCTTCTTTGTCAAGGATATCATATATAACTGTTTCATGATAACCTCGCAGGGATACAGTGGGTTAAAATGATGTGTGTCTGTTCTGTGAAAGAGATCACGGATTATAGCCCAATTTTAACAGTATTGACTTTTTTACACTCTAGGGGGCGTAGCTCAAAATCTGTCTGGTAACCATACCCATAGCGGGCCTGTTTTCGAACAAGGACATCTCAAGCTTTATCCTGATATGTCACACTAAATATCTAATAGGGTGAAAAATGGTGAAATCGGCCTGCGGAATTGAGGCAGTTTACATGTGTTTCAATGGGACTGGCATTTGGGGTGGTGAGACCATCAGTAGACACAAGGGGTTTGCATGTTCTGGTCCTTTCTTGACATATTCCAGCTGCTTGATAAAAAATCTGCAGCTTGATATCTATATTTTATTGAGTTTTACTTTCGCTGTAACAATCTAAGTGTAATAGTTTTGATTAGAAAGTATATAATTGGTGAATAAATGTGATAACCATGTCTAGAAAAGACCAGAAGAGGCCGTGTTTTGGTGATATAAGTCATAGATGAAATGCCTGGTTGGTAGTTTGATTGTCATATGGGCCCAAATAAAAATAAAAAATAGTGAATTTAAGTATGGATGCTACTAATAGCAGTCCATTCTAATATGTGTGGCATATTTCAACAACAATTTTCGAAATACAAGGTAACCATGACGACTTTGTGTGACGAAATAGAGGCGGGAATAGCCACTTCATTTAACTGTTTTATTCAATGCGACTTTCAAGGAAACCAGGCCGATTTTCATGATAGCAATAATTATTCAAAGGGCTCCGAGGGCAACAGTTTTCAATATATTTGCCCAATTCAAAAACTATAGTGTTCAGAACACCTTCAAGCATCATACCAGGCCGAAATAAAATAATCAAAGAAAATTATATCTCTACATATGGTCTCACCACCCTAAATAAGCCGAAATCCAGGGAGGTGTCTACTAATGATGGAATCATCACACAAAATATTTTTAATGCGGCTGTTCCAACCTCTATTGAAACAAAATAAAATACAAAGAAGTAATAATTTTGTGAATATTTAATAAGGCCACGTTATCTTCTTTGTCAAGGATATCATATATAACTGTTTCATGATAACCTCGCAGGGATACAGTGGGTTAAAATGATGTGTGTCTGTTCTGTGAAAGAGATCACGGATTATAGCCCAATTTTAACAGTATTGACTTTTTTACACTCTAGGGGGCGTAGCTCAAAATCTGTCTGGTAACCATACCCATAGCGGGCCTGTTTTCGAACAAGGACATCTCAAGCTTTATCCTGATATGTCACACTAAATATCTAATAGGGTGAAAAATGGTGAAATCGGCCTGCGGAATTGAGGCAGTTTACATGTGTTTCAATGGGACTGGCATTTGGGGTGGTGAGACCATCAGTAGACACAAGGGGTTTGCATGTTCTGGTCCTTTCTTGACATATTCCAGCTGCTTGATAAAAAATCTGCAGCTTGATATCTATATTTTATTGAGTTTTACTTTCGCAGTAACAATCTAAGTGTAATAGTTTTGATTAGAAAGTATATAATTGGTGAATAAATGTGATAACCATGTCTAGAAAAGACCAGAAGAGGCCGTGTTTTGGTGATATAAGTCATAGATGAAATGCCTGGTTGGTAGTTTGATTGTCATATGGGCCCAAATAAAAATAAAAAATAGTGAATTTAAGTATGGATGCTACTAATAGCAGTCCATTCTAATATGTGTGGCATATTTCAACAACAATTTTCGAAATACAAGGTAACCATGACGACTTTGTGTGACGAAATAGAGGCGGGAATAGCCACTTCATTTAACTGTTTTATTCAATGCGACTTTCAAGGAAACCAGGCCGATTTTCATGATAGCAATAATTATTCAAAGGGCTCCGAGGGCAACAGTTTTCAATATATTTGCCCAATTCAAAAACTATAGTGTTCAGAACACCTTCAAGCATCATACCAGGCCGAAATAAAATAATCAAAGAAAATTATATCTCTACATATGGTCTCACCACCCTAAATAAGCCGAAATCCAGGGAGGTGTCTACTAATGATGGAATCATCACACAAAATATTTTTAATGCGGCTGTTCCAATATTGAAACAAAATAAAATACAAAGAAGTAATAATTTTGTGAATATTTAATAAGGCCACGTTATCTTCTTTGTCAAGGATATCATATATAACTGTTTCATGATAACCTCGCAGGGATACAGTGGGTTAAAATGATGTGTGTCTGTTCTGTGAAAGAGATCACGGATTATAGCCCAATTTTAACAGTATTGACTTTTTTACACTCTAGGGGGCGTAGCTCAAAATCTGTCTGGTAACCATACCCATAGCGGGCCTGTTTTCGAACAAGGACATCTCAAGCTTTATCCTGATATGTCACACTAAATATCTAATAGGGTGAAAAATGGTGAAATCGGCCTGCGGAATTGAGGCAGTTTACATGTGTTTCAATGGGACTGGCATTTGGGGTGGTGAGACCATCAGTAGACACAAGGGGTTTGCATGTTCTGGTCCTTTCTTGACATATTCCAGCTGCTTGATAAAAAATCTGCAGCTTGATATCTATATTTTATTGAGTTTTACTTTCGCTGTAACAATCTAAGTGTAATAGTTTTGATTAGAAAGTATATAATTGGTGAATAAATGTGATAACCATGTCTAGAAAAGACCAGAAGAGGCCGTGTTTTGGTGATATAAGTCATAGATGAAATGCCTGGTTGGTAGTTTGATTGTCATATGGGCCCAAATAAAAATAAAAAATAGTGAATTTAAGTATGGATGCTACTAATAGCAGTCCATTCTAATATGTGTGGCATATTTCAACAACAATTTTCGAAATACAAGGTAACCATGACGACTTTGTGTGACGAAATAGAGGCGGGAATAGCCACTTCATTTAACTGTTTTATTCAATGCGACTTTCAAGGAAACCAGGCCGATTTTCATGATAGCAATAATTATTCAAAGGGCTCCGAGGGCAACAGTTTTCAATATATTTGCCCAATTCAAAAACTATAGTGTTCAGAACACCTTCAAGCATCATACCAGGCCGAAATAAAATAATCAAAGAAAATTATATCTCTACATCAGTAGACACAAGGGGTTTGCATGTTCTGGTCCTTTCTTGACATATTCCAGCTGCTTGATAAAAAATCTGCAGCTTGATATCTATATTTTATTGAGTTTTACTTTCGCTGTAACAATCTAAGTGTAATAGTTTTGATTAGAAAGTATATAATTGGTGAATAAATGTGATAACCATGTCTAGAAAAGACCAGAAGAGGCCGTGTTTTGGTGATATAAGTCATAGATGAAATGCCTGGTTGGTAGTTTGATTGTCATATGGGCCCAAATAAAAATAAAAAATAGTGAATTTAAGTATGGATGCTACTAATAGCAGTCCATTCTAATATGTGTGGCATATTTCAACAACAATTTTCGAAATACAAGGTAACCATGACGACTTTGTGTGACGAAATAGAGGCGGGAATAGCCACTTCATTTAACTGTTTTATTCAATGCGACTTTCAAGGAAACCAGGCCGATTTTCATGATAGCAATAATTATTCAAAGGGCTCCGAGGGCAACAGTTTTCAATATATTTGCCCAATTCAAAAACTATAGTGTTCAGAACACCTTCAAGCATCATACCAGGCCGAAATAAAATAATCAAAGAAAATTATATCTCTACATATGGTCTCACCACCCTAAATAAGCCGAAATCCAGGGAGGTGTCTACTAATGATGGAATCATCACACAAAATATTTTTAATGCGGCTGTTCCAACCTCTATTGAAACAAAATAAAATACAAAGAAGTAATAATTTTGTGAATATTTAATAAGGCCACGTTATCTTCTTTGTCAAGGATATCATATATAACTGTTTCATGATAACCTCGCAGGGATACAGTGGGTTAAAATGATGTGTGTCTGTTCTGTGAAAGAGATCACGGATTATAGCCCAATTTTAACAGTATTGACTTTTTTACACTCTAGGGGGCGTAGCTCAAAATCTGTCTGGTAACCATACCCATAGCGGGCCTGTTTTCGAACAAGGACATCTCAAGCTTTATCCTGATATGTCACACTAAATATCTAATAGGGTGAAAAATGGTGAAATCGGCCTGCGGAATTGAGGCAGTTTACATGTGTTTCAATGGGACTGGCATTTGGGGTGGTGAGACCATCAGTAGACACAAGGGGTTTGCATGTTCTGGTCCTTTCTTGACATATTCCAGCTGCTTGATAAAAAATCTGCAGCTTGATATCTATATTTTATTGAGTTTTACTTTCGCTGTAACAATCTAAGTGTAATAGTTTTGATTAGAAAGTATATAATTGGTGAATAAATGTGATAACCATGTCTAGAAAAGACCAGAAGAGGCCGTGTTTTGGTGATATAAGTCATAGATGAAATGCCTGGTTGGTAGTTTGATTGTCATATGGGCCCAAATAAAAATAAAAAATAGTGAATTTAAGTATGGATGCTACTAATAGCAGTCCATTCTAATATGTGTGGCATATTTCAACAACAATTTTCGAAATACAAGGTAACCATGACGACTTTGTGTGACGAAATAGAGGCGGGAATAGCCACTTCATTTAACTGTTTTATTCAATGCGACTTTCAAGGAAACCAGGCCGATTTTCATGATAGCAATAATTATTCAAAGGGCTCCGAGGGCAACAGTTTTCAATATATTTGCCCAATTCAAAAACTATAGTGTTCAGAACACCTTCAAGCATCATACCAGGCCGAAATAAAATAATCAAAGAAAATTATATCTCTACATATGGTCTCACCACCCTAAATAAGCCGAAATCCAGGGAGGTGTCTACTAATGATGGAATCATCACACAAAATATTTTTAATGCGGCTGTTCCAACCTCTATTGAAACAAAATAAAATACAAAGAAGTAATAATTTTGTGAATATTTAATAAGGCCACGTTATCTTCTTTGTCAAGGATATCATATATAACTGTTTCATGATAACCTCGCAGGGATACAGTGGGTTAAAATGATGTGTGTCTGTTCTGTGAAAGAGATCACGGATTATAGCCCAATTTTAACAGTATTGACTTTTTTACACTCTAGGGGGCGTAGCTCAAAATCTGTCTGGTAACCATACCCATAGCGGGCCTGTTTTCGAACAAGGACATCTCAAGCTTTATCCTGATATGTCACACTAAATATCTAATAGGGTGAAAAATGGTGAAATCGGCCTGCGGAATTGAGGCAGTTTACATGTGTTTCAATGGGACTGGCATTTGGGGTGGTGAGACCATCAGTAGACACAAGGGGTTTGCATGTTCTGGTCCTTTCTTGACATATTCCAGCTGCTTGATAAAAAATCTGCAGCTTGATATCTATATTTTATTGAGTTTTACTTTCGCAGTAACAATCTAAGTGTAATAGTTTTGATTAGAAAGTATATAATTGGTGAATAAATGTGATAACCATGTCTAGAAAAGACCAGAAGAGGCCGTGTTTTGGTGATATAAGTCATAGATGAAATGCCTGGTTGGTAGTTTGATTGTCATATGGGCCCAAATAAAAATAAAAAATAGTGAATTTAAGTATGGATGCTACTAATAGCAGTCCATTCTAATATGTGTGGCATATTTCAACAACAATTTTCGAAATACAAGGTAACCATGACGACTTTGTGTGACGAAATAGAGGCGGGAATAGCCACTTCATTTAACTGTTTTATTCAATGCGACTTTCAAGGAAACCAGGCCGATTTTCATGATAGCAATAATTATTCAAAGGGCTCCGAGGGCAACAGTTTTCAATATATTTGCCCAATTCAAAAACTATAGTGTTCAGAACACCTTCAAGCATCATACCAGGCCGAAATAAAATAATCAAAGAAAATTATATCTCTACATATGGTCTCACCACCCTAAATAAGCCGAAATCCAGGGAGGTGTCTACTAATGATGGAATCATCACACAAAATATTTTTAATGCGGCTGTTCCAATATTGAAACAAAATAAAATACAAAGAAGTAATAATTTTGTGAATATTTAATAAGGCCACGTTATCTTCTTTGTCAAGGATATCATATATAACTGTTTCATGATAACCTCGCAGGGATACAGTGGGTTAAAATGATGTGTGTCTGTTCTGTGAAAGAGATCACGGATTATAGCCCAATTTTAACAGTATTGACTTTTTTACACTCTAGGGGGCGTAGCTCAAAATCTGTCTGGTAACCATACCCATAGCGGGCCTGTTTTCGAACAAGGACATCTCAAGCTTTATCCTGATATGTCACACTAAATATCTAATAGGGTGAAAAATGGTGAAATCGGCCTACGGAATTGAGGCAGTTTACATGTGTTTCAATGGGACTGGCATTTGGGGTGGTGAGACCATCAGTAGACACAAGGGGTTTGCATGTTCTGGTCCTTTCTTGACATATTCCAGCTGCTTGATAAAAAATCTGCAGCTTGATATCTATATTTTATTGAGTTTTACTTTCGCTGTAACAATCTAAGTGTAATAGTTTTGATTAGAAAGTATATAATTGGTGAATAAATGTGATAACCATGTCTAGAAAAGACCAGAAGAGGCCGTGTTTTGGTGATATAAGTCATAGATGAAATGCCTGGTTGGTAGTTTGATTGTCATATGGGCCCAAATAAAAATAAAAAATAGTGAATTTAAGTATGGATGCTACTAATAGCAGTCCATTCTAATATGTGTGGCATATTTCAACAACAATTTTCGAAATACAAGGTAACCATGACGACTTTGTGTGACGAAATAGAGGCGGGAATAGCCACTTCATTTAACTGTTTTATTCAATGCGACTTTCAAGGAAACCAGGCCGATTTTCATGATAGCAATAATTATTCAAAGGGCTCCGAGGGCAACAGTTTTCAATATATTTGCCCAATTCAAAAACTATAGTGTTCAGAACACCTTCAAGCATCATACCAGGCCGAAATAAAATAATCAAAGAAAATTATATCTCTACATATGGTCTCACCACCCTAAATAAGCCGAAATCCAGGGAGGTGTCTACTAATGATGGAATCATCACACAAAATATTTTTAATGCGGCTGTTCCAACCTCTATTGAAACAAAATAAAATACAAAGAAGTAATAATTTTGTGAATATTTAATAAGGCCACGTTATCTTCTTTGTCAAGGATATCATATATAACTGTTTCATGATAACCTCGCAGGGATACAGTGGGTTAAAATGATGTGTGTCTGTTCTGTGAAAGAGATCACGGATTATAGCCCAATTTTAACAGTATTGACTTTTTTACACTCTAGGGGGCGTAGCTCAAAATCTGTCTGGTAACCATACCCATAGCGGGCCTGTTTTCGAACAAGGACATCTCAAGCTTTATCCTGATATGTCACACTAAATATCTAATAGGGTGAAAAATGGTGAAATCGGCCTGCGGAATTGAGGCAGTTTACATGTGTTTCAATGGGACTGGCATTTGGGGTGGTGAGACCATCAGTAGACACAAGGGGTTTGCATGTTCTGGTCCTTTCTTGACATATTCCAGCTGCTTGATAAAAAATCTGCAGCTTGATATCTATATTTTATTGAGTTTTACTTTCGCAGTAACAATCTAAGTGTAATAGTTTTGATTAGAAAGTATATAATTGGTGAATAAATGTGATAACCATGTCTAGAAAAGACCAGAAGAGGCCGTGTTTTGGTGATATAAGTCATAGATGAAATGCCTGGTTGGTAGTTTGATTGTCATATGGGCCCAAATAAAAATAAAAAATAGTGAATTTAAGTATGGATGCTACTAATAGCAGTCCATTCTAATATGTGTGGCATATTTCAACAACAATTTTCGAAATACAAGGTAACCATGACGACTTTGTGTGACGAAATAGAGGCGGGAATAGCCACTTCATTTAACTGTTTTATTCAATGCGACTTTCAAGGAAACCAGGCCGATTTTCATGATAGCAATAATTATTCAAAGGGCTCCGAGGGCAACAGTTTTCAATATATTTGCCCAATTCAAAAACTATAGTGTTCAGAACACCTTCAAGCATCATACCAGGCCGAAATAAAATAATCAAAGAAAATTATATCTCTACATATGGTCTCACCACCCTAAATAAGCCGAAATCCAGGGAGGTGTCTACTAATGATGGAATCATCACACAAAATATTTTTAATGCGGCTGTTCCAATATTGAAACAAAATAAAATACAAAGAAGTAATAATTTTGTGAATATTTAATAAGGCCACGTTATCTTCTTTGTCAAGGATATCATATATAACTGTTTCATGATAACCTCGCAGGGATACAGTGGGTTAAAATGATGTGTGTCTGTTCTGTGAAAGAGATCACGGATTATAGCCCAATTTTAACAGTATTGACTTTTTTACACTCTAGGGGGCGTAGCTCAAAATCTGTCTGGTAACCATACCCATAGCGGGCCTGTTTTCGAACAAGGACATCTCAAGCTTTATCCTGATATGTCACACTAAATATCTAATAGGGTGAAAAATGGTGAAATCGGCCTGCGGAATTGAGGCAGTTTACATGTGTTTCAATGGGACTGGCATTTGGGGTGGTGAGACCATCAGTAGACACAAGGGGTTTGCATGTTCTGGTCCTTTCTTGACATATTCCAGCTGCTTGATAAAAAATCTGCAGCTTGATATCTATATTTTATTGAGTTTTACTTTCGCTGTAACAATCTAAGTGTAATAGTTTTGATTAGAAAGTATATAATTGGTGAATAAATGTGATAACCATGTCTAGAAAAGACCAGAAGAGGCCGTGTTTTGGTGATATAAGTCATAGATGAAATGCCTGGTTGGTAGTTTGATTGTCATATGGGCCCAAATAAAAATAAAAAATAGTGAATTTAAGTATGGATGCTACTAATAGCAGTCCATTCTAATATGTGTGGCATATTTCAACAACAATTTTCGAAATACAAGGTAACCATGACGACTTTGTGTGACGAAATAGAGGCGGGAATAGCCACTTCATTTAACTGTTTTATTCAATGCGACTTTCAAGGAAACCAGGCCGATTTTCATGATAGCAATAATTATTCAAAGGGCTCCGAGGGCAACAGTTTTCAATATATTTGCCCAATTCAAAAACTATAGTGTTCAGAACACCTTCAAGCATCATACCAGGCCGAAATAAAATAATCAAAGAAAATTATATCTCTACATATGGTCTCACCACCCTAAATAAGCCGAAATCCAGGGAGGTGTCTACTAATGATGGAATCATCACACAAAATATTTTTAATGCGGCTGTTCCAACCTCTATTGAAACAAAATAAAATACAAAGAAGTAATAATTTTGTGAATATTTAATAAGGCCACGTTATCTTCTTTGTCAAGGATATCATATATAACTGTTTCATGATAACCTCGCAGGGATACAGTGGGTTAAAATGATGTGTGTCTGTTCTGTGAAAGAGATCACGGATTATAGCCCAATTTTAACAGTATTGACTTTTTTACACTCTAGGGGGCGTAGCTCAAAATCTGTCTGGTAACCATACCCATAGCGGGCCTGTTTTCGAACAAGGACATCTCAAGCTTTATCCTGATATGTCACACTAAATATCTAATAGGGTGAAAAATGGTGAAATCGGCCTGCGGAATTGAGGCAGTTTACATGTGTTTCAATGGGACTGGCATTTGGGGTGGTGAGACCATCAGTAGACACAAGGGGTTTGCATGTTCTGGTCCTTTCTTGACATATTCCAGCTGCTTGATAAAAAATCTGCAGCTTGATATCTATATTTTATTGAGTTTTACTTTCGCTGTAACAATCTAAGTGTAATAGTTTTGATTAGAAAGTATATAATTGGTGAATAAATGTGATAACCATGTCTAGAAAAGACCAGAAGAGGCCGTGTTTTGGTGATATAAGTCATAGATGAAATGCCTGGTTGGTAGTTTGATTGTCATATGGGCCCAAATAAAAATAAAAAATAGTGAATTTAAGTATGGATGCTACTAATAGCAGTCCATTCTAATATGTGTGGCATATTTCAACAACAATTTTCGAAATACAAGGTAACCATGACGACTTTGTGTGACGAAATAGAGGCGGGAATAGCCACTTCATTTAACTGTTTTATTCAATGCGACTTTCAAGGAAACCAGGCCGATTTTCATGATAGCAATAATTATTCAAAGGGCTCCGAGGGCAACAGTTTTCAATATATTTGCCCAATTCAAAAACTATAGTGTTCAGAACACCTTCAAGCATCATACCAGGCCGAAATAAAATAATCAAAGAAAATTATATCTCTACATATGGTCTCACCACCCTAAATAAGCCGAAATCCAGGGAGGTGTCTACTAATGATGGAATCATCACACAAAATATTTTTAATGCGGCTGTTCCAACCTCTATTGAAACAAAATAAAATACAAAGAAGTAATAATTTTGTGAATATTTAATAAGGCCACGTTATCTTCTTTGTCAAGGATATCATATATAACTGTTTCATGATAACCTCGCAGGGATACAGTGGGTTAAAATGATGTGTGTCTGTTCTGTGAAAGAGATCACGGATTATAGCCCAATTTTAACAGTATTGACTTTTTTACACTCTAGGGGGCGTAGCTCAAAATCTGTCTGGTAACCATACCCATAGCGGGCCTGTTTTCGAACAAGGACATCTCAAGCTTTATCCTGATATGTCACACTAAATATCTAATAGGGTGAAAAATGGTGAAATCGGCCTGCGGAATTGAGGCAGTTTACATGTGTTTCAATGGGACTGGCATTTGGGGTGGTGAGACCATCAGTAGACACAAGGGGTTTGCATGTTCTGGTCCTTTCTTGACATATTCCAGCTGCTTGATAAAAAATCTGCAGCTTGATATCTATATTTTATTGAGTTTTACTTTCGCAGTAACAATCTAAGTGTAATAGTTTTGATTAGAAAGTATATAATTGGTGAATAAATGTGATAACCATGTCTAGAAAAGACCAGAAGAGGCCGTGTTTTGGTGATATAAGTCATAGATGAAATGCCTGGTTGGTAGTTTGATTGTCATATGGGCCCAAATAAAAATAAAAAATAGTGAATTTAAGTATGGATGCTACTAATAGCAGTCCATTCTAATATGTGTGGCATATTTCAACAACAATTTTCGAAATACAAGGTAACCATGACGACTTTGTGTGACGAAATAGAGGCGGGAATAGCCACTTCATTTAACTGTTTTATTCAATGCGACTTTCAAGGAAACCAGGCCGATTTTCATGATAGCAATAATTATTCAAAGGGCTCCGAGGGCAACAGTTTTCAATATATTTGCCCAATTCAAAAACTATAGTGTTCAGAACACCTTCAAGCATCATACCAGGCCGAAATAAAATAATCAAAGAAAATTATATCTCTACATATGGTCTCACCACCCTAAATAAGCCGAAATCCAGGGAGGTGTCTACTAATGATGGAATCATCACACAAAATATTTTTAATGCGGCTGTTCCAACCTCTATTGAAACAAAATAAAATACAAAGAAGTAATAATTTTGTGAATATTTAATAAGGCCACGTTATCTTCTTTGTCAAGGATATCATATATAACTGTTTCATGATAACCTCGCAGGGATACAGTGGGTTAAAATGATGTGTGTCTGTTCTGTGAAAGAGATCACGGATTATAGCCCAATTTTAACAGTATTGACTTTTTTACACTCTAGGGGGCGTAGCTCAAAATCTGTCTGGTAACCATACCCATAGCGGGCCTGTTTTCGAACAAGGACATCTCAAGCTTTATCCTGATATGTCACACTAAATATCTAATAGGGTGAAAAATGGTGAAATCGGCCTGCGGAATTGAGGCAGTTTACATGTGTTTCAATGGGACTGGCATTTGGGGTGGTGAGACCATCAGTAGACACAAGGGGTTTGCATGTTCTGGTCCTTTCTTGACATATTCCAGCTGCTTGATAAAAAATCTGCAGCTTGATATCTATATTTTATTGAGTTTTACTTTCGCAGTAACAATCTAAGTGTAATAGTTTTGATTAGAAAGTATATAATTGGTGAATAAATGTGATAACCATGTCTAGAAAAGACCAGAAGAGGCCGTGTTTTGGTGATATAAGTCATAGATGAAATGCCTGGTTGGTAGTTTGATTGTCATATGGGCCCAAATAAAAATAAAAAATAGTGAATTTAAGTATGGATGCTACTAATAGCAGTCCATTCTAATATGTGTGGCATATTTCAACAACAATTTTCGAAATACAAGGTAACCATGACGACTTTGTGTGACGAAATAGAGGCGGGAATAGCCACTTCATTTAACTGTTTTATTCAATGCGACTTTCAAGGAAACCAGGCCGATTTTCATGATAGCAATAATTATTCAAAGGGCTCCGAGGGCAACAGTTTTCAATATATTTGCCCAATTCAAAAACTATAGTGTTCAGAACACCTTCAAGCATCATACCAGGCCGAAATAAAATAATCAAAGAAAATTATATCTCTACATATGGTCTCACCACCCTAAATAAGCCGAAATCCAGGGAGGTGTCTACTAATGATGGAATCATCACACAAAATATTTTTAATGCGGCTGTTCCAATATTGAAACAAAATAAAATACAAAGAAGTAATAATTTTGTGAATATTTAATAAGGCCACGTTATCTTCTTTGTCAAGGATATCATATATAACTGTTTCATGATAACCTCGCAGGGATACAGTGGGTTAAAATGATGTGTGTCTGTTCTGTGAAAGAGATCACGGATTATAGCCCAATTTTAACAGTATTGACTTTTTTACACTCTAGGGGGCGTAGCTCAAAATCTGTCTGGTAACCATACCCATAGCGGGCCTGTTTTCGAACAAGGACATCTCAAGCTTTATCCTGATATGTCACACTAAATATCTAATAGGGTGAAAAATGGTGAAATCGGCCTGCGGAATTGAGGCAGTTTACATGTGTTTCAATGGGACTGGCATTTGGGGTGGTGAGACCATCAGTAGACACAAGGGGTTTGCATGTTCTGGTCCTTTCTTGACATATTCCAGCTGCTTGATAAAAAATCTGCAGCTTGATATCTATATTTTATTGAGTTTTACTTTCGCTGTAACAATCTAAGTGTAATAGTTTTGATTAGAAAGTATATAATTGGTGAATAAATGTGATAACCATGTCTAGAAAAGACCAGAAGAGGCCGTGTTTTGGTGATATAAGTCATAGATGAAATGCCTGGTTGGTAGTTTGATTGTCATATGGGCCCAAATAAAAATAAAAAATAGTGAATTTAAGTATGGATGCTACTAATAGCAGTCCATTCTAATATGTGTGGCATATTTCAACAACAATTTTCGAAATACAAGGTAACCATGACGACTTTGTGTGACGAAATAGAGGCGGGAATAGCCACTTCATTTAACTGTTTTATTCAATGCGACTTTCAAGGAAACCAGGCCGATTTTCATGATAGCAATAATTATTCAAAGGGCTCCGAGGGCAACAGTTTTCAATATATTTGCCCAATTCAAAAACTATAGTGTTCAGAACACCTTCAAGCATCATACCAGGCCGAAATAAAATAATCAAAGAAAATTATATCTCTACATATGGTCTCACCACCCTAAATAAGCCGAAATCCAGGGAGGTGTCTACTAATGATGGAATCATCACACAAAATATTTTTAATGCGGCTGTTCCAACCTCTATTGAAACAAAATAAAATACAAAGAAGTAATAATTTTGTGAATATTTAATAAGGCCACGTTATCTTCTTTGTCAAGGATATCATATATAACTGTTTCATGATAACCTCGCAGGGATACAGTGGGTTAAAATGATGTGTGTCTGTTCTGTGAAAGAGATCACGGATTATAGCCCAATTTTAACAGTATTGACTTTTTTACACTCTAGGGGGCGTAGCTCAAAATCTGTCTGGTAACCATACCCATAGCGGGCCTGTTTTCGAACAAGGACATCTCAAGCTTTATCCTGATATGTCACACTAAATATCTAATAGGGTGAAAAATGGTGAAATCGGCCTGCGGAATTGAGGCAGTTTACATGTGTTTCAATGGGACTGGCATTTGGGGTGGTGAGACCATCAGTAGACACAAGGGGTTTGCATGTTCTGGTCCTTTCTTGACATATTCCAGCTGCTTGATAAAAAATCTGCAGCTTGATATCTATATTTTATTGAGTTTTACTTTCGCTGTAACAATCTAAGTGTAATAGTTTTGATTAGAAAGTATATAATTGGTGAATAAATGTGATAACCATGTCTAGAAAAGACCAGAAGAGGCCGTGTTTTGGTGATATAAGTCATAGATGAAATGCCTGGTTGGTAGTTTGATTGTCATATGGGCCCAAATAAAAATAAAAAATAGTGAATTTAAGTATGGATGCTACTAATAGCAGTCCATTCTAATATGTGTGGCATATTTCAACAACAATTTTCGAAATACAAGGTAACCATGACGACTTTGTGTGACGAAATAGAGGCGGGAATAGCCACTTCATTTAACTGTTTTATTCAATGCGACTTTCAAGGAAACCAGGCCGATTTTCATGATAGCAATAATTATTCAAAGGGCTCCGAGGGCAACAGTTTTCAATATATTTGCCCAATTCAAAAACTATAGTGTTCAGAACACCTTCAAGCATCATACCAGGCCGAAATAAAATAATCAAAGAAAATTATATCTCTACATATGGTCTCACCACCCTAAATAAGCCGAAATCCAGGGAGGTGTCTACTAATGATGGAATCATCACACAAAATATTTTTAATGCGGCTGTTCCAACCTCTATTGAAACAAAATAAAATACAAAGAAGTAATAATTTTGTGAATATTTAATAAGGCCACGTTATCTTCTTTGTCAAGGATATCATATATAACTGTTTCATGATAACCTCGCAGGGATACAGTGGGTTAAAATGATGTGTGTCTGTTCTGTGAAAGAGATCACGGATTATAGCCCAATTTTAACAGTATTGACTTTTTTACACTCTAGGGGGCGTAGCTCAAAATCTGTCTGGTAACCATACCCATAGCGGGCCTGTTTTCGAACAAGGACATCTCAAGCTTTATCCTGATATGTCACACTAAATATCTAATAGGGTGAAAAATGGTGAAATCGGCCTGCGGAATTGAGGCAGTTTACATGTGTTTCAATGGGACTGGCATTTGGGGTGGTGAGACCATCAGTAGACACAAGGGGTTTGCATGTTCTGGTCCTTTCTTGACATATTCCAGCTGCTTGATAAAAAATCTGCAGCTTGATATCTATATTTTATTGAGTTTTACTTTCGCAGTAACAATCTAAGTGTAATAGTTTTGATTAGAAAGTATATAATTGGTGAATAAATGTGATAACCATGTCTAGAAAAGACCAGAAGAGGCCGTGTTTTGGTGATATAAGTCATAGATGAAATGCCTGGTTGGTAGTTTGATTGTCATATGGGCCCAAATAAAAATAAAAAATAGTGAATTTAAGTATGGATGCTACTAATAGCAGTCCATTCTAATATGTGTGGCATATTTCAACAACAATTTTCGAAATACAAGGTAACCATGACGACTTTGTGTGACGAAATAGAGGCGGGAATAGCCACTTCATTTAACTGTTTTATTCAATGCGACTTTCAAGGAAACCAGGCCGATTTTCATGATAGCAATAATTATTCAAAGGGCTCCGAGGGCAACAGTTTTCAATATATTTGCCCAATTCAAAAACTATAGTGTTCAGAACACCTTCAAGCATCATACCAGGCCGAAATAAAATAATCAAAGAAAATTATATCTCTACATATGGTCTCACCACCCTAAATAAGCCGAAATCCAGGGAGGTGTCTACTAATGATGGAATCATCACACAAAATATTTTTAATGCGGCTGTTCCAATATTGAAACAAAATAAAATACAAAGAAGTAATAATTTTGTGAATATTTAATAAGGCCACGTTATCTTCTTTGTCAAGGATATCATATATAACTGTTTCATGATAACCTCGCAGGGATACAGTGGGTTAAAATGATGTGTGTCTGTTCTGTGAAAGAGATCACGGATTATAGCCCAATTTTAACAGTATTGACTTTTTTACACTCTAGGGGGCGTAGCTCAAAATCTGTCTGGTAACCATACCCATAGCGGGCCTGTTTTCGAACAAGGACATCTCAAGCTTTATCCTGATATGTCACACTAAATATCTAATAGGGTGAAAAATGGTGAAATCGGCCTGCGGAATTGAGGCAGTTTACATGTGTTTCAATGGGACTGGCATTTGGGGTGGTGAGACCATCAGTAGACACAAGGGGTTTGCATGTTCTGGTCCTTTCTTGACATATTCCAGCTGCTTGATAAAAAATCTGCAGCTTGATATCTATATTTTATTGAGTTTTACTTTCGCTGTAACAATCTAAGTGTAATAGTTTTGATTAGAAAGTATATAATTGGTGAATAAATGTGATAACCATGTCTAGAAAAGACCAGAAGAGGCCGTGTTTTGGTGATATAAGTCATAGATGAAATGCCTGGTTGGTAGTTTGATTGTCATATGGGCCCAAATAAAAATAAAAAATAGTGAATTTAAGTATGGATGCTACTAATAGCAGTCCATTCTAATATGTGTGGCATATTTCAACAACAATTTTCGAAATACAAGGTAACCATGACGACTTTGTGTGACGAAATAGAGGCGGGAATAGCCACTTCATTTAACTGTTTTATTCAATGCGACTTTCAAGGAAACCAGGCCGATTTTCATGATAGCAATAATTATTCAAAGGGCTCCGAGGGCAACAGTTTTCAATATATTTGCCCAATTCAAAAACTATAGTGTTCAGAACACCTTCAAGCATCATACCAGGCCGAAATAAAATAATCAAAGAAAATTATATCTCTACATATGGTCTCACCACCCTAAATAAGCCGAAATCCAGGGAGGTGTCTACTAATGATGGAATCATCACACAAAATATTTTTAATGCGGCTGTTCCAACCTCTATTGAAACAAAATAAAATACAAAGAAGTAATAATTTTGTGAATATTTAATAAGGCCACGTTATCTTCTTTGTCAAGGATATCATATATAACTGTTTCATGATAACCTCGCAGGGATACAGTGGGTTAAAATGATGTGTGTCTGTTCTGTGAAAGAGATCACGGATTATAGCCCAATTTTAACAGTATTGACTTTTTTACACTCTAGGGGGCGTAGCTCAAAATCTGTCTGGTAACCATACCCATAGCGGGCCTGTTTTCGAACAAGGACATCTCAAGCTTTATCCTGATATGTCACACTAAATATCTAATAGGGTGAAAAATGGTGAAATCGGCCTGCGGAATTGAGGCAGTTTACATGTGTTTCAATGGGACTGGCATTTGGGGTGGTGAGACCATCAGTAGACACAAGGGGTTTGCATGTTCTGGTCCTTTCTTGACATATTCCAGCTGCTTGATAAAAAATCTGCAGCTTGATATCTATATTTTATTGAGTTTTACTTTCGCAGTAACAATCTAAGTGTAATAGTTTTGATTAGAAAGTATATAATTGGTGAATAAATGTGATAACCATGTCTAGAAAAGACCAGAAGAGGCCGTGTTTTGGTGATATAAGTCATAGATGAAATGCCTGGTTGGTAGTTTGATTGTCATATGGGCCCAAATAAAAATAAAAAATAGTGAATTTAAGTATGGATGCTACTAATAGCAGTCCATTCTAATATGTGTGGCATATTTCAACAACAATTTTCGAAATACAAGGTAACCATGACGACTTTGTGTGACGAAATAGAGGCGGGAATAGCCACTTCATTTAACTGTTTTATTCAATGCGACTTTCAAGGAAACCAGGCCGATTTTCATGATAGCAATAATTATTCAAAGGGCTCCGAGGGCAACAGTTTTCAATATATTTGCCCAATTCAAAAACTATAGTGTTCAGAACACCTTCAAGCATCATACCAGGCCGAAATAAAATAATCAAAGAAAATTATATCTCTACATATGGTCTCACCACCCTAAATAAGCCGAAATCCAGGGAGGTGTCTACTAATGATGGAATCATCACACAAAATATTTTTAATGCGGCTGTTCCAATATTGAAACAAAATAAAATACAAAGAAGTAATAATTTTTTGAATATTTAATAAGGCCACGTTATCTTCTTTGTCAAGGATATCATATATAACTGTTTCATGATAACCTCGCAGGGATACAGTGGGTTAAAATGATGTGTGTCTGTTCTGTGAAAGAGATCACGGATTATAGCCCAATTTTAACAGTATTGACTTTTTTACACTCTAGGGGGCGTAGCTCAAAATCTGTCTGGTAACCATACCCATAGCGGGCCTGTTTTCGAACAAGGACATCTCAAGCTTTATCCTGATATGTCACACTAAATATCTAATAGGGTGAAAAATGGTGAAATCGGCCTGCGGAATTGAGGCAGTTTACATGTGTTTCAATGGGACTGGCATTTGGGGTGGTGAGACCATCAGTAGACACAAGGGGTTTGCATGTTCTGGTCCTTTCTTGACATATTCCAGCTGCTTGATAAAAAATCTGCAGCTTGATATCTATATTTTATTGAGTTTTACTTTCGCTGTAACAATCTAAGTGTAATAGTTTTGATTAGAAAGTATATAATTGGTGAATAAATGTGATAACCATGTCTAGAAAAGACCAGAAGAGGCCGTGTTTTGGTGATATAAGTCATAGATGAAATGCCTGGTTGGTAGTTTGATTGTCATATGGGCCCAAATAAAAATAAAAAATAGTGAATTTAAGTATGGATGCTACTAATAGCAGTCCATTCTAATATGTGTGGCATATTTCAACAACAATTTTCGAAATACAAGGTAACCATGACGACTTTGTGTGACGAAATAGAGGCGGGAATAGCCACTTCATTTAACTGTTTTATTCAATGCGACTTTCAAGGAAACCAGGCCGATTTTCATGATAGCAATAATTATTCAAAGGGCTCCGAGGGCAACAGTTTTCAATATATTTGCCCAATTCAAAAACTATAGTGTTCAGAACACCTTCAAGCATCATACCAGGCCGAAATAAAATAATCAAAGAAAATTATATCTCTACATATGGTCTCACCACCCTAAATAAGCCGA
Source organism: Flabesymbios commensalis (assembly GCA_964017125.1). Lineage (NCBI taxonomy): Eukaryota > Metazoa > Annelida > Polychaeta > Terebellida > Flabelligeridae > Flabesymbios > Flabesymbios commensalis. Next base: position 111,531,204 of record OZ024903.1, on the reverse strand, counting down.
AATCCAGGGAGGTGTCTACTAATGATGGAATCATCACACAAAATATTTTTAATGCGGCTGTTCCAACCTCTATTGAAACAAAATAAAATACAAAGAAGTAATAATTTTGTGAATATTTAATAAGGCCACGTTATCTTCTTTGTCAAGGATATCATATATAACTGTTTCATGATAACCTCGCAGGGATACAGTGGGTTAAAATGATGTGTGTCTGTTCTGTGAAAGAGATCACGGATTATAGCCCAATTTTAACAGTATTGACTTTTTTACACTCTAGGGGGCGTAGCTCAAAATCTGTCTGGTAACCATACCCATAGCGGGCCTGTTTTCGAACAAGGACATCTCAAGCTTTATCCTGATATGTCACACTAAATATCTAATAGGGTGAAAAATGGTGAAATCGGCCTGCGGAATTGAGGCAGTTTACATGTGTTTCAATGGGACTGGCATTTGGGGTGGTGAGACCATCAGTAGACACAAGGGGTTTGCATGTTCTGGTCCTTTCTTGACATATTCCAGCTGCTTGATAAAAAATCTGCAGCTTGATATCTATATTTTATTGAGTTTTACTTTCGCAGTAACAATCTAAGTGTAATAGTTTTGATTAGAAAGTATATAATTGGTGAATAAATGTGATAACCATGTCTAGAAAAGACCAGAAGAGGCCGTGTTTTGGTGATATAAGTCATAGATGAAATGCCTGGTTGGTAGTTTGATTGTCATATGGGCCCAAATAAAAATAAAAAATAGTGAATTTAAGTATGGATGCTACTAATAGCAGTCCATTCTAATATGTGTGGCATATTTCAACAACAATTTTCGAAATACAAGGTAACCATGACGACTTTGTGTGACGAAATAGAGGCGGGAATAGCCACTTCATTTAACTGTTTTATTCAATGCGACTTTCAAGGAAACCAGGCCGATTTTCATGATAGCAATAATTATTCAAAGGGCTCCGAGGGCAACAGTTTTCAATATATTTGCCCAATTCAAAAACTATAGTGTTCAGAACACCTTCAAGCATCATACCAGGCCGAAATAAAATAATCAAAGAAAATTATATCTCTACATATGGTCTCACCACCCTAAATAAGCCGAAATCCAGGGAGGTGTCTACTAATGATGGAATCATCACACAAAATATTTTTAATGCGGCTGTTCCAATATTGAAACAAAATAAAATACAAAGAAGTAATAATTTTGTGAATATTTAATAAGGCCACGTTATCTTCTTTGTCAAGGATATCATATATAACTGTTTCATGATAACCTCGCAGGGATACAGTGGGTTAAAATGATGTGTGTCTGTTCTGTGAAAGAGATCACGGATTATAGCCCAATTTTAACAGTATTGACTTTTTTACACTCTAGGGGGCGTAGCTCAAAATCTGTCTGGTAACCATACCCATAGCGGGCCTGTTTTCGAACAAGGACATCTCAAGCTTTATCCTGATATGTCACACTAAATATCTAATAGGGTGAAAAATGGTGAAATCGGCCTGCGGAATTGAGGCAGTTTACATGTGTTTCAATGGGACTGGCATTTGGGGTGGTGAGACCATCAGTAGACACAAGGGGTTTGCATGTTCTGGTCCTTTCTTGACATATTCCAGCTGCTTGATAAAAAATCTGCAGCTTGATATCTATATTTTATTGAGTTTTACTTTCGCTGTAACAATCTAAGTGTAATAGTTTTGATTAGAAAGTATATAATTGGTGAATAAATGTGATAACCATGTCTAGAAAAGACCAGAAGAGGCCGTGTTTTGGTGATATAAGTCATAGATGAAATGCCTGGTTGGTAGTTTGATTGTCATATGGGCCCAAATAAAAATAAAAAATAGTGAATTTAAGTATGGATGCTACTAATAGCAGTCCATTCTAATATGTGTGGCATATTTCAACAACAATTTTCGAAATACAAGGTAACCATGACGACTTTGTGTGACGAAATAGAGGCGGGAATAGCCACTTCATTTAACTGTTTTATTCAATGCGACTTTCAAGGAAACCAGGCCGATTTTCATGATAGCAATAATTATTCAAAGGGCTCCGAGGGCAACAGTTTTCAATATATTTGCCCAATTCAAAAACTATAGTGTTCAGAACACCTTCAAGCATCATACCAGGCCGAAATAAAATAATCAAAGAAAATTATATCTCTACATATGGTCTCACCACCCTAAATAAGCCGAAATCCAGGGAGGTGTCTACTAATGATGGAATCATCACACAAAATATTTTTAATGCGGCTGTTCCAACCTCTATTGAAACAAAATAAAATACAAAGAAGTAATAATTTTGTGAATATTTAATAAGGCCACGTTATCTTCTTTGTCAAGGATATCATATATAACTGTTTCATGATAACCTCGCAGGGATACAGTGGGTTAAAATGATGTGTGTCTGTTCTGTGAAAGAGATCACGGATTATAGCCCAATTTTAACAGTATTGACTTTTTTACACTCTAGGGGGCGTAGCTCAAAATCTGTCTGGTAACCATACCCATAGCGGGCCTGTTTTCGAACAAGGACATCTCAAGCTTTATCCTGATATGTCACACTAAATATCTAATAGGGTGAAAAATGGTGAAATCGGCCTGCGGAATTGAGGCAGTTTACATGTGTTTCAATGGGACTGGCATTTGGGGTGGTGAGACCATCAGTAGACACAAGGGGTTTGCATGTTCTGGTCCTTTCTTGACATATTCCAGCTGCTTGATAAAAAATCTGCAGCTTGATATCTATATTTTATTGAGTTTTACTTTCGCAGTAACAATCTAAGTGTAATAGTTTTGATTAGAAAGTATATAATTGGTGAATAAATGTGATAACCATGTCTAGAAAAGACCAGAAGAGGCCGTGTTTTGGTGATATAAGTCATAGATGAAATGCCTGGTTGGTAGTTTGATTGTCATATGGGCCCAAATAAAAATAAAAAATAGTGAATTTAAGTATGGATGCTACTAATAGCAGTCCATTCTAATATGTGTGGCATATTTCAACAACAATTTTCGAAATACAAGGTAACCATGACGACTTTGTGTGACGAAATAGAGGCGGGAATAGCCACTTCATTTAACTGTTTTATTCAATGCGACTTTCAAGGAAACCAGGCCGATTTTCATGATAGCAATAATTATTCAAAGGGCTCCGAGGGCAACAGTTTTCAATATATTTGCCCAATTCAAAAACTATAGTGTTCAGAACACCTTCAAGCATCATACCAGGCCGAAATAAAATAATCAAAGAAAATTATATCTCTACATATGGTCTCACCACCCTAAATAAGCCGAAATCCAGGGAGGTGTCTACTAATGATGGAATCATCACACAAAATATTTTTAATGCGGCTGTTCCAATATTGAAACAAAATAAAATACAAAGAAGTAATAATTTTGTGAATATTTAATAAGGCCACGTTATCTTCTTTGTCAAGGATATCATATATAACTGTTTCATGATAACCTCGCAGGGATACAGTGGGTTAAAATGATGTGTGTCTGTTCTGTGAAAGAGATCACGGATTATAGCCCAATTTTAACAGTATTGACTTTTTTACACTCTAGGGGGCGTAGCTCAAAATCTGTCTGGTAACCATACCCATAGCGGGCCTGTTTTCGAACAAGGACATCTCAAGCTTTATCCTGATATGTCACACTAAATATCTAATAGGGTGAAAAATGGTGAAATCGGCCTGCGGAATTGAGGCAGTTTACATGTGTTTCAATGGGACTGGCATTTGGGGTGGTGAGACCATCAGTAGACACAAGGGGTTTGCATGTTCTGGTCCTTTCTTGACATATTCCAGCTGCTTGATAAAAAATCTGCAGCTTGATATCTATATTTTATTGAGTTTTACTTTCGCTGTAACAATCTAAGTGTAATAGTTTTGATTAGAAAGTATATAATTGGTGAATAAATGTGATAACCATGTCTAGAAAAGACCAGAAGAGGCCGTGTTTTGGTGATATAAGTCATAGATGAAATGCCTGGTTGGTAGTTTGATTGTCATATGGGCCCAAATAAAAATAAAAAATAGTGAATTTAAGTATGGATGCTACTAATAGCAGTCCATTCTAATATGTGTGGCATATTTCAACAACAATTTTCGAAATACAAGGTAACCATGACGACTTTGTGTGACGAAATAGAGGCGGGAATAGCCACTTCATTTAACTGTTTTATTCAATGCGACTTTCAAGGAAACCAGGCCGATTTTCATGATAGCAATAATTATTCAAAGGGCTCCGAGGGCAACAGTTTTCAATATATTTGCCCAATTCAAAAACTATAGTGTTCAGAACACCTTCAAGCATCATACCAGGCCGAAATAAAATAATCAAAGAAAATTATATCTCTACATATGGTCTCACCACCCTAAATAAGCCGAAATCCAGGGAGGTGTCTACTAATGATGGAATCATCACACAAAATATTTTTAATGCGGCTGTTCCAACCTCTATTGAAACAAAATAAAATACAAAGAAGTAATAATTTTGTGAATATTTAATAAGGCCACGTTATCTTCTTTGTCAAGGATATCATATATAACTGTTTCATGATAACCTCGCAGGGATACAGTGGGTTAAAATGATGTGTGTCTGTTCTGTGAAAGAGATCACGGATTATAGCCCAATTTTAACAGTATTGACTTTTTTACACTCTAGGGGGCGTAGCTCAAAATCTGTCTGGTAACCATACCCATAGCGGGCCTGTTTTCGAACAAGGACATCTCAAGCTTTATCCTGATATGTCACACTAAATATCTAATAGGGTGAAAAATGGTGAAATCGGCCTGCGGAATTGAGGCAGTTTACATGTGTTTCAATGGGACTGGCATTTGGGGTGGTGAGACCATCAGTAGACACAAGGGGTTTGCATGTTCTGGTCCTTTCTTGACATATTCCAGCTGCTTGATAAAAAATCTGCAGCTTGATATCTATATTTTATTGAGTTTTACTTTCGCTGTAACAATCTAAGTGTAATAGTTTTGATTAGAAAGTATATAATTGGTGAATAAATGTGATAACCATGTCTAGAGAGACCAGAAGAGGCCGTGTTTTGGTGATATAAGTCATAGATGAAATGCCTGGTTGGTAGTTTGATTGTCATATGGGCCCAAATAAAAATAAAAAATAGTGAATTTAAGTATGGATGCTACTAATAGCAGTCCATTCTAATATGTGTGGCATATTTCAACAACAATTTTCGAAATACAAGGTAACCATGACGACTTTGTGTGACGAAATAGAGGCGGGAATAGCCACTTCATTTAACTGTTTTATTCAATGCGACTTTCAAGGAAACCAGGCCGATTTTCATGATAGCAATAATTATTCAAAGGGCTCCGAGGGCAACAGTTTTCAATATATTTGCCCAATTCAAAAACTATAGTGTTCAGAACACCTTCAAGCATCATACCAGGCCGAAATAAAATAATCAAAGAAAATTATATCTCTACATATGGTCTCACCACCCTAAATAAGCCGAAATCCAGGGAGGTGTCTACTAATGATGGAATCATCACACAAAATATTTTTAATGCGGCTGTTCCAACCTCTATTGAAACAAAATAAAATACAAAGAAGTAATAATTTTGTGAATATTTAATAAGGCCACGTTATCTTCTTTGTCAAGGATATCATATATAACTGTTTCATGATAACCTCGCAGGGATACAGTGGGTTAAAATGATGTGTGTCTGTTCTGTGAAAGAGATCACGGATTATAGCCCAATTTTAACAGTATTGACTTTTTTACACTCTAGGGGGCGTAGCTCAAAATCTGTCTGGTAACCATACCCATAGCGGGCCTGTTTTCGAACAAGGACATCTCAAGCTTTATCCTGATATGTCACACTAAATATCTAATAGGGTGAAAAATGGTGAAATCGGCCTGCGGAATTGAGGCAGTTTACATGTGTTTCAATGGGACTGGCATTTGGGGTGGTGAGACCATCAGTAGACACAAGGGGTTTGCATGTTCTGGTCCTTTCTTGACATATTCCAGCTGCTTGATAAAAAATCTGCAGCTTGATATCTATATTTTATTGAGTTTTACTTTCGCAGTAACAATCTAAGTGTAATAGTTTTGATTAGAAAGTATATAATTGGTGAATAAATGTGATAACCATGTCTAGAAAAGACCAGAAGAGGCCGTGTTTTGGTGATATAAGTCATAGATGAAATGCCTGGTTGGTAGTTTGATTGTCATATGGGCCCAAATAAAAATAAAAAATAGTGAATTTAAGTATGGATGCTACTAATAGCAGTCCATTCTAATATGTGTGGCATATTTCAACAACAATTTTCGAAATACAAGGTAACCATGACGACTTTGTGTGACGAAATAGAGGCGGGAATAGCCACTTCATTTAACTGTTTTATTCAATGCGACTTTCAAGGAAACCAGGCCGATTTTCATGATAGCAATAATTATTCAAAGGGCTCCGAGGGCAACAGTTTTCAATATATTTGCCCAATTCAAAAACTATAGTGTTCAGAACACCTTCAAGCATCATACCAGGCCGAAATAAAATAATCAAAGAAAATTATATCTCTACATATGGTCTCACCACCCTAAATAAGCCGAAATCCAGGGAGGTGTCTACTAATGATGGAATCATCACACAAAATATTTTTAATGCGGCTGTTCCAATATTGAAACAAAATAAAATACAAAGAAGTAATAATTTTGTGAATATTTAATAAGGCCACGTTATCTTCTTTGTCAAGGATATCATATATAACTGTTTCATGATAACCTCGCAGGGATACAGTGGGTTAAAATGATGTGTGTCTGTTCTGTGAAAGAGATCACGGATTATAGCCCAATTTTAACAGTATTGACTTTTTTACACTCTAGGGGGCGTAGCTCAAAATCTGTCTGGTAACCATACCCATAGCGGGCCTGTTTTCGAACAAGGACATCTCAAGCTTTATCCTGATATGTCACACTAAATATCTAATAGGGTGAAAAATGGTGAAATCGGCCTGCGGAATTGAGGCAGTTTACATGTGTTTCAATGGGACTGGCATTTGGGGTGGTGAGACCATCAGTAGACACAAGGGGTTTGCATGTTCTGGTCCTTTCTTGACATATTCCAGCTGCTTGATAAAAAATCTGCAGCTTGATATCTATATTTTATTGAGTTTTACTTTCGCTGTAACAATCTAAGTGTAATAGTTTTGATTAGAAAGTATATAATTGGTGAATAAATGTGATAACCATGTCTAGAAAAGACCAGAAGAGGCCGTGTTTTGGTGATATAAGTCATAGATGAAATGCCTGGTTGGTAGTTTGATTGTCATATGGGCCCAAATAAAAATAAAAAATAGTGAATTTAAGTATGGATGCTACTAATAGCAGTCCATTCTAATATGTGTGGCATATTTCAACAACAATTTTCGAAATACAAGGTAACCATGACGACTTTGTGTGACGAAATAGAGGCGGGAATAGCCACTTCATTTAACTGTTTTATTCAATGCGACTTTCAAGGAAACCAGGCCGATTTTCATGATAGCAATAATTATTCAAAGGGCTCCGAGGGCAACAGTTTTCAATATATTTGCCCAATTCAAAAACTATAGTGTTCAGAACACCTTCAAGCATCATACCAGGCCGAAATAAAATAATCAAAGAAAATTATATCTCTACATATGGTCTCACCACCCTAAATAAGCCGAAATCCAGGGAGGTGTCTACTAATGATGGAATCATCACACAAAATATTTTTAATGCGGCTGTTCCAACCTCTATTGAAACAAAATAAAATACAAAGAAGTAATAATTTTGTGAATATTTAATAAGGCCACGTTATCTTCTTTGTCAAGGATATCATATATAACTGTTTCATGATAACCTCGCAGGGATACAGTGGGTTAAAATGATGTGTGTCTGTTCTGTGAAAGAGATCACGGATTATAGCCCAATTTTAACAGTATTGACTTTTTTACACTCTAGGGGGCGTAGCTCAAAATCTGTCTGGTAACCATACCCATAGCGGGCCTGTTTTCGAACAAGGACATCTCAAGCTTTATCCTGATATGTCACACTAAATATCTAATAGGGTGAAAAATGGTGAAATCGGCCTGCGGAATTGAGGCAGTTTACATGTGTTTCAATGGGACTGGCATTTGGGGTGGTGAGACCATCAGTAGACACAAGGGGTTTGCATGTTCTGGTCCTTTCTTGACATATTCCAGCTGCTTGATAAAAAATCTGCAGCTTGATATCTATATTTTATTGAGTTTTACTTTCGCTGTAACAATCTAAGTGTAATAGTTTTGATTAGAAAGTATATAATTGGTGAATAAATGTGATAACCATGTCTAGAAAAGACCAGAAGAGGCCGTGTTTTGGTGATATAAGTCATAGATGAAATGCCTGGTTGGTAGTTTGATTGTCATATGGGCCCAAATAAAAATAAAAAATAGTGAATTTAAGTATGGATGCTACTAATAGCAGTCCATTCTAATATGTGTGGCATATTTCAACAACAATTTTCGAAATACAAGGTAACCATGACGACTTTGTGTGACGAAATAGAGGCGGGAATAGCCACTTCATTTAACTGTTTTATTCAATGCGACTTTCAAGGAAACCAGGCCGATTTTCATGATAGCAATAATTATTCAAAGGGCTCCGAGGGCAACAGTTTTCAATATATTTGCCCAATTCAAAAACTATAGTGTTCAGAACACCTTCAAGCATCATACCAGGCCGAAATAAAATAATCAAAGAAAATTATATCTCTACATATGGTCTCACCACCCTAAATAAGCCGAAATCCAGGGAGGTGTCTACTAATGATGGAATCATCACACAAAATATTTTTAATGCGGCTGTTCCAACCTCTATTGAAACAAAATAAAATACAAAGAAGTAATAATTTTGTGAATATTTAATAAGGCCACGTTATCTTCTTTGTCAAGGATATCATATATAACTGTTTCATGATAACCTCGCAGGGATACAGTGGGTTAAAATGATGTGTGTCTGTTCTGTGAAAGAGATCACGGATTATAGCCCAATTTTAACAGTATTGACTTTTTTACACTCTAGGGGGCGTAGCTCAAAATCTGTCTGGTAACCATACCCATAGCGGGCCTGTTTTCGAACAAGGACATCTCAAGCTTTATCCTGATATGTCACACTAAATATCTAATAGGGTGAAAAATGGTGAAATCGGCCTGCGGAATTGAGGCAGTTTACATGTGTTTCAATGGGACTGGCATTTGGGGTGGTGAGACCATCAGTAGACACAAGGGGTTTGCATGTTCTGGTCCTTTCTTGACATATTCCAGCTGCTTGATAAAAAATCTGCAGCTTGATATCTATATTTTATTGAGTTTTACTTTCGCAGTAACAATCTAAGTGTAATAGTTTTGATTAGAAAGTATATAATTGGTGAATAAATGTGATAACCATGTCTAGAAAAGACCAGAAGAGGCCGTGTTTTGGTGATATAAGTCATAGATGAAATGCCTGGTTGGTAGTTTGATTGTCATATGGGCCCAAATAAAAATAAAAAATAGTGAATTTAAGTATGGATGCTACTAATAGCAGTCCATTCTAATATGTGTGGCATATTTCAACAACAATTTTCGAAATACAAGGTAACCATGACGACTTTGTGTGACGAAATAGAGGCGGGAATAGCCACTTCATTTAACTGTTTTATTCAATGCGACTTTCAAGGAAACCAGGCCGATTTTCATGATAGCAATAATTATTCAAAGGGCTCCGAGGGCAACAGTTTTCAATATATTTGCCCAATTCAAAAACTATAGTGTTCAGAACACCTTCAAGCATCATACCAGGCCGAAATAAAATAATCAAAGAAAATTATATCTCTACATATGGTCTCACCACCCTAAATAAGCCGAAATCCAGGGAGGTGTCTACTAATGATGGAATCATCACACAAAATATTTTTAATGCGGCTGTTCCAATATTGAAACAAAATAAAATACAAAGAAGTAATAATTTTGTGAATATTTAATAAGGCCACGTTATCTTCTTTGTCAAGGATATCATATATAACTGTTTCATGATAACCTCGCAGGGATACAGTGGGTTAAAATGATGTGTGTCTGTTCTGTGAAAGAGATCACGGATTATAGCCCAATTTTAACAGTATTGACTTTTTTACACTCTAGGGGGCGTAGCTCAAAATCTGTCTGGTAACCATACCCATAGCGGGCCTGTTTTCGAACAAGGACATCTCAAGCTTTATCCTGATATGTCACACTAAATATCTAATAGGGTGAAAAATGGTGAAATCGGCCTGCGGAATTGAGGCAGTTTACATGTGTTTCAATGGGACTGGCATTTGGGGTAGTGAGACCATCAGTAGACACAAGGGGTTTGCATGTTCTGGTCCTTTCTTGACATATTCCAGCTGCTTGATAAAAAATCTGCAGCTTGATATCTATATTTTATTGAGTTTTACTTTCGCAGTAACAATCTAAGTGTAATAGTTTTGATTAGAAAGTATATAATTGGTGAATAAATGTGATAACCATGTCTAGAAAAGACCAGAAGAGGCCGTGTTTTGGTGATATAAGTCATAGATGAAATGCCTGGTTGGTAGTTTGATTGTCATATGGGCCCAAATAAAAATAAAAAATAGTGAATTTAAGTATGGATGCTACTAATAGCAGTCCATTCTAATATGTGTGGCATATTTCAACAACAATTTTCGAAATACAAGGTAACCATGACGACTTTGTGTGACGAAATAGAGGCGGGAATAGCCACTTCATTTAACTGTTTTATTCAATGCGACTTTCAAGGAAACCAGGCCGATTTTCATGATAGCAATAATTATTCAAAGGGCTCCGAGGGCAACAGTTTTCAATATATTTGCCCAATTCAAAAACTATAGTGTTCAGAACACCTTCAAGCATCATACCAGGCCGAAATAAAATAATCAAAGAAAATTATATCTCTACATATGGTCTCACCACCCTAAATAAGCCGAAATCCAGGGAGGTGTCTACTAATGATGGAATCATCACACAAAATATTTTTAATGCGGCTGTTCCAACCTCTATTGAAACAAAATAAAATACAAAGAAGTAATAATTTTGTGAATATTTAATAAGGCCACGTTATCTTCTTTGTCAAGGATATCATATATAACTGTTTCATGATAACCTCGCAGGGATACAGTGGGTTAAAATGATGTGTGTCTGTTCTGTGAAAGAGATCACGGATTATAGCCCAATTTTAACAGTATTGACTTTTTTACACTCTAGGGGGCGTAGCTCAAAATCTGTCTGGTAACCATACCCATAGCGGGCCTGTTTTCGAACAAGGACATCTCAAGCTTTATCCTGATATGTCACACTAAATATCTAATAGGGTGAAAAATGGTGAAATCGGCCTGCGGAATTGAGGCAGTTTACATGTGTTTCAATGGGACTGGCATTTGGGGTGGTGAGACCATCAGTAGACACAAGGGGTTTGCATGTTCTGGTCCTTTCTTGACATATTCCAGCTGCTTGATAAAAAATCTGCAGCTTGATATCTATATTTTATTGAGTTTTACTTTCGCAGTAACAATCTAAGTGTAATAGTTTTGATTAGAAAGTATATAATTGGTGAATAAATGTGATAACCATGTCTAGAAAAGACCAGAAGAGGCCGTGTTTTGGTGATATAAGTCATAGATGAAATGCCTGGTTGGTAGTTTGATTGTCATATGGGCCCAAATAAAAATAAAAAATAGTGAATTTAAGTATGGATGCTACTAATAGCAGTCCATTCTAATATGTGTGGCATATTTCAACAACAATTTTCGAAATACAAGGTAACCATGACGACTTTGTGTGACGAAATAGAGGCGGGAATAGCCACTTCATTTAACTGTTTTATTCAATGCGACTTTCAAGGAAACCAGGCCGATTTTCATGATAGCAATAATTATTCAAAGGGCTCCGAGGGCAACAGTTTTCAATATATTTGCCCAATTCAAAAACTATAGTGTTCAGAACACCTTCAAGCATCATACCAGGCCGAAATAAAATAATCAAAGAAAATTATATCTCTACATATGGTCTCACCACCCTAAATAAGCCGAAATCCAGGGAGGTGTCTACTAATGATGGAATCATCACACAAAATATTTTTAATGCGGCTGTTCCAATATTGAAACAAAATAAAATACAAAGAAGTAATAATTTTGTGAATATTTAATAAGGCCACGTTATCTTCTTTGTCAAGGATATCATATATAACTGTTTCATGATAACCTCGCAGGGATACAGTGGGTTAAAATGATGTGTGTCTGTTCTGTGAAAGAGATCACGGATTATAGCCCAATTTTAACAGTATTGACTTTTTTACACTCTAGGGGGCGTAGCTCAAAATCTGTCTGGTAACCATACCCATAGCGGGCCTGTTTTCGAACAAGGACATCTCAAGCTTTATCCTGATATGTCACACTAAATATCTAATAGGGTGAAAAATGGTGAAATCGGCCTGCGGAATTGAGGCAGTTTACATGTGTTTCAATGGGACTGGCATTTGGGGTGGTGAGACCATCAGTAGACACAAGGGGTTTGCATGTTCTGGTCCTTTCTTGACATATTCCAGCTGCTTGATAAAAAATCTGCAGCTTGATATCTATATTTTATTGAGTTTTACTTTCGCAGTAACAATCTAAGTGTAATAGTTTTGATTAGAAAGTATATAATTGGTGAATAAATGTGATAACCATGTCTAGAAAAGACCAGAAGAGGCCGTGCTTTGGTGATATAAGTCATAGATGAAATGCCTGGTTGGTAGTTTGATTGTCATATGGGCCCAAATAAAAATAAAAAATAGTGAATTTAAGTATGGATGCTACTAATAGCAGTCCATTCTAATATGTGTGGCATATTTCAACAACAATTTTCGAAATACAAGGTAACCATGACGACTTTGTGTGACGAAATAGAGGCGGGAATAGCCACTTCATTTAACTGTTTTATTCAATGCGACTTTCAAGGAAACCAGGCCGATTTTCATGATAGCAATAATTATTCAAAGGGCTCCGAGGGCAACAGTTTTCAATATATTTGCCCAATTCAAAAACTATAGTGTTCAGAACACCTTCAAGCATCATACCAGGCCGAAATAAAATAATCAAAGAAAATTATATCTCTACATATGGTCTCACCACCCTAAATAAGCCGAAATCCAGGGAGGTGTCTACTAATGATGGAATCATCACACAAAATATTTTTAATGCGGCTGTTCCAACCTCTATTGAAACAAAATAAAATACAAAGAAGTAATAATTTTGTGAATATTTAATAAGGCCACGTTATCTTCTTTGTCAAGGATATCATATATAACTGTTTCATGATAACCTCGCAGGGATACAGTGGGTTAAAATGATGTGTGTCTGTTCTGTGAAAGAGATCACGGATTATAGCCCAATTTTAACAGTATTGACTTTTTTACACTCTAGGGGGCGTAGCTCAAAATCTGTCTGGTAACCATACCCATAGCGGGCCTGTTTTCGAACAAGGACATCTCAAGCTTTATCCTGATATGTCACACTAAATATCTAATAGGGTGAAAAATGGTGAAATCGGCCTGCGGAATTGAGGCAGTTTACATGTGTTTCAATGGGACTGGCATTTGGGGTGGTGAGACCATCAGTAGACACAAGGGGTTTGCATGTTCTGGTCCTTTCTTGACATATTCCAGCTGCTTGATAAAAAATCTGCAGCTTGATATCTATATTTTATTGAGTTTTACTTTCGCAGTAACAATCTAAGTGTAATAGTTTTGATTAGAAAGTATATAATTGGTGAATAAATGTGATAACCATGTCTAGAAAAGACCAGAAGAGGCCGTGTTTTGGTGATATAAGTCATAGATGAAATGCCTGGTTGGTAGTTTGATTGTCATATGGGCCCAAATAAAAATAAAAAATAGTGAATTTAAGTATGGATGCTACTAATAGCAGTCCATTCTAATATGTGTGGCATATTTCAACAACAATTTTCGAAATACAAGGTAACCATGACGACTTTGTGTGACGAAATAGAGGCGGGAATAGCCACTTCATTTAACTGTTTTATTCAATGCGACTTTCAAGGAAACCAGGCCGATTTTCATGATAGCAATAATTATTCAAAGGGCTCCGAGGGCAACAGTTTTCAATATATTTGCCCAATTCAAAAACTATAGTGTTCAGAACACCTTCAAGCATCATACCAGGCCGAAATAAAATAATCAAAGAAAATTATATCTCTACATATGGTCTCACCACCCTAAATAAGCCGAAATCCAGGGAGGTGTCTACTAATGATGGAATCATCACACAAAATATTTTTAATGCGGCTGTTCCAATATTGAAACAAAATAAAATACAAAGAAGTAATAATTTTGTGAATATTTAATAAGGCCACGTTATCTTCTTTGTCAAGGATATCATATATAACTGTTTCATGATAACCTCGCAGGGATACAGTGGGTTAAAATGATGTGTGTCTGTTCTGTGAAAGAGATCACGGATTATAGCCCAATTTTAACAGTATTGACTTTTTTACACTCTAGGGGGCGTAGCTCAAAATCTGTCTGGTAACCATACCCATAGCGGGCCTGTTTTCGAACAAGGACATCTCAAGCTTTATCCTGATATGTCACACTAAATATCTAATAGGGTGAAAAATGGTGAAATCGGCCTGCGGAATTGAGGCAGTTTACATGTGTTTCAATGGGACTGGCATTTGGGGTGGTGAGACCATCAGTAGACACAAGGGGTTTGCATGTTCTGGTCCTTTCTTGACATATTCCAGCTGCTTGATAAAAAATCTGCAGCTTGATATCTATATTTTATTGAGTTTTACTTTCGCTGTAACAATCTAAGTGTAATAGTTTTGATTAGAAAGTATATAATTGGTGAATAAATGTGATAACCATGTCTAGAAAAGACCAGAAGAGGCCGTGTTTTGGTGATATAAGTCATAGATGAAATGCCTGGTTGGTAGTTTGATTGTCATATGGGCCCAAATAAAAATAAAAAATAGTGAATTTAAGTATGGATGCTACTAATAGCAGTCCATTCTAATATGTGTGGCATATTTCAACAACAATTTTCGAAATACAAGGTAACCATGACGACTTTGTGTGACGAAATAGAGGCGGGAATAGCCACTTCATTTAACTGTTTTATTCAATGCGACTTTCAAGGAAACCAGGCCGATTTTCATGATAGCAATAATTATTCAAAGGGCTCCGAGGGCAACAGTTTTCAATATATTTGCCCAATTCAAAAACTATAGTGTTCAGAACACCTTCAAGCATCATACCAGGCCGAAATAAAATAATCAAAGAAAATTATATCTCTACATATGGTCTCACCACCCTAAATAAGCCGAAATCCAGGGAGGTGTCTACTAATGATGGAATCATCACACAAAATATTTTTAATGCGGCTGTTCCAACCTCTATTGAAACAAAATAAAATACAAAGAAGTAATAATTTTGTGAATATTTAATAAGGCCACGTTATCTTCTTTGTCAAGGATATCATATATAACTGTTTCATGATAACCTCGCAGGGATACAGTGGGTTAAAATGATGTGTGTCTGTTCTGTGAAAGAGATCACGGATTATAGCCCAATTTTAACAGTATTGACTTTTTTACACTCTAGGGGGCGTAGCTCAAAATCTGTCTGGTAACCATACCCATAGCGGGCCTGTTTTCGAACAAGGACATCTCAAGCTTTATCCTGATATGTCACACTAAATATCTAATAGGGTGAAAAATGGTGAAATCGGCCTGCGGAATTGAGGCAGTTTACATGTGTTTCAATGGGACTGGCATTTGGGGTGGTGAGACCATCAGTAGACACAAGGGGTTTGCATGTTCTGGTCCTTTCTTGACATATTCCAGCTGCTTGATAAAAAATCTGCAGCTTGATATCTATATTTTATTGAGTTTTACTTTCGCTGTAACAATCTAAGTGTAATAGTTTTGATTAGAAAGTATATAATTGGTGAATAAATGTGATAACCATGTCTAGAAAAGACCAGAAGAGGCCGTGTTTTGGTGATATAAGTCATAGATGAAATGCCTGGTTGGTAGTTTGATTGTCATATGGGCCCAAATAAAAATAAAAAATAGTGAATTTAAGTATGGATGCTACTAATAGCAGTCCATTCTAATATGTGTGGCATATTTCAACAACAATTTTCGAAATACAAGGTAACCATGACGACTTTGTGTGACGAAATAGAGGCGGGAATAGCCACTTCATTTAACTGTTTTATTCAATGCGACTTTCAAGGAAACCAGGCCGATTTTCATGATAGCAATAATTATTCAAAGGGCTCCGAGGGCAACAGTTTTCAATATATTTGCCCAATTCAAAAACTATAGTGTTCAGAACACCTTCAAGCATCATACCAGGCCGAAATAAAATAATCAAAGAAAATTATATCTCTACATATGGTCTCACCACCCTAAATAAGCCGAAATCCAGGGAGGTGTCTACTAATGATGGAATCATCACACAAAATATTTTTAATGCGGCTGTTCCAACCTCTATTGAAACAAAATAAAATACAAAGAAGTAATAATTTTGTGAATATTTAATAAGGCCACGTTATCTTCTTTGTCAAGGATATCATATATAACTGTTTCATGATAACCTCGCAGGGATACAGTGGGTTAAAATGATGTGTGTCTGTTCTGTGAAAGAGATCACGGATTATAGCCCAATTTTAACAGTATTGACTTTTTTACACTCTAGGGGGCGTAGCTCAAAATCTGTCTGGTAACCATACCCATAGCGGGCCTGTTTTCGAACAAGGACATCTCAAGCTTTATCCTGATATGTCACACTAAATATCTAATAGGGTGAAAAATGGTGAAATCGGCCTGCGGAATTGAGGCAGTTTACATGTGTTTCAATGGGACTGGCATTTGGGGTGGTGAGACCATCAGTAGACACAAGGGGTTTGCATGTTCTGGTCCTTTCTTGACATATTCCAGCTGCTTGATAAAAAATCTGCAGCTTGATATCTATATTTTATTGAGTTTTACTTTCGCTGTAACAATCTAAGTGTAATAGTTTTGATTAGAAAGTATATAATTGGTGAATAAATGTGATAACCATGTCTAGAAAAGACCAGAAGAGGCCGTGTTTTGGTGATATAAGTCATAGATGAAATGCCTGGTTGGTAGTTTGATTGTCATATGGGCCCAAATAAAAATAAAAAATAGTGAATTTAAGTATGGATGCTACTAATAGCAGTCCATTCTAATATGTGTGGCATATTTCAACAACAATTTTCGAAATACAAGGTAACCATGACGACTTTGTGTGACGAAATAGAGGCGGGAATAGCCACTTCATTTAACTGTTTTATTCAATGCGACTTTCAAGGAAACCAGGCCGATTTTCATGATAGCAATAATTATTCAAAGGGCTCCGAGGGCAACAGTTTTCAATATATTTGCCCAATTCAAAAACTATAGTGTTCAGAACACCTTCAAGCATCATACCAGGCCGAAATAAAATAATCAAAGAAAATTATATCTCTACATATGGTCTCACCACCCTAAATAAGCCGAAATCCAGGGAGGTGTCTACTAATGATGGAATCATCACACAAAATATTTTTAATGCGGCTGTTCCAACCTCTATTGAAACAAAATAAAATACAAAGAAGTAATAATTTTGTGAATATTTAATAAGGCCACGTTATCTTCTTTGTCAAGGATATCATATATAACTGTTTCATGATAACCTCGCAGGGATACAGTGGGTTAAAATGATGTGTGTCTGTTCTGTGAAAGAGATCACGGATTATAGCCCAATTTTAACAGTATTGACTTTTTTACACTCTAGGGGGCGTAGCTCAAAATCTGTCTGGTAACCATACCCATAGCGGGCCTGTTTTCGAACAAGGACATCTCAAGCTTTATCCTGATATGTCACACTAAATATCTAATAGGGTGAAAAATGGTGAAATCGGCCTGCGGAATTGAGGCAGTTTACATGTGTTTCAATGGGACTGGCATTTGGGGTGGTGAGACCATCAGTAGACACAAGGGGTTTGCATGTTCTGGTCCTTTCTTGACATATTCCAGCTGCTTGATAAAAAATCTGCAGCTTGATATCTATATTTTATTGAGTTTTACTTTCGCTGTAACAATCTAAGTGTAATAGTTTTGATTAGAAAGTATATAATTGGTGAATAAATGTGATAACCATGTCTAGAAAAGACCAGAAGAGGCCGTGTTTTGGTGATATAAGTCATAGATGAAATGCCTGGTTGGTAGTTTGATTGTCATATGGGCCCAAATAAAAATAAAAAATAGTGAATTTAAGTATGGATGCTACTAATAGCAGTCCATTCTAATATGTGTGGCATATTTCAACAACAATTTTCGAAATACAAGGTAACCATGACGACTTTGTGTGACGAAATAGAGGCGGGAATAGCCACTTCATTTAACTGTTTTATTCAATGCGACTTTCAAGGAAACCAGGCCGATTTTCATGATAGCAATAATTATTCAAAGGGCTCCGAGGGCAACAGTTTTCAATATATTTGCCCAATTCAAAAACTATAGTGTTCAGAACACCTTCAAGCATCATACCAGGCCGAAATAAAATAATCAAAGAAAATTATATCTCTACATATGGTCTCACCACCCTAAATAAGCCGAAATCCAGGGAGGTGTCTACTAATGATGGAATCATCACACAAAATATTTTTAATGCGGCTGTTCCAACCTCTATTGAAACAAAATAAAATACAAAGAAGTAATAATTTTGTGAATATTTAATAAGGCCACGTTATCTTCTTTGTCAAGGATATCATATATAACTGTTTCATGATAACCTCGCAGGGATACAGTGGGTTAAAATGATGTGTGTCTGTTCTGTGAAAGAGATCACGGATTATAGCCCAATTTTAACAGTATTGACTTTTTTACACTCTAGGGGGCGTAGCTCAAAATCTGTCTGGTAACCATACCCATAGCGGGCCTGTTTTCGAACAAGGACATCTCAAGCTTTATCCTGATATGTCACACTAAATATCTAATAGGGTGAAAAATGGTGAAATCGGCCTGCGGAATTGAGGCAGTTTACATGTGTTTCAATGGGACTGGCATTTGGGGTGGTGAGACCATCAGTAGACACAAGGGGTTTGCATGTTCTGGTCCTTTCTTGACATATTCCAGCTGCTTGATAAAAAATCTGCAGCTTGATATCTATATTTTATTGAGTTTTACTTTCGCAGTAACAATCTAAGTGTAATAGTTTTGATTAGAAAGTATATAATTGGTGAATAAATGTGATAACCATGTCTAGAAAAGACCAGAAGAGGCCGTGTTTTGGTGATATAAGTCATAGATGAAATGCCTGGTTGGTAGTTTGATTGTCATATGGGCCCAAATAAAAATAAAAAATAGTGAATTTAAGTATGGATGCTACTAATAGCAGTCCATTCTAATATGTGTGGCATATTTCAACAACAATTTTCGAAATACAAGGTAACCATGACGACTTTGTGTGACGAAATAGAGGCGGGAATAGCCACTTCATTTAACTGTTTTATTCAATGCGACTTTCAAGGAAACCAGGCCGATTTTCATGATAGCAATAATTATTCAAAGGGCTCCGAGGGCAACAGTTTTCAATATATTTGCCCAATTCAAAAACTATAGTGTTCAGAACACCTTCAAGCATCATACCAGGCCGAAATAAAATAATCAAAGAAAATTATATCTCTACATATGGTCTCACCACCCTAAATAAGCCGAAATCCAGGGAGGTGTCTACTAATGATGGAATCATCACACAAAATATTTTTAATGCGGCTGTTCCAATATTGAAACAAAATAAAATACAAAGAAGTAATAATTTTGTGAATATTTAATAAGGCCACGTTATCTTCTTTGTCAAGGATATCATATATAACTGTTTCATGATAACCTCGCAGGGATACAGTGGGTTAAAATGATGTGTGTCTGTTCTGTGAAAGAGATCACGGATTATAGCCCAATTTTAACAGTATTGACTTTTTTACACTCTAGGGGGCGTAGCTCAAAATCTGTCTGGTAACCATACCCATAGCGGGCCTGTTTTCGAACAAGGACATCTCAAGCTTTATCCTGATATGTCACACTAAATATCTAATAGGGTGAAAAATGGTGAAATCGGCCTGCGGAATTGAGGCAGTTTACATGTGTTTCAATGGGACTGGCATTTGGGGTGGTGAGACCATCAGTAGACACAAGGGGTTTGCATGTTCTGGTCCTTTCTTGACATATTCCAGCTGCTTGATAAAAAATCTGCAGCTTGATATCTATATTTTATTGAGTTTTACTTTCGCTGTAACAATCTAAGTGTAATAGTTTTGATTAGAAAGTATATAATTGGTGAATAAATGTGATAACCATGTCTAGAAAAGACCAGAAGAGGCCGTGTTTTGGTGATATAAGTCATAGATGAAATGCCTGGTTGGTAGTTTGATTGTCATATGGGCCCAAATAAAAATAAAAAATAGTGAATTTAAGTATGGATGCTACTAATAGCAGTCCATTCTAATATGTGTGGCATATTTCAACAACAATTTTCGAAATACAAGGTAACCATGACGACTTTGTGTGACGAAATAGAGGCGGGAATAGCCACTTCATTTAACTGTTTTATTCAATGCGACTTTCAAGGAAACCAGGCCGATTTTCATGATAGCAATAATTATTCAAAGGGCTCCGAGGGCAACAGTTTTCAATATATTTGCCCAATTCAAAAACTATAGTGTTCAGAACACCTTCAAGCATCATACCAGGCCGAAATAAAATAATCAAAGAAAATTATATCTCTACATATGGTCTCACCACCCTAAATAAGCCGAAATCCAGGGAGGTGTCTACTAATGATGGAATCATCACACAAAATATTTTTAATGCGGCTGTTCCAACCTCTATTGAAACAAAATAAAATACAAAGAAGTAATAATTTTGTGAATATTTAATAAGGCCACGTTATCTTCTTTGTCAAGGATATCATATATAACTGTTTCATGATAACCTCGCAGGGATACAGTGGGTTAAAATGATGTGTGTCTGTTCTGTGAAAGAGATCACGGATTATAGCCCAATTTTAACAGTATTGACTTTTTTACACTCTAGGGGGCGTAGCTCAAAATCTGTCTGGTAACCATACCCATAGCGGGCCTGTTTTCGAACAAGGACATCTCAAGCTTTATCCTGATATGTCACACTAAATATCTAATAGGGTGAAAAATGGTGAAATCGGCCTGCGGAATTGAGGCAGTTTACATGTGTTTCAATGGGACTGGCATTTGGGGTGGTGAGACCATCAGTAGACACAAGGGGTTTGCATGTTCTGGTCCTTTCTTGACATATTCCAGCTGCTTGATAAAAAATCTGCAGCTTGATATCTATATTTTATTGAGTTTTACTTTCGCTGTAACAATCTAAGTGTAATAGTTTTGATTAGAAAGTATATAATTGGTGAATAAATGTGATAACCATGTCTAGAAAAGACCAGAAGAGGCCGTGTTTTGGTGATATAAGTCATAGATGAAATGCCTGGTTGGTAGTTTGATTGTCATATGGGCCCAAATAAAAATAAAAAATAGTGAATTTAAGTATGGATGCTACTAATAGCAGTCCATTCTAATATGTGTGGCATATTTCAACAACAATTTTCGAAATACAAGGTAACCATGACGACTTTGTGTGACGAAATAGAGGCGGGAATAGCCACTTCATTTAACTGTTTTATTCAATGCGACTTTCAAGGAAACCAGGCCGATTTTCATGATAGCAATAATTATTCAAAGGGCTCCGAGGGCAACAGTTTTCAATATATTTGCCCAATTCAAAAACTATAGTGTTCAGAACACCTTCAAGCATCATACCAGGCCGAAATAAAATAATCAAAGAAAATTATATCTCTACATATGGTCTCACCACCCTAAATAAGCCGAAATCCAGGGAGGTGTCTACTAATGATGGAATCATCACACAAAATATTTTTAATGCGGCTGTTCCAACCTCTATTGAAACAAAATAAAATACAAAGAAGTAATAATTTTGTGAATATTTAATAAGGCCACGTTATCTTCTTTGTCAAGGATATCATATATAACTGTTTCATGATAACCTCGCAGGGATACAGTGGGTTAAAATGATGTGTGTCTGTTCTGTGAAAGAGATCACGGATTATAGCCCAATTTTAACAGTATTGACTTTTTTACACTCTAGGGGGCGTAGCTCAAAATCTGTCTGGTAACCATACCCATAGCGGGCCTGTTTTCGAACAAGGACATCTCAAGCTTTATCCTGATATGTCACACTAAATATCTAATAGGGTGAAAAATGGTGAAATCGGCCTGCGGAATTGAGGCAGTTTACATGTGTTTCAATGGGACTGGCATTTGGGGTGGTGAGACCATCAGTAGACACAAGGGGTTTGCATGTTCTGGTCCTTTCTTGACATATTCCAGCTGCTTGATAAAAAATCTGCAGCTTGATATCTATATTTTATTGAGTTTTACTTTCGCTGTAACAATCTAAGTGTAATAGTTTTGATTAGAAAGTATATAATTGGTGAATAAATGTGATAACCATGTCTAGAAAAGACCAGAAGAGGCCGTGTTTTGGTGATATAAGTCATAGATGAAATGCCTGGTTGGTAGTTTGATTGTCATATGGGCCCAAATAAAAATAAAAAATAGTGAATTTAAGTATGGATGCTACTAATAGCAGTCCATTCTAATATGTGTGGCATATTTCAACAACAATTTTCGAAATACAAGGTAACCATGACGACTTTGTGTGACGAAATAGAGGCGGGAATAGCCACTTCATTTAACTGTTTTATTCAATGCGACTTTCAAGGAAACCAGGCCGATTTTCATGATAGCAATAATTATTCAAAGGGCTCCGAGGGCAACAGTTTTCAATATATTTGCCCAATTCAAAAACTATAGTGTTCAGAACACCTTCAAGCATCATACCAGGCCGAAATAAAATAATCAAAGAAAATTATATCTCTACATATGGTCTCACCACCCTAAATAAGCCGAAATCCAGGGAGGTGTCTACTAATGATGGAATCATCACACAAAATATTTTTAATGCGGCTGTTCCAACCTCTATTGAAACAAAATAAAATACAAAGAAGTAATAATTTTGTGAATATTTAATAAGGCCACGTTATCTTCTTTGTCAAGGATATCATATATAACTGTTTCATGATAACCTCGCAGGGATACAGTGGGTTAAAATGATGTGTGTCTGTTCTGTGAAAGAGATCACGGATTATAGCCCAATTTTAACAGTATTGACTTTTTTACACTCTAGGGGGCGTAGCTCAAAATCTGTCTGGTAACCATACCCATAGCGGGCCTGTTTTCGAACAAGGACATCTCAAGCTTTATCCTGATATGTCACACTAAATATCTAATAGGGTGAAAAATGGTGAAATCGGCCTGCGGAATTGAGGCAGTTTACATGTGTTTCAATGGGACTGGCATTTGGGGTGGTGAGACCATCAGTAGACACAAGGGGTTTGCATGTTCTGGTCCTTTCTTGACATATTCCAGCTGCTTGATAAAAAATCTGCAGCTTGATATCTATATTTTATTGAGTTTTACTTTCGCTGTAACAATCTAAGTGTAATAGTTTTGATTAGAAAGTATATAATTGGTGAATAAATGTGATAACCATGTCTAGAAAAGACCAGAAGAGGCCGTGTTTTGGTGATATAAGTCATAGATGAAATGCCTGGTTGGTAGTTTGATTGTCATATGGGCCCAAATAAAAATAAAAAATAGTGAATTTAAGTATGGATGCTACTAATAGCAGTCCATTCTAATATGTGTGGCATATTTCAACAACAATTTTCGAAATACAAGGTAACCATGACGACTTTGTGTGACGAAATAGAGGCGGGAATAGCCACTTCATTTAACTGTTTTATTCAATGCGACTTTCAAGGAAACCAGGCCGATTTTCATGATAGCAATAATTATTCAAAGGGCTCCGAGGGCAACAGTTTTCAATATATTTGCCCAATTCAAAAACTATAGTGTTCAGAACACCTTCAAGCATCATACCAGGCCGAAATAAAATAATCAAAGAAAATTATATCTCTACATATGGTCTCACCACCCTAAATAAGCCGAAATCCAGGGAGGTGTCTACTAATGATGGAATCATCACACAAAATATTTTTAATGCGGCTGTTCCAACCTCTATTGAAACAAAATAAAATACAAAGAAGTAATAATTTTGTGAATATTTAATAAGGCCACGTTATCTTCTTTGTCAAGGATATCATATATAACTGTTTCATGATAACCTCGCAGGGATACAGTGGGTTAAAATGATGTGTGTCTGTTCTGTGAAAGAGATCACGGATTATAGCCCAATTTTAACAGTATTGACTTTTTTACACTCTAGGGGGCGTAGCTCAAAATCTGTCTGGTAACCATACCCATAGCGGGCCTGTTTTCGAACAAGGACATCTCAAGCTTTATCCTGATATGTCACACTAAATATCTAATAGGGTGAAAAATGGTGAAATCGGCCTGCGGAATTGAGGCAGTTTACATGTGTTTCAATGGGACTGGCATTTGGGGTGGTGAGACCATCAGTAGACACAAGGGGTTTGCATGTTCTGGTCCTTTCTTGACATATTCCAGCTGCTTGATAAAAAATCTGCAGCTTGATATCTATATTTTATTGAGTTTTACTTTCGCAGTAACAATCTAAGTGTAATAGTTTTGATTAGAAAGTATATAATTGGTGAATAAATGTGATAACCATGTCTAGAAAAGACCAGAAGAGGCCGTGTTTTGGTGATATAAGTCATAGATGAAATGCCTGGTTGGTAGTTTGATTGTCATATGGGCCCAAATAAAAATAAAAAATAGTGAATTTAAGTATGGATGCTACTAATAGCAGTCCATTCTAATATGTGTGGCATATTTCAACAACAATTTTCGAAATACAAGGTAACCATGACGACTTTGTGTGACGAAATAGAGGCGGGAATAGCCACTTCATTTAACTGTTTTATTCAATGCGACTTTCAAGGAAACCAGGCCGATTTTCATGATAGCAATAATTATTCAAAGGGCTCCGAGGGCAACAGTTTTCAATATATTTGCCCAATTCAAAAACTATAGTGTTCAGAACACCTTCAAGCATCATACCAGGCCGAAATAAAATAATCAAAGAAAATTATATCTCTACATATGGTCTCACCACCCTAAATAAGCCGAAATCCAGGGAGGTGTCTACTAATGATGGAATCATCACACAAAATATTTTTAATGCGGCTGTTCCAATATTGAAACAAAATAAAATACAAAGAAGTAATAATTTTGTGAATATTTAATAAGGCCACGTTATCTTCTTTGTCAAGGATATCATATATAACTGTTTCATGATAACCTCGCAGGGATACAGTGGGTTAAAATGATGTGTGTCTGTTCTGTGAAAGAGATCACGGATTATAGCCCAATTTTAACAGTATTGACTTTTTTACACTCTAGGGGGCGTAGCTCAAAATCTGTCTGGTAACCATACCCATAGCGGGCCTGTTTTCGAACAAGGACATCTCAAGCTTTATCCTGATATGTCACACTAAATATCTAATAGGGTGAAAAATGGTGAAATCGGCCTGCGGAATTGAGGCAGTTTACATGTGTTTCAATGGGACTGGCATTTGGGGTGGTGAGACCATCAGTAGACACAAGGGGTTTGCATGTTCTGGTCCTTTCTTGACATATTCCAGCTGCTTGATAAAAAATCTGCAGCTTGATATCTATATTTTATTGAGTTTTACTTTCGCTGTAACAATCTAAGTGTAATAGTTTTGATTAGAAAGTATATAATTGGTGAATAAATGTGATAACCATGTCTAGAAAAGACCAGAAGAGGCCGTGTTTTGGTGATATAAGTCATAGATGAAATGCCTGGTTGGTAGTTTGATTGTCATATGGGCCCAAATAAAAATAAAAAATAGTGAATTTAAGTATGGATGCTACTAATAGCAGTCCATTCTAATATGTGTGGCATATTTCAACAACAATTTTCGAAATACAAGGTAACCATGACGACTTTGTGTGACGAAATAGAGGCGGGAATAGCCACTTCATTTAACTGTTTTATTCAATGCGACTTTCAAGGAAACCAGGCCGATTTTCATGATAGCAATAATTATTCAAAGGGCTCCGAGGGCAACAGTTTTCAATATATTTGCCCAATTCAAAAACTATAGTGTTCAGAACACCTTCAAGCATCATACCAGGCCGAAATAAAATAATCAAAGAAAATTATATCTCTACATATGGTCTCACCACCCTAAATAAGCCGAAATCCAGGGAGGTGTCTACTAATGATGGAATCATCACACAAAATATTTTTAATGCGGCTGTTCCAACCTCTATTGAAACAAAATAAAATACAAAGAAGTAATAATTTTGTGAATATTTAATAAGGCCACGTTATCTTCTTTGTCAAGGATATCATATATAACTGTTTCATGATAACCTCGCAGGGATACAGTGGGTTAAAATGATGTGTGTCTGTTCTGTGAAAGAGATCACGGATTATAGCCCAATTTTAACAGTATTGACTTTTTTACACTCTAGGGGGCGTAGCTCAAAATCTGTCTGGTAACCATACCCATAGCGGGCCTGTTTTCGAACAAGGACATCTCAAGCTTTATCCTGATATGTCACACTAAATATCTAATAGGGTGAAAAATGGTGAAATCGGCCTGCGGAATTGAGGCAGTTTACATGTGTTTCAATGGGACTGGCATTTGGGGTGGTGAGACCATCAGTAGACACAAGGGGTTTGCATGTTCTGGTCCTTTCTTGACATATTCCAGCTGCTTGATAAAAAATCTGCAGCTTGATATCTATATTTTATTGAGTTTTACTTTCGCTGTAACAATCTAAGTGTAATAGTTTTGATTAGAAAGTATATAATTGGTGAATAAATGTGATAACCATGTCTAGAAAAGACCAGAAGAGGCCGTGTTTTGGTGATATAAGTCATAGATGAAATGCCTGGTTGGTAGTTTGATTGTCATATGGGCCCAAATAAAAATAAAAAATAGTGAATTTAAGTATGGATGCTACTAATAGCAGTCCATTCTAATATGTGTGGCATATTTCAACAACAATTTTCGAAATACAAGGTAACCATGACGACTTTGTGTGACGAAATAGAGGCGGGAATAGCCACTTCATTTAACTGTTTTATTCAATGCGACTTTCAAGGAAACCAGGCCGATTTTCATGATAGCAATAATTATTCAAAGGGCTCCGAGGGCAACAGTTTTCAATATATTTGCCCAATTCAAAAACTATAGTGTTCAGAACACCTTCAAGCATCATACCAGGCCGAAATAAAATAATCAAAGAAAATTATATCTCTACATATGGTCTCACCACCCTAAATAAGCCGAAATCCAGGGAGGTGTCTACTAATGATGGAATCATCACACAAAATATTTTTAATGCGGCTGTTCCAACCTCTATTGAAACAAAATA
Source organism: Flabesymbios commensalis (assembly GCA_964017125.1). Classification (NCBI taxonomy): domain Eukaryota; kingdom Metazoa; phylum Annelida; class Polychaeta; order Terebellida; family Flabelligeridae; genus Flabesymbios; species Flabesymbios commensalis. The sequence goes on along the minus strand of OZ024903.1, from coordinate 111,503,627 downwards.
AAATACAAAGAAGTAATAATTTTGTGAATATTTAATAAGGCCACGTTATCTTCTTTGTCAAGGATATCATATATAACTGTTTCATGATAACCTCGCAGGGATACAGTGGGTTAAAATGATGTGTGTCTGTTCTGTGAAAGAGATCACGGATTATAGCCCAATTTTAACAGTATTGACTTTTTTACACTCTAGGGGGCGTAGCTCAAAATCTGTCTGGTAACCATACCCATAGCGGGCCTGTTTTCGAACAAGGACATCTCAAGCTTTATCCTGATATGTCACACTAAATATCTAATAGGGTGAAAAATGGTGAAATCGGCCTGCGGAATTGAGGCAGTTTACATGTGTTTCAATGGGACTGGCATTTGGGGTGGTGAGACCATCAGTAGACACAAGGGGTTTGCATGTTCTGGTCCTTTCTTGACATATTCCAGCTGCTTGATAAAAAATCTGCAGCTTGATATCTATATTTTATTGAGTTTTACTTTCGCAGTAACAATCTAAGTGTAATAGTTTTGATTAGAAAGTATATAATTGGTGAATAAATGTGATAACCATGTCTAGAAAAGACCAGAAGAGGCCGTGTTTTGGTGATATAAGTCATAGATGAAATGCCTGGTTGGTAGTTTGATTGTCATATGGGCCCAAATAAAAATAAAAAATAGTGAATTTAAGTATGGATGCTACTAATAGCAGTCCATTCTAATATGTGTGGCATATTTCAACAACAATTTTCGAAATACAAGGTAACCATGACGACTTTGTGTGACGAAATAGAGGCGGGAATAGCCACTTCATTTAACTGTTTTATTCAATGCGACTTTCAAGGAAACCAGGCCGATTTTCATGATAGCAATAATTATTCAAAGGGCTCCGAGGGCAACAGTTTTCAATATATTTGCCCAATTCAAAAACTATAGTGTTCAGAACACCTTCAAGCATCATACCAGGCCGAAATAAAATAATCAAAGAAAATTATATCTCTACATATGGTCTCACCACCCTAAATAAGCCGAAATCCAGGGAGGTGTCTACTAATGATGGAATCATCACACAAAATATTTTTAATGCGGCTGTTCCAATATTGAAACAAAATAAAATACAAAGAAGTAATAATTTTGTGAATATTTAATAAGGCCACGTTATCTTCTTTGTCAAGGATATCATATATAACTGTTTCATGATAACCTCGCAGGGATACAGTGGGTTAAAATGATGTGTGTCTGTTCTGTGAAAGAGATCACGGATTATAGCCCAATTTTAACAGTATTGACTTTTTTACACTCTAGGGGGCGTAGCTCAAAATCTGTCTGGTAACCATACCCATAGCGGGCCTGTTTTCGAACAAGGACATCTCAAGCTTTATCCTGATATGTCACACTAAATATCTAATAGGGTGAAAAATGGTGAAATCGGCCTGCGGAATTGAGGCAGTTTACATGTGTTTCAATGGGACTGGCATTTGGGGTGGTGAGACCATCAGTAGACACAAGGGGTTTGCATGTTCTGGTCCTTTCTTGACATATTCCAGCTGCTTGATAAAAAATCTGCAGCTTGATATCTATATTTTATTGAGTTTTACTTTCGCAGTAACAATCTAAGTGTAATAGTTTTGATTAGAAAGTATATAATTGGTGAATAAATGTGATAACCATGTCTAGAAAAGACCAGAAGAGGCCGTGTTTTGGTGATATAAGTCATAGATGAAATGCCTGGTTGGTAGTTTGATTGTCATATGGGCCCAAATAAAAATAAAAAATAGTGAATTTAAGTATGGATGCTACTAATAGCAGTCCATTCTAATATGTGTGGCATATTTCAACAACAATTTTCGAAATACAAGGTAACCATGACGACTTTGTGTGACGAAATAGAGGCGGGAATAGCCACTTCATTTAACTGTTTTATTCAATGCGACTTTCAAGGAAACCAGGCCGATTTTCATGATAGCAATAATTATTCAAAGGGCTCCGAGGGCAACAGTTTTCAATATATTTGCCCAATTCAAAAACTATAGTGTTCAGAACACCTTCAAGCATCATACCAGGCCGAAATAAAATAATCAAAGAAAATTATATCTCTACATATGGTCTCACCACCCTAAATAAGCCGAAATCCAGGGAGGTGTCTACTAATGATGGAATCATCACACAAAATATTTTTAATGCGGCTGTTCCAACCTCTATTGAAACAAAATAAAATACAAAGAAGTAATAATTTTGTGAATATTTAATAAGGCCACGTTATCTTCTTTGTCAAGGATATCATATATAACTGTTTCATGATAACCTCGCAGGGATACAGTGGGTTAAAATGATGTGTGTCTGTTCTGTGAAAGAGATCACGGATTATAGCCCAATTTTAACAGTATTGACTTTTTTACACTCTAGGGGGCGTAGCTCAAAATCTGTCTGGTAACCATACCCATAGCGGGCCTGTTTTCGAACAAGGACATCTCAAGCTTTATCCTGATATGTCACACTAAATATCTAATAGGGTGAAAAATGGTGAAATCGGCCTGCGGAATTGAGGCAGTTTACATGTGTTTCAATGGGACTGGCATTTGGGGTGGTGAGACCATCAGTAGACACAAGGGGTTTGCATGTTCTGGTCCTTTCTTGACATATTCCAGCTGCTTGATAAAAAATCTGCAGCTTGATATCTATATTTTATTGAGTTTTACTTTCGCAGTAACAATCTAAGTGTAATAGTTTTGATTAGAAAGTATATAATTGGTGAATAAATGTGATAACCATGTCTAGAAAAGACCAGAAGAGGCCGTGTTTTGGTGATATAAGTCATAGATGAAATGCCTGGTTGGTAGTTTGATTGTCATATGGGCCCAAATAAAAATAAAAAATAGTGAATTTAAGTATGGATGCTACTAATAGCAGTCCATTCTAATATGTGTGGCATATTTCAACAACAATTTTCGAAATACAAGGTAACCATGACGACTTTGTGTGACGAAATAGAGGCGGGAATAGCCACTTCATTTAACTGTTTTATTCAATGCGACTTTCAAGGAAACCAGGCCGATTTTCATGATAGCAATAATTATTCAAAGGGCTCCGAGGGCAACAGTTTTCAATATATTTGCCCAATTCAAAAACTATAGTGTTCAGAACACCTTCAAGCATCATACCAGGCCGAAATAAAATAATCAAAGAAAATTATATCTCTACATATGGTCTCACCACCCTAAATAAGCCGAAATCCAGGGAGGTGTCTACTAATGATGGAATCATCACACAAAATATTTTTAATGCGGCTGTTCCAATATTGAAACAAAATAAAATACAAAGAAGTAATAATTTTGTGAATATTTAATAAGGCCACGTTATCTTCTTTGTCAAGGATATCATATATAACTGTTTCATGATAACCTCGCAGGGATACAGTGGGTTAAAATGATGTGTGTCTGTTCTGTGAAAGAGATCACGGATTATAGCCCAATTTTAACAGTATTGACTTTTTTACACTCTAGGGGGCGTAGCTCAAAATCTGTCTGGTAACCATACCCATAGCGGGCCTGTTTTCGAACAAGGACATCTCAAGCTTTATCCTGATATGTCACACTAAATATCTAATAGGGTGAAAAATGGTGAAATCGGCCTGCGGAATTGAGGCAGTTTACATGTGTTTCAATGGGACTGGCATTTGGGGTGGTGAGACCATCAGTAGACACAAGGGGTTTGCATGTTCTGGTCCTTTCTTGACATATTCCAGCTGCTTGATAAAAAATCTGCAGCTTGATATCTATATTTTATTGAGTTTTACTTTCGCTGTAACAATCTAAGTGTAATAGTTTTGATTAGAAAGTATATAATTGGTGAATAAATGTGATAACCATGTCTAGAAAAGACCAGAAGAGGCCGTGTTTTGGTGATATAAGTCATAGATGAAATGCCTGGTTGGTAGTTTGATTGTCATATGGGCCCAAATAAAAATAAAAAATAGTGAATTTAAGTATGGATGCTACTAATAGCAGTCCATTCTAATATGTGTGGCATATTTCAACAACAATTTTCGAAATACAAGGTAACCATGACGACTTTGTGTGACGAAATAGAGGCGGGAATAGCCACTTCATTTAACTGTTTTATTCAATGCGACTTTCAAGGAAACCAGGCCGATTTTCATGATAGCAATAATTATTCAAAGGGCTCCGAGGGCAACAGTTTTCAATATATTTGCCCAATTCAAAAACTATAGTGTTCAGAACACCTTCAAGCATCATACCAGGCCGAAATAAAATAATCAAAGAAAATTATATCTCTACATATGGTCTCACCACCCTAAATAAGCCGAAATCCAGGGAGGTGTCTACTAATGATGGAATCATCACACAAAATATTTTTAATGCGGCTGTTCCAACCTCTATTGAAACAAAATAAAATACAAAGAAGTAATAATTTTGTGAATATTTAATAAGGCCACGTTATCTTCTTTGTCAAGGATATCATATATAACTGTTTCATGATAACCTCGCAGGGATACAGTGGGTTAAAATGATGTGTGTCTGTTCTGTGAAAGAGATCACGGATTATAGCCCAATTTTAACAGTATTGACTTTTTTACACTCTAGGGGGCGTAGCTCAAAATCTGTCTGGTAACCATACCCATAGCGGGCCTGTTTTCGAACAAGGACATCTCAAGCTTTATCCTGATATGTCACACTAAATATCTAATAGGGTGAAAAATGGTGAAATCGGCCTGCGGAATTGAGGCAGTTTACATGTGTTTCAATGGGACTGGCATTTGGGGTGGTGAGACCATCAGTAGACACAAGGGGTTTGCATGTTCTGGTCCTTTCTTGACATATTCCAGCTGCTTGATAAAAAATCTGCAGCTTGATATCTATATTTTATTGAGTTTTACTTTCGCTGTAACAATCTAAGTGTAATAGTTTTGATTAGAAAGTATATAATTGGTGAATAAATGTGATAACCATGTCTAGAAAAGACCAGAAGAGGCCGTGTTTTGGTGATATAAGTCATAGATGAAATGCCTGGTTGGTAGTTTGATTGTCATATGGGCCCAAATAAAAATAAAAAATAGTGAATTTAAGTATGGATGCTACTAATAGCAGTCCATTCTAATATGTGTGGCATATTTCAACAACAATTTTCGAAATACAAGGTAACCATGACGACTTTGTGTGACGAAATAGAGGCGGGAATAGCCACTTCATTTAACTGTTTTATTCAATGCGACTTTCAAGGAAACCAGGCCGATTTTCATGATAGCAATAATTATTCAAAGGGCTCCGAGGGCAACAGTTTTCAATATATTTGCCCAATTCAAAAACTATAGTGTTCAGAACACCTTCAAGCATCATACCAGGCCGAAATAAAATAATCAAAGAAAATTATATCTCTACATATGGTCTCACCACCCTAAATAAGCCGAAATCCAGGGAGGTGTCTACTAATGATGGAATCATCACACAAAATATTTTTAATGCGGCTGTTCCAACCTCTATTGAAACAAAATAAAATACAAAGAAGTAATAATTTTGTGAATATTTAATAAGGCCACGTTATCTTCTTTGTCAAGGATATCATATATAACTGTTTCATGATAACCTCGCAGGGATACAGTGGGTTAAAATGATGTGTGTCTGTTCTGTGAAAGAGATCACGGATTATAGCCCAATTTTAACAGTATTGACTTTTTTACACTCTAGGGGGCGTAGCTCAAAATCTGTCTGGTAACCATACCCATAGCGGGCCTGTTTTCGAACAAGGACATCTCAAGCTTTATCCTGATATGTCACACTAAATATCTAATAGGGTGAAAAATGGTGAAATCGGCCTGCGGAATTGAGGCAGTTTACATGTGTTTCAATGGGACTGGCATTTGGGGTGGTGAGACCATCAGTAGACACAAGGGGTTTGCATGTTCTGGTCCTTTCTTGACATATTCCAGCTGCTTGATAAAAAATCTGCAGCTTGATATCTATATTTTATTGAGTTTTACTTTCGCAGTAACAATCTAAGTGTAATAGTTTTGATTAGAAAGTATATAATTGGTGAATAAATGTGATAACCATGTCTAGAAAAGACCAGAAGAGGCCGTGTTTTGGTGATATAAGTCATAGATGAAATGCCTGGTTGGTAGTTTGATTGTCATATGGGCCCAAATAAAAATAAAAAATAGTGAATTTAAGTATGGATGCTACTAATAGCAGTCCATTCTAATATGTGTGGCATATTTCAACAACAATTTTCGAAATACAAGGTAACCATGACGACTTTGTGTGACGAAATAGAGGCGGGAATAGCCACTTCATTTAACTGTTTTATTCAATGCGACATTCAAGGAAACCAGGCCGATTTTCATGATAGCAATAATTATTCAAAGGGCTCCGAGGGCAACAGTTTTCAATATATTTGCCCAATTCAAAAACTATAGTGTTCAGAACACCTTCAAGCATCATACCAGGCCGAAATAAAATAATCAAAGAAAATTATATCTCTACATATGGTCTCACCACCCTAAATAAGCCGAAATCCAGGGAGGTGTCTACTAATGATGGAATCATCACACAAAATATTTTTAATGCGGCTGTTCCAATATTGAAACAAAATAAAATACAAAGAAGTAATAATTTTGTGAATATTTAATAAGGCCACGTTATCTTCTTTGTCAAGGATATCATATATAACTGTTTCATGATAACCTCGCAGGGATACAGTGGGTTAAAATGATGTGTGTCTGTTCTGTGAAAGAGATCACGGATTATAGCCCAATTTTAACAGTATTGACTTTTTTACACTCTAGGGGGCGTAGCTCAAAATCTGTCTGGTAACCATACCCATAGCGGGCCTGTTTTCGAACAAGGACATCTCAAGCTTTATCCTGATATGTCACACTAAATATCTAATAGGGTGAAAAATGGTGAAATCGGCCTGCGGAATTGAGGCAGTTTACATGTGTTTCAATGGGACTGGCATTTGGGGTGGTGAGACCATCAGTAGACACAAGGGGTTTGCATGTTCTGGTCCTTTCTTGACATATTCCAGCTGCTTGATAAAAAATCTGCAGCTTGATATCTATATTTTATTGAGTTTTACTTTCGCTGTAACAATCTAAGTGTAATAGTTTTGATTAGAAAGTATATAATTGGTGAATAAATGTGATAACCATGTCTAGAAAAGACCAGAAGAGGCCGTGTTTTGGTGATATAAGTCATAGATGAAATGCCTGGTTGGTAGTTTGATTGTCATATGGGCCCAAATAAAAATAAAAAATAGTGAATTTAAGTATGGATGCTACTAATAGCAGTCCATTCTAATATGTGTGGCATATTTCAACAACAATTTTCGAAATACAAGGTAACCATGACGACTTTGTGTGACGAAATAGAGGCGGGAATAGCCACTTCATTTAACTGTTTTATTCAATGCGACTTTCAAGGAAACCAGGCCGATTTTCATGATAGCAATAATTATTCAAAGGGCTCCGAGGGCAACAGTTTTCAATATATTTGCCCAATTCAAAAACTATAGTGTTCAGAACACCTTCAAGCATCATACCAGGCCGAAATAAAATAATCAAAGAAAATTATATCTCTACATATGGTCTCACCACCCTAAATAAGCCGAAATCCAGGGAGGTGTCTACTAATGATGGAATCATCACACAAAATATTTTTAATGCGGCTGTTCCAACCTCTATTGAAACAAAATAAAATACAAAGAAGTAATAATTTTGTGAATATTTAATAAGGCCACGTTATCTTCTTTGTCAAGGATATCATATATAACTGTTTCATGATAACCTCGCAGGGATACAGTGGGTTAAAATGATGTGTGTCTGTTCTGTGAAAGAGATCACGGATTATAGCCCAATTTTAACAGTATTGACTTTTTTACACTCTAGGGGGCGTAGCTCAAAATCTGTCTGGTAACCATACCCATAGCGGGCCTGTTTTCGAACAAGGACATCTCAAGCTTTATCCTGATATGTCACACTAAATATCTAATAGGGTGAAAAATGGTGAAATCGGCCTGCGGAATTGAGGCAGTTTACATGTGTTTCAATGGGACTGGCATTTGGGGTGGTGAGACCATCAGTAGACACAAGGGGTTTGCATGTTCTGGTCCTTTCTTGACATATTCCAGCTGCTTGATAAAAAATCTGCAGCTTGATATCTATATTTTATTGAGTTTTACTTTCGCAGTAACAATCTAAGTGTAATAGTTTTGATTAGAAAGTATATAATTGGTGAATAAATGTGATAACCATGTCTAGAAAAGACCAGAAGAGGCCGTGTTTTGGTGATATAAGTCATAGATGAAATGCCTGGTTGGTAGTTTGATTGTCATATGGGCCCAAATAAAAATAAAAAATAGTGAATTTAAGTATGGATGCTACTAATAGCAGTCCATTCTAATATGTGTGGCATATTTCAACAACAATTTTCGAAATACAAGGTAACCATGACGACTTTGTGTGACGAAATAGAGGCGGGAATAGCCACTTCATTTAACTGTTTTATTCAATGCGACTTTCAAGGAAACCAGGCCGATTTTCATGATAGCAATAATTATTCAAAGGGCTCCGAGGGCAACAGTTTTCAATATATTTGCCCAATTCAAAAACTATAGTGTTCAGAACACCTTCAAGCATCATACCAGGCCGAAATAAAATAATCAAAGAAAATTATATCTCTACATATGGTCTCACCACCCTAAATAAGCCGAAATCCAGGGAGGTGTCTACTAATGATGGAATCATCACACAAAATATTTTTAATGCGGCTGTTCCAATATTGAAACAAAATAAAATACAAAGAAGTAATAATTTTGTGAATATTTAATAAGGCCACGTTATCTTCTTTGTCAAGGATATCATATATAACTGTTTCATGATAACCTCGCAGGGATACAGTGGGTTAAAATGATGTGTGTCTGTTCTGTGAAAGAGATCACGGATTATAGCCCAATTTTAACAGTATTGACTTTTTTACACTCTAGGGGGCGTAGCTCAAAATCTGTCTGGTAACCATACCCATAGCGGGCCTGTTTTCGAACAAGGACATCTCAAGCTTTATCCTGATATGTCACACTAAATATCTAATAGGGTGAAAAATGGTGAAATCGGCCTGCGGAATTGAGGCAGTTTACATGTGTTTCAATGGGACTGGCATTTGGGGTGGTGAGACCATCAGTAGACACAAGGGGTTTGCATGTTCTGGTCCTTTCTTGACATATTCCAGCTGCTTGATAAAAAATCTGCAGCTTGATATCTATATTTTATTGAGTTTTACTTTCGCTGTAACAATCTAAGTGTAATAGTTTTGATTAGAAAGTATATAATTGGTGAATAAATGTGATAACCATGTCTAGAAAAGACCAGAAGAGGCCGTGTTTTGGTGATATAAGTCATAGATGAAATGCCTGGTTGGTAGTTTGATTGTCATATGGGCCCAAATAAAAATAAAAAATAGTGAATTTAAGTATGGATGCTACTAATAGCAGTCCATTCTAATATGTGTGGCATATTTCAACAACAATTTTCGAAATACAAGGTAACCATGACGACTTTGTGTGACGAAATAGAGGCGGGAATAGCCACTTCATTTAACTGTTATATTCAATGCGACTTTCAAGGAAACCAGGCCGATTTTCATGATAGCAATAATTATTCAAAGGGCTCCGAGGGCAACAGTTTTCAATATATTTGCCCAATTCAAAAACTATAGTGTTCAGAACACCTTCAAGCATCATACCAGGCCGAAATAAAATAATCAAAGAAAATTATATCTCTACATATGGTCTCACCACCCTAAATAAGCCGAAATCCAGGGAGGTGTCTACTAATGATGGAATCATCACACAAAATATTTTTAATGCGGCTGTTCCAACCTCTATTGAAACAAAATAAAATACAAAGAAGTAATAATTTTGTGAATATTTAATAAGGCCACGTTATCTTCTTTGTCAAGGATATCATATATAACTGTTTCATGATAACCTCGCAGGGATACAGTGGGTTAAAATGATGTGTGTCTGTTCTGTGAAAGAGATCACGGATTATAGCCCAATTTTAACAGTATTGACTTTTTTACACTCTAGGGGGCGTAGCTCAAAATCTGTCTGGTAACCATACCCATAGCGGGCCTGTTTTCGAACAAGGACATCTCAAGCTTTATCCTGATATGTCACACTAAATATCTAATAGGGTGAAAAATGGTGAAATCGGCCTGCGGAATTGAGGCAGTTTACATGTGTTTCAATGGGACTGGCATTTGGGGTGGTGAGACCATCAGTAGACACAAGGGGTTTGCATGTTCTGGTCCTTTCTTGACATATTCCAGCTGCTTGATAAAAAATCTGCAGCTTGATATCTATATTTTATTGAGTTTTACTTTCGCTGTAACAATCTAAGTGTAATAGTTTTGATTAGAAAGTATATAATTGGTGAATAAATGTGATAACCATGTCTAGAAAAGACCAGAAGAGGCCGTGTTTTGGTGATATAAGTCATAGATGAAATGCCTGGTTGGTAGTTTGATTGTCATATGGGCCCAAATAAAAATAAAAAATAGTGAATTTAAGTATGGATGCTACTAATAGCAGTCCATTCTAATATGTGTGGCATATTTCAACAACAATTTTCGAAATACAAGGTAACCATGACGACTTTGTGTGACGAAATAGAGGCGGGAATAGCCACTTCATTTAACTGTTTTATTCAATGCGACTTTCAAGGAAACCAGGCCGATTTTCATGATAGCAATAATTATTCAAAGGGCTCCGAGGGCAACAGTTTTCAATATATTTGCCCAATTCAAAAACTATAGTGTTCAGAACACCTTCAAGCATCATACCAGGCCGAAATAAAATAATCAAAGAAAATTATATCTCTACATATGGTCTCACCACCCTAAATAAGCCGAAATCCAGGGAGGTGTCTACTAATGATGGAATCATCACACAAAATATTTTTAATGCGGCTGTTCCAATATTGAAACAAAATAAAATACAAAGAAGTAATAATTTTGTGAATATTTAATAAGGCCACGTTATCTTCTTTGTCAAGGATATCATATATAACTGTTTCATGATAACCTCGCAGGGATACAGTGGGTTAAAATGATGTGTGTCTGTTCTGTGAAAGAGATCACGGATTATAGCCCAATTTTAACAGTATTGACTTTTTTACACTCTAGGGGGCGTAGCTCAAAATCTGTCTGGTAACCATACCCATAGCGGGCCTGTTTTCGAACAAGGACATCTCAAGCTTTATCCTGATATGTCACACTAAATATCTAATAGGGTGAAAAATGGTGAAATCGGCCTGCGGAATTGAGGCAGTTTACATGTGTTTCAATGGGACTGGCATTTGGGGTGGTGAGACCATCAGTAGACACAAGGGGTTTGCATGTTCTGGTCCTTTCTTGACATATTCCAGCTGCTTGATAAAAAATCTGCAGCTTGATATCTATATTTTATTGAGTTTTACTTTCGCTGTAACAATCTAAGTGTAATAGTTTTGATTAGAAAGTATATAATTGGTGAATAAATGTGATAACCATGTCTAGAAAAGACCAGAAGAGGCCGTGTTTTGGTGATATAAGTCATAGATGAAATGCCTGGTTGGTAGTTTGATTGTCATATGGGCCCAAATAAAAATAAAAAATAGTGAATTTAAGTATGGATGCTACTAATAGCAGTCCATTCTAATATGTGTGGCATATTTCAACAACAATTTTCGAAATACAAGGTAACCATGACGACTTTGTGTGACGAAATAGAGGCGGGAATAGCCACTTCATTTAACTGTTTTATTCAATGCGACTTTCAAGGAAACCAGGCCGATTTTCATGATAGCAATAATTATTCAAAGGGCTCCGAGGGCAACAGTTTTCAATATATTTGCCCAATTCAAAAACTATAGTGTTCAGAACACCTTCAAGCATCATACCAGGCCGAAATAAAATAATCAAAGAAAATTATATCTCTACATATGGTCTCACCACCCTAAATAAGCCGAAATCCAGGGAGGTGTCTACTAATGATGGAATCATCACACAAAATATTTTTAATGCGGCTGTTCCAACCTCTATTGAAACAAAATAAAATACAAAGAAGTAATAATTTTGTGAATATTTAATAAGGCCACGTTATCTTCTTTGTCAAGGATATCATATATAACTGTTTCATGATAACCTCGCAGGGATACAGTGGGTTAAAATGATGTGTGTCTGTTCTGTGAAAGAGATCACGGATTATAGCCCAATTTTAACAGTATTGACTTTTTTACACTCTAGGGGGCGTAGCTCAAAATCTGTCTGGTAACCATACCCATAGCGGGCCTGTTTTCGAACAAGGACATCTCAAGCTTTATCCTGATATGTCACACTAAATATCTAATAGGGTGAAAAATGGTGAAATCGGCCTGCGGAATTGAGGCAGTTTACATGTGTTTCAATGGGACTGGCATTTGGGGTGGTGAGACCATCAGTAGACACAAGGGGTTTGCATGTTCTGGTCCTTTCTTGACATATTCCAGCTGCTTGATAAAAAATCTGCAGCTTGATATCTATATTTTATTGAGTTTTACTTTCGCTGTAACAATCTAAGTGTAATAGTTTTGATTAGAAAGTATATAATTGGTGAATAAATGTGATAACCATGTCTAGAAAAGACCAGAAGAGGCCGTGTTTTGGTGATATAAGTCATAGATGAAATGCCTGGTTGGTAGTTTGATTGTCATATGGGCCCAAATAAAAATAAAAAATAGTGAATTTAAGTATGGATGCTACTAATAGCAGTCCATTCTAATATGTGTGGCATATTTCAACAACAATTTTCGAAATACAAGGTAACCATGACGACTTTGTGTGACGAAATAGAGGCGGGAATAGCCACTTCATTTAACTGTTTTATTCAATGCGACTTTCAAGGAAACCAGGCCGATTTTCATGATAGCAATAATTATTCAAAGGGCTCCGAGGGCAACAGTTTTCAATATATTTGCCCAATTCAAAAACTATAGTGTTCAGAACACCTTCAAGCATCATACCAGGCCGAAATAAAATAATCAAAGAAAATTATATCTCTACATATGGTCTCACCACCCTAAATAAGCCGAAATCCAGGGAGGTGTCTACTAATGATGGAATCATCACACAAAATATTTTTAATGCGGCTGTTCCAACCTCTATTGAAACAAAATAAAATACAAAGAAGTAATAATTTTGTGAATATTTAATAAGGCCACGTTATCTTCTTTGTCAAGGATATCATATATAACTGTTTCATGATAACCTCGCAGGGATACAGTGGGTTAAAATGATGTGTGTCTGTTCTGTGAAAGAGATCACGGATTATAGCCCAATTTTAACAGTATTGACTTTTTTACACTCTAGGGGGCGTAGCTCAAAATCTGTCTGGTAACCATACCCATAGCGGGCCTGTTTTCGAACAAGGACATCTCAAGCTTTATCCTGATATGTCACACTAAATATCTAATAGGGTGAAAAATGGTGAAATCGGCCTGCGGAATTGAGGCAGTTTACATGTGTTTCAATGGGACTGGCATTTGGGGTGGTGAGACCATCAGTAGACACAAGGGGTTTGCATGTTCTGGTCCTTTCTTGACATATTCCAGCTGCTTGATAAAAAATCTGCAGCTTGATATCTATATTTTATTGAGTTTTACTTTCGCAGTAACAATCTAAGTGTAATAGTTTTGATTAGAAAGTATATAATTGGTGAATAAATGTGATAACCATGTCTAGAAAAGACCAGAAGAGGCCGTGTTTTGGTGATATAAGTCATAGATGAAATGCCTGGTTGGTAGTTTGATTGTCATATGGGCCCAAATAAAAATAAAAAATAGTGAATTTAAGTATGGATGCTACTAATAGCAGTCCATTCTAATATGTGTGGCATATTTCAACAACAATTTTCGAAATACAAGGTAACCATGACGACTTTGTGTGACGAAATAGAGGCGGGAATAGCCACTTCATTTAACTGTTTTATTCAATGCGACTTTCAAGGAAACCAGGCCGATTTTCATGATAGCAATAATTATTCAAAGGGCTCCGAGGGCAACAGTTTTCAATATATTTGCCCAATTCAAAAACTATAGTGTTCAGAACACCTTCAAGCATCATACCAGGCCGAAATAAAATAATCAAAGAAAATTATATCTCTACATATGGTCTCACCACCCTAAATAAGCCGAAATCCAGGGAGGTGTCTACTAATGATGGAATCATCACACAAAATATTTTTAATGCGGCTGTTCCAATATTGAAACAAAATAAAATACAAAGAAGTAATAATTTTGTGAATATTTAATAAGGCCACGTTATCTTCTTTGTCAAGGATATCATATATAACTGTTTCATGATAACCTCGCAGGGATACAGTGGGTTAAAATGATGTGTGTCTGTTCTGTGAAAGAGATCACGGATTATAGCCCAATTTTAACAGTATTGACTTTTTTACACTCTAGGGGGCGTAGCTCAAAATCTGTCTGGTAACCATACCCATAGCGGGCCTGTTTTCGAACAAGGACATCTCAAGCTTTATCCTGATATGTCACACTAAATATCTAATAGGGTGAAAAATGGTGAAATCGGCCTGCGGAATTGAGGCAGTTTACATGTGTTTCAATGGGACTGGCATTTGGGGTGGTGAGACCATCAGTAGACACAAGGGGTTTGCATGTTCTGGTCCTTTCTTGACATATTCCAGCTGCTTGATAAAAAATCTGCAGCTTGATATCTATATTTTATTGAGTTTTACTTTCGCTGTAACAATCTAAGTGTAATAGTTTTGATTAGAAAGTATATAATTGGTGAATAAATGTGATAACCATGTCTAGAAAAGACCAGAAGAGGCCGTGTTTTGGTGATATAAGTCATAGATGAAATGCCTGGTTGGTAGTTTGATTGTCATATGGGCCCAAATAAAAATAAAAAATAGTGAATTTAAGTATGGATGCTACTAATAGCAGTCCATTCTAATATGTGTGGCATATTTCAACAACAATTTTCGAAATACAAGGTAACCATGACGACTTTGTGTGACGAAATAGAGGCGGGAATAGCCACTTCATTTAACTGTTTTATTCAATGCGACTTTCAAGGAAACCAGGCCGATTTTCATGATAGCAATAATTATTCAAAGGGCTCCGAGGGCAACAGTTTTCAATATATTTGCCCAATTCAAAAACTATAGTGTTCAGAACACCTTCAAGCATCATACCAGGCCGAAATAAAATAATCAAAGAAAATTATATCTCTACATATGGTCTCACCACCCTAAATAAGCCGAAATCCAGGGAGGTGTCTACTAATGATGGAATCATCACACAAAATATTTTTAATGCGGCTGTTCCAACCTCTATTGAAACAAAATAAAATACAAAGAAGTAATAATTTTGTGAATATTTAATAAGGCCACGTTATCTTCTTTGTCAAGGATATCATATATAACTGTTTCATGATAACCTCGCAGGGATACAGTGGGTTAAAATGATGTGTGTCTGTTCTGTGAAAGAGATCACGGATTATAGCCCAATTTTAACAGTATTGACTTTTTTACACTCTAGGGGGCGTAGCTCAAAATCTGTCTGGTAACCATACCCATAGCGGGCCTGTTTTCGAACAAGGACATCTCAAGCTTTATCCTGATATGTCACACTAAATATCTAATAGGGTGAAAAATGGTGAAATCGGCCTGCGGAATTGAGGCAGTTTACATGTGTTTCAATGGGACTGGCATTTGGGGTGGTGAGACCATCAGTAGACACAAGGGGTTTGCATGTTCTGGTCCTTTCTTGACATATTCCAGCTGCTTGATAAAAAATCTGCAGCTTGATATCTATATTTTATTGAGTTTTACTTTCGCTGTAACAATCTAAGTGTAATAGTTTTGATTAGAAAGTATATAATTGGTGAATAAATGTGATAACCATGTCTAGAAAAGACCAGAAGAGGCCGTGTTTTGGTGATATAAGTCATAGATGAAATGCCTGGTTGGTAGTTTGATTGTCATATGGGCCCAAATAAAAATAAAAAATAGTGAATTTAAGTATGGATGCTACTAATAGCAGTCCATTCTAATATGTGTGGCATATTTCAACAACAATTTTCGAAATACAAGGTAACCATGACGACTTTGTGTGACGAAATAGAGGCGGGAATAGCCACTTCATTTAACTGTTTTATTCAATGCGACTTTCAAGGAAACCAGGCCGATTTTCATGATAGCAATAATTATTCAAAGGGCTCCGAGGGCAACAGTTTTCAATATATTTGCCCAATTCAAAAACAATAGTGTTCAGAACACCTTCAAGCATCATACCAGGCCGAAATAAAATAATCAAAGAAAATTATATCTCTACATATGGTCTCACCACCCTAAATAAGCCGAAATCCAGGGAGGTGTCTACTAATGATGGAATCATCACACAAAATATTTTTAATGCGGCTGTTCCAACCTCTATTGAAACAAAATAAAATACAAAGAAGTAATAATTTTGTGAATATTTAATAAGGCCACGTTATCTTCTTTGTCAAGGATATCATATATAACTGTTTCATGATAACCTCGCAGGGATACAGTGGGTTAAAATGATGTGTGTCTGTTCTGTGAAAGAGATCACGGATTATAGCCCAATTTTAACAGTATTGACTTTTTTACACTCTAGGGGGCGTAGCTCAAAATCTGTCTGGTAACCATACCCATAGCGGGCCTGTTTTCGAACAAGGACATCTCAAGCTTTATCCTGATATGTCACACTAAATATCTAATAGGGTGAAAAATGGTGAAATCGGCCTGCGGAATTGAGGCAGTTTACATGTGTTTCAATGGGACTGGCATTTGGGGTGGTGAGACCATCAGTAGACACAAGGGGTTTGCATGTTCTGGTCCTTTCTTGACATATTCCAGCTGCTTGATAAAAAATCTGCAGCTTGATATCTATATTTTATTGAGTTTTACTTTCGCAGTAACAATCTAAGTGTAATAGTTTTGATTAGAAAGTATATAATTGGTGAATAAATGTGATAACCATGTCTAGAAAAGACCAGAAGAGGCCGTGTTTTGGTGATATAAGTCATAGATGAAATGCCTGGTTGGTAGTTTGATTGTCATATGGGCCCAAATAAAAATAAAAAATAGTGAATTTAAGTATGGATGCTACTAATAGCAGTCCATTCTAATATGTGTGGCATATTTCAACAACAATTTTCGAAATACAAGGTAACCATGACGACTTTGTGTGACGAAATAGAGGCGGGAATAGCCACTTCATTTAACTGTTTTATTCAATGCGACTTTCAAGGAAACCAGGCCGATTTTCATGATAGCAATAATTATTCAAAGGGCTCCGAGGGCAACAGTTTTCAATATATTTGCCCAATTCAAAAACTATAGTGTTCAGAACACCTTCAAGCATCATACCAGGCCGAAATAAAATAATCAAAGAAAATTATATCTCTACATATGGTCTCACCACCCTAAATAAGCCGAAATCCAGGGAGGTGTCTACTAATGATGGAATCATCACACAAAATATTTTTAATGCGGCTGTTCCAACCTCTATTGAAACAAAATAAAATACAAAGAAGTAATAATTTTGTGAATATTTAATAAGGCCACGTTATCTTCTTTGTCAAGGATATCATATATAACTGTTTCATGATAACCTCGCAGGGATACAGTGGGTTAAAATGATGTGTGTCTGTTCTGTGAAAGAGATCACGGATTATAGCCCAATTTTAACAGTATTGACTTTTTTACACTCTAGGGGGCGTAGCTCAAAATCTGTCTGGTAACCATACCCATAGCGGGCCTGTTTTCGAACAAGGACATCTCAAGCTTTATCCTGATATGTCACACTAAATATCTAATAGGGTGAAAAATGGTGAAATCGGCCTGCGGAATTGAGGCAGTTTACATGTGTTTCAATGGGACTGGCATTTGGGGTGGTGAGACCATCAGTAGACACAAGGGGTTTGCATGTTCTGGTCCTTTCTTGACATATTCCAGCTGCTTGATAAAAAATCTGCAGCTTGATATCTATATTTTATTGAGTTTTACTTTCGCAGTAACAATCTAAGTGTAATAGTTTTGATTAGAAAGTATATAATTGGTGAATAAATGTGATAACCATGTCTAGAAAAGACCAGAAGAGGCCGTGTTTTGGTGATATAAGTCATAGATGAAATGCCTGGTTGGTAGTTTGATTGTCATATGGGCCCAAATAAAAATAAAAAATAGTGAATTTAAGTATGGATGCTACTAATAGCAGTCCATTCTAATATGTGTGGCATATTTCAACAACAATTTTCGAAATACAAGGTAACCATGACGACTTTGTGTGACGAAATAGAGGCGGGAATAGCCACTTCATTTAACTGTTTTATTCAATGCGACTTTCAAGGAAACCAGGCCGATTTTCATGATAGCAATAATTATTCAAAGGGCTCCGAGGGCAACAGTTTTCAATATATTTGCCCAATTCAAAAACTATAGTGTTCAGAACACCTTCAAGCATCATACCAGGCCGAAATAAAATAATCAAAGAAAATTATATCTCTACATATGGTCTCACCACCCTAAATAAGCCGAAATCCAGGGAGGTGTCTACTAATGATGGAATCATCACACAAAATATTTTTAATGCGGCTGTTCCAACCTCTATTGAAACAAAATAAAATACAAAGAAGTAATAATTTTGTGAATATTTAATAAGGCCACGTTATCTTCTTTGTCAAGGATATCATATATAACTGTTTCATGATAACCTCGCAGGGATACAGTGGGTTAAAATGATGTGTGTCTGTTCTGTGAAAGAGATCACGGATTATAGCCCAATTTTAACAGTATTGACTTTTTTACACTCTAGGGGGCGTAGCTCAAAATCTGTCTGGTAACCATACCCATAGCGGGCCTGTTTTCGAACAAGGACATCTCAAGCTTTATCCTGATATGTCACACTAAATATCTAATAGGGTGAAAAATGGTGAAATCGGCCTGCGGAATTGAGGCAGTTTACATGTGTTTCAATGGGACTGGCATTTGGGGTGGTGAGACCATCAGTAGACACAAGGGGTTTGCATGTTCTGGTCCTTTCTTGACATATTCCAGCTGCTTGATAAAAAATCTGCAGCTTGATATCTATATTTTATTGAGTTTTACTTTCGCTGTAACAATCTAAGTGTAATAGTTTTGATTAGAAAGTATATAATTGGTGAATAAATGTGATAACCATGTCTAGAAAAGACCAGAAGAGGCCGTGTTTTGGTGATATAAGTCATAGATGAAATGCCTGGTTGGTAGTTTGATTGTCATATGGGCCCAAATAAAAATAAAAAATAGTGAATTTAAGTATGGATGCTACTAATAGCAGTCCATTCTAATATGTGTGGCATATTTCAACAACAATTTTCGAAATACAAGGTAACCATGACGACTTTGTGTGACGAAATAGAGGCGGGAATAGCCACTTCATTTAACTGTTTTATTCAATGCGACTTTCAAGGAAACCAGGCCGATTTTCATGATAGCAATAATTATTCAAAGGGCTCCGAGGGCAACAGTTTTCAATATATTTGCCCAATTCAAAAACTATAGTGTTCAGAACACCTTCAAGCATCATACCAGGCCGAAATAAAATAATCAAAGAAAATTATATCTCTACATATGGTCTCACCACCCTAAATAAGCCGAAATCCAGGGAGGTGTCTACTAATGATGGAATCATCACACAAAATATTTTTAATGCGGCTGTTCCAACCTCTATTGAAACAAAATAAAATACAAAGAAGTAATAATTTTGTGAATATTTAATAAGGCCACGTTATCTTCTTTGTCAAGGATATCATATATAACTGTTTCATGATAACCTCGCAGGGATACAGTGGGTTAAAATGATGTGTGTCTGTTCTGTGAAAGAGATCACGGATTATAGCCCAATTTTAACAGTATTGACTTTTTTACACTCTAGGGGGCGTAGCTCAAAATCTGTCTGGTAACCATACCCATAGCGGGCCTGTTTTCGAACAAGGACATCTCAAGCTTTATCCTGATATGTCACACTAAATATCTAATAGGGTGAAAAATGGTGAAATCGGCCTGCGGAATTGAGGCAGTTTACATGTGTTTCAATGGGACTGGCATTTGGGGTGGTGAGACCATCAGTAGACACAAGGGGTTTGCATGTTCTGGTCCTTTCTTGACATATTCCAGCTGCTTGATAAAAAATCTGCAGCTTGATATCTATATTTTATTGAGTTTTACTTTCGCAGTAACAATCTAAGTGTAATAGTTTTGATTAGAAAGTATATAATTGGTGAATAAATGTGATAACCATGTCTAGAAAAGACCAGAAGAGGCCGTGTTTTGGTGATATAAGTCATAGATGAAATGCCTGGTTGGTAGTTTGATTGTCATATGGGCCCAAATAAAAATAAAAAATAGTGAATTTAAGTATGGATGCTACTAATAGCAGTCCATTCTAATATGTGTGGCATATTTCAACAACAATTTTCGAAATACAAGGTAACCATGACGACTTTGTGTGACGAAATAGAGGCGGGAATAGCCACTTCATTTAACTGTTTTATTCAATGCGACTTTCAAGGAAACCAGGCCGATTTTCATGATAGCAATAATTATTCAAAGGGCTCCGAGGGCAACAGTTTTCAATATATTTGCCCAATTCAAAAACTATAGTGTTCAGAACACCTTCAAGCATCATACCAGGCCGAAATAAAATAATCAAAGAAAATTATATCTCTACATATGGTCTCACCACCCTAAATAAGCCGAAATCCAGGGAGGTGTCTACTAATGATGGAATCATCACACAAAATATTTTTAATGCGGCTGTTCCAACCTCTATTGAAACAAAATAAAATACAAAGAAGTAATAATTTTGTGAATATTTAATAAGGCCACGTTATCTTCTTTGTCAAGGATATCATATATAACTGTTTCATGATAACCTCGCAGGGATACAGTGGGTTAAAATGATGTGTGTCTGTTCTGTGAAAGAGATCACGGATTATAGCCCAATTTTAACAGTATTGACTTTTTTACACTCTAGGGGGCGTAGCTCAAAATCTGTCTGGTAACCATACCCATAGCGGGCCTGTTTTCGAACAAGGACATCTCAAGCTTTATCCTGATATGTCACACTAAATATCTAATAGGGTGAAAAATGGTGAAATCGGCCTGCGGAATTGAGGCAGTTTACATGTGTTTCAATGGGACTGGCATTTGGGGTGGTGAGACCATCAGTAGACACAAGGGGTTTGCATGTTCTGGTCCTTTCTTGACATATTCCAGCTGCTTGATAAAAAATCTGCAGCTTGATATCTATATTTTATTGAGTTTTACTTTCGCAGTAACAATCTAAGTGTAATAGTTTTGATTAGAAAGTATATAATTGGTGAATAAATGTGATAACCATGTCTAGAAAAGACCAGAAGAGGCCGTGTTTTGGTGATATAAGTCATAGATGAAATGCCTGGTTGGTAGTTTGATTGTCATATGGGCCCAAATAAAAATAAAAAATAGTGAATTTAAGTATGGATGCTACTAATAGCAGTCCATTCTAATATGTGTGGCATATTTCAACAACAATTTTCGAAATACAAGGTAACCATGACGACTTTGTGTGACGAAATAGAGGCGGGAATAGCCACTTCATTTAACTGTTTTATTCAATGCGACTTTCAAGGAAACCAGGCCGATTTTCATGATAGCAATAATTATTCAAAGGGCTCCGAGGGCAACAGTTTTCAATATATTTGCCCAATTCAAAAACTATAGTGTTCAGAACACCTTCAAGCATCATACCAGGCCGAAATAAAATAATCAAAGAAAATTATATCTCTACATATGGTCTCACCACCCTAAATAAGCCGAAATCCAGGGAGGTGTCTACTAATGATGGAATCATCACACAAAATATTTTTAATGCGGCTGTTCCAACCTCTATTGAAACAAAATAAAATACAAAGAAGTAATAATTTTGTGAATATTTAATAAGGCCACGTTATCTTCTTTGTCAAGGATATCATATATAACTGTTTCATGATAACCTCGCAGGGATACAGTGGGTTAAAATGATGTGTGTCTGTTCTGTGAAAGAGATCACGGATTATAGCCCAATTTTAACAGTATTGACTTTTTTACACTCTAGGGGGCGTAGCTCAAAATCTGTCTGGTAACCATACCCATAGCGGGCCTGTTTTCGAACAAGGACATCTCAAGCTTTATCCTGATATGTCACACTAAATATCTAATAGGGTGAAAAATGGTGAAATCGGCCTGCGGAATTGAGGCAGTTTACATGTGTTTCAATGGGACTGGCATTTGGGGTGGTGAGACCATCAGTAGACACAAGGGGTTTGCATGTTCTGGTCCTTTCTTGACATATTCCAGCTGCTTGATAAAAAATCTGCAGCTTGATATCTATATTTTATTGAGTTTTACTTTCGCAGTAACAATCTAAGTGTAATAGTTTTGATTAGAAAGTATATAATTGGTGAATAAATGTGATAACCATGTCTAGAAAAGACCAGAAGAGGCCGTGTTTTGGTGATATAAGTCATAGATGAAATGCCTGGTTGGTAGTTTGATTGTCATATGGGCCCAAATAAAAATAAAAAATAGTGAATTTAAGTATGGATGCTACTAATAGCAGTCCATTCTAATATGTGTGGCATATTTCAACAACAATTTTCGAAATACAAGGTAACCATGACGACTTTGTGTGACGAAATAGAGGCGGGAATAGCCACTTCATTTAACTGTTTTATTCAATGCGACTTTCAAGGAAACCAGGCCGATTTTCATGATAGCAATAATTATTCAAAGGGCTCCGAGGCAACAGTTTTCAATATATTTGCCCAATTCAAAAACTATAGTGTTCAGAACACCTTCAAGCATCATACCAGGCCGAAATAAAATAATCAAAGAAAATTATATCTCTACATATGGTCTCACCACCCTAAATAAGCCGAAATCCAGGGAGGTGTCTACTAATGATGGAATCATCACACAAAATATTTTTAATGCGGCTGTTCCAATATTGAAACAAAATAAAATACAAAGAAGTAATAATTTTGTGAATATTTAATAAGGCCACGTTATCTTCTTTGTCAAGGATATCATATATAACTGTTTCATGATAACCTCGCAGGGATACAGTGGGTTAAAATGATGTGTGTCTGTTCTGTGAAAGAGATCACGGATTATAGCCCAATTTTAACAGTATTGACTTTTTTACACTCTAGGGGGCGTAGCTCAAAATCTGTCTGGTAACCATACCCATAGCGGGCCTGTTTTCGAACAAGGACATCTCAAGCTTTATCCTGATATGTCACACTAAATATCTAATAGGGTGAAAAATGGTGAAATCGGCCTGCGGAATTGAGGCAGTTTACATGTGTTTCAATGGGACTGGCATTTGGGGTGGTGAGACCATCAGTAGACACAAGGGGTTTGCATGTTCTGGTCCTTTCTTGACATATTCCAGCTGCTTGATAAAAAATCTGCAGCTTGATATCTATATTTTATTGAGTTTTACTTTCGCAGTAACAATCTAAGTGTAATAGTTTTGATTAGAAAGTATATAATTGGTGAATAAATGTGATAACCATGTCTAGAAAAGACCAGAAGAGGCCGTGTTTTGGTGATATAAGTCATAGATGAAATGCCTGGTTGGTAGTTTGATTGTCATATGGGCCCAAATAAAAATAAAAAATAGTGAATTTAAGTATGGATGCTACTAATAGCAGTCCATTCTAATATGTGTGGCATATTTCAACAACAATTTTCGAAATACAAGGTAACCATGACGACTTTGTGTGACGAAATAGAGGCGGGAATAGCCACTTCATTTAACTGTTTTATTCAATGCGACTTTCAAGGAAACCAGGCCGATTTTCATGATAGCAATAATTATTCAAAGGGCTCCGAGGCAACAGTTTTCAATATATTTGCCCAATTCAAAAACTATAGTGTTCAGAACACCTTCAAGCATCATACCAGGCCGAAATAAAATAATCAAAGAAAATTATATCTCTACATATGGTCTCACCACCCTAAATAAGCCGAAATCCAGGGAGGTGTCTACTAATGATGGAATCATCACACAAAATATTTTTAATGCGGCTGTTCCAATATTGAAACAAAATAAAATACAAAGAAGTAATAATTTTGTGAATATTTAATAAGGCCACGTTATCTTCTTTGTCAAGGATATCATATATAACTGTTTCATGATAACCTCGCAG
Organism: Flabesymbios commensalis; assembly: GCA_964017125.1. Classification (NCBI taxonomy): domain Eukaryota; kingdom Metazoa; phylum Annelida; class Polychaeta; order Terebellida; family Flabelligeridae; genus Flabesymbios; species Flabesymbios commensalis. The sequence goes on along the minus strand of OZ024903.1, from coordinate 111,479,341 downwards.
GGATACAGTGGGTTAAAATGATGTGTGTCTGTTCTGTGAAAGAGATCACGGATTATAGCCCAATTTTAACAGTATTGACTTTTTTACACTCTAGGGGGCGTAGCTCAAAATCTGTCTGGTAACCATACCCATAGCGGGCCTGTTTTCGAACAAGGACATCTCAAGCTTTATCCTGATATGTCACACTAAATATCTAATAGGGTGAAAAATGGTGAAATCGGCCTGCGGAATTGAGGCAGTTTACATGTGTTTCAATGGGACTGGCATTTGGGGTGGTGAGACCATCAGTAGACACAAGGGGTTTGCATGTTCTGGTCCTTTCTTGACATATTCCAGCTGCTTGATAAAAAATCTGCAGCTTGATATCTATATTTTATTGAGTTTTACTTTCGCTGTAACAATCTAAGTGTAATAGTTTTGATTAGAAAGTATATAATTGGTGAATAAATGTGATAACCATGTCTAGAAAAGACCAGAAGAGGCCGTGTTTTGGTGATATAAGTCATAGATGAAATGCCTGGTTGGTAGTTTGATTGTCATATGGGCCCAAATAAAAATAAAAAATAGTGAATTTAAGTATGGATGCTACTAATAGCAGTCCATTCTAATATGTGTGGCATATTTCAACAACAATTTTCGAAATACAAGGTAACCATGACGACTTTGTGTGACGAAATAGAGGCGGGAATAGCCACTTCATTTAACTGTTTTATTCAATGCGACTTTCAAGGAAACCAGGCCGATTTTCATGATAGCAATAATTATTCAAAGGGCTCCGAGGGCAACAGTTTTCAATATATTTGCCCAATTCAAAAACTATAGTGTTCAGAACACCTTCAAGCATCATACCAGGCCGAAATAAAATAATCAAAGAAAATTATATCTCTACATATGGTCTCACCACCCTAAATAAGCCGAAATCCAGGGAGGTGTCTACTAATGATGGAATCATCACACAAAATATTTTTAATGCGGCTGTTCCAACCTCTATTGAAACAAAATAAAATACAAAGAAGTAATAATTTTGTGAATATTTAATAAGGCCACGTTATCTTCTTTGTCAAGGATATCATATATAACTGTTTCATGATAACCTCGCAGGGATACAGTGGGTTAAAATGATGTGTGTCTGTTCTGTGAAAGAGATCACGGATTATAGCCCAATTTTAACAGTATTGACTTTTTTACACTCTAGGGGGCGTAGCTCAAAATCTGTCTGGTAACCATACCCATAGCGGGCCTGTTTTCGAACAAGGACATCTCAAGCTTTATCCTGATATGTCACACTAAATATCTAATAGGGTGAAAAATGGTGAAATCGGCCTGCGGAATTGAGGCAGTTTACATGTGTTTCAATGGGACTGGCATTTGGGGTGGTGAGACCATCAGTAGACACAAGGGGTTTGCATGTTCTGGTCCTTTCTTGACATATTCCAGCTGCTTGATAAAAAATCTGCAGCTTGATATCTATATTTTATTGAGTTTTACTTTCGCTGTAACAATCTAAGTGTAATAGTTTTGATTAGAAAGTATATAATTGGTGAATAAATGTGATAACCATGTCTAGAAAAGACCAGAAGAGGCCGTGTTTTGGTGATATAAGTCATAGATGAAATGCCTGGTTGGTAGTTTGATTGTCATATGGGCCCAAATAAAAATAAAAAATAGTGAATTTAAGTATGGATGCTACTAATAGCAGTCCATTCTAATATGTGTGGCATATTTCAACAACAATTTTCGAAATACAAGGTAACCATGACGACTTTGTGTGACGAAATAGAGGCGGGAATAGCCACTTCATTTAACTGTTTTATTCAATGCGACTTTCAAGGAAACCAGGCCGATTTTCATGATAGCAATAATTATTCAAAGGGCTCCGAGGGCAACAGTTTTCAATATATTTGCCCAATTCAAAAACTATAGTGTTCAGAACACCTTCAAGCATCATACCAGGCCGAAATAAAATAATCAAAGAAAATTATATCTCTACATCAGTAGACACAAGGGGTTTGCATGTTCTGGTCCTTTCTTGACATATTCCAGCTGCTTGATAAAAAATCTGCAGCTTGATATCTATATTTTATTGAGTTTTACTTTCGCAGTAACAATCTAAGTGTAATAGTTTTGATTAGAAAGTATATAATTGGTGAATAAATGTGATAACCATGTCTAGAAAAGACCAGAAGAGGCCGTGTTTTGGTGATATAAGTCATAGATGAAATGCCTGGTTGGTAGTTTGATTGTCATATGGGCCCAAATAAAAATAAAAAATAGTGAATTTAAGTATGGATGCTACTAATAGCAGTCCATTCTAATATGTGTGGCATATTTCAACAACAATTTTCGAAATACAAGGTAACCATGACGACTTTGTGTGACGAAATAGAGGCGGGAATAGCCACTTCATTTAACTGTTTTATTCAATGCGACTTTCAAGGAAACCAGGCCGATTTTCATGATAGCAATAATTATTCAAAGGGCTCCGAGGCAACAGTTTTCAATATATTTGCCCAATTCAAAAACTATAGTGTTCAGAACACCTTCAAGCATCATACCAGGCCGAAATAAAATAATCAAAGAAAATTATATCTCTACATATGGTCTCACCACCCTAAATAAGCCGAAATCCAGGGAGGTGTCTACTAATGATGGAATCATCACACAAAATATTTTTAATGCGGCTGTTCCAACCTCTATTGAAACAAAATAAAATACAAAGAAGTAATAATTTTGTGAATATTTAATAAGGCCACGTTATCTTCTTTGTCAAGGATATCATATATAACTGTTTCATGATAACCTCGCAGGGATACAGTGGGTTAAAATGATGTGTGTCTGTTCTGTGAAAGAGATCACGGATTATAGCCCAATTTTAACAGTATTGACTTTTTTACACTCTAGGGGGCGTAGCTCAAAATCTGTCTGGTAACCATACCCATAGCGGGCCTGTTTTCGAACAAGGACATCTCAAGCTTTATCCTGATATGTCACACTAAATATCTAATAGGGTGAAAAATGGTGAAATCGGCCTGCGGAATTGAGGCAGTTTACATGTGTTTCAATGGGACTGGCATTTGGGGTGGTGAGACCATCAGTAGACACAAGGGGTTTGCATGTTCTGGTCCTTTCTTGACATATTCCAGCTGCTTGATAAAAAATCTGCAGCTTGATATCTATATTTTATTGAGTTTTACTTTCGCAGTAACAATCTAAGTGTAATAGTTTTGATTAGAAAGTATATAATTGGTGAATAAATGTGATAACCATGTCTAGAAAAGACCAGAAGAGGCCGTGTTTTGGTGATATAAGTCATAGATGAAATGCCTGGTTGGTAGTTTGATTGTCATATGGGCCCAAATAAAAATAAAAAATAGTGAATTTAAGTATGGATGCTACTAATAGCAGTCCATTCTAATATGTGTGGCATATTTCAACAACAATTTTCGAAATACAAGGTAACCATGACGACTTTGTGTGACGAAATAGAGGCGGGAATAGCCACTTCATTTAACTGTTTTATTCAATGCGACTTTCAAGGAAACCAGGCCGATTTTCATGATAGCAATAATTATTCAAAGGGCTCCGAGGGCAACAGTTTTCAATATATTTGCCCAATTCAAAAACTATAGTGTTCAGAACACCTTCAAGCATCATACCAGGCCGAAATAAAATAATCAAAGAAAATTATATCTCTACATATGGTCTCACCACCCTAAATAAGCCGAAATCCAGGGAGGTGTCTACTAATGATGGAATCATCACACAAAATATTTTTAATGCGGCTGTTCCAACCTCTATTGAAACAAAATAAAATACAAAGAAGTAATAATTTTGTGAATATTTAATAAGGCCACGTTATCTTCTTTGTCAAGGATATCATATATAACTGTTTCATGATAACCTCGCAGGGATACAGTGGGTTAAAATGATGTGTGTCTGTTCTGTGAAAGAGATCACGGATTATAGCCCAATTTTAACAGTATTGACTTTTTTACACTCTAGGGGGCGTAGCTCAAAATCTGTCTGGTAACCATACCCATAGCGGGCCTGTTTTCGAACAAGGACATCTCAAGCTTTATCCTGATATGTCACACTAAATATCTAATAGGGTGAAAAATGGTGAAATCGGCCTGCGGAATTGAGGCAGTTTACATGTGTTTCAATGGGACTGGCATTTGGGGTGGTGAGACCATCAGTAGACACAAGGGGTTTGCATGTTCTGGTCCTTTCTTGACATATTCCAGCTGCTTGATAAAAAATCTGCAGCTTGATATCTATATTTTATTGAGTTTTACTTTCGCTGTAACAATCTAAGTGTAATAGTTTTGATTAGAAAGTATATAATTGGTGAATAAATGTGATAACCATGTCTAGAAAAGACCAGAAGAGGCCGTGTTTTGGTGATATAAGTCATAGATGAAATGCCTGGTTGGTAGTTTGATTGTCATATGGGCCCAAATAAAAATAAAAAATAGTGAATTTAAGTATGGATGCTACTAATAGCAGTCCATTCTAATATGTGTGGCATATTTCAACAACAATTTTCGAAATACAAGGTAACCATGACGACTTTGTGTGACGAAATAGAGGCGGGAATAGCCACTTCATTTAACTGTTTTATTCAATGCGACTTTCAAGGAAACCAGGCCGATTTTCATGATAGCAATAATTATTCAAAGGGCTCCGAGGGCAACAGTTTTCAATATATTTGCCCAATTCAAAAACTATAGTGTTCAGAACACCTTCAAGCATCATACCAGGCCGAAATAAAATAATCAAAGAAAATTATATCTCTACATATGGTCTCACCACCCTAAATAAGCCGAAATCCAGGGAGGTGTCTACTAATGATGGAATCATCACACAAAATATTTTTAATGCGGCTGTTCCAACCTCTATTGAAACAAAATAAAATACAAAGAAGTAATAATTTTGTGAATATTTAATAAGGCCACGTTATCTTCTTTGTCAAGGATATCATATATAACTGTTTCATGATAACCTCGCAGGGATACAGTGGGTTAAAATGATGTGTGTCTGTTCTGTGAAAGAGATCACGGATTATAGCCCAATTTTAACAGTATTGACTTTTTTACACTCTAGGGGGCGTAGCTCAAAATCTGTCTGGTAACCATACCCATAGCGGGCCTGTTTTCGAACAAGGACATCTCAAGCTTTATCCTGATATGTCACACTAAATATCTAATAGGGTGAAAAATGGTGAAATCGGCCTGCGGAATTGAGGCAGTTTACATGTGTTTCAATGGGACTGGCATTTGGGGTGGTGAGACCATCAGTAGACACAAGGGGTTTGCATGTTCTGGTCCTTTCTTGACATATTCCAGCTGCTTGATAAAAAATCTGCAGCTTGATATCTATATTTTATTGAGTTTTACTTTCGCTGTAACAATCTAAGTGTAATAGTTTTGATTAGAAAGTATATAATTGGTGAATAAATGTGATAACCATGTCTAGAAAAGACCAGAAGAGGCCGTGTTTTGGTGATATAAGTCATAGATGAAATGCCTGGTTGGTAGTTTGATTGTCATATGGGCCCAAATAAAAATAAAAAATAGTGAATTTAAGTATGGATGCTACTAATAGCAGTCCATTCTAATATGTGTGGCATATTTCAACAACAATTTTCGAAATACAAGGTAACCATGACGACTTTGTGTGACGAAATAGAGGCGGGAATAGCCACTTCATTTAACTGTTTTATTCAATGCGACTTTCAAGGAAACCAGGCCGATTTTCATGATAGCAATAATTATTCAAAGGGCTCCGAGGGCAACAGTTTTCAATATATTTGCCCAATTCAAAAACTATAGTGTTCAGAACACCTTCAAGCATCATACCAGGCCGAAATAAAATAATCAAAGAAAATTATATCTCTACATATGGTCTCACCACCCTAAATAAGCCGAAATCCAGGGAGGTGTCTACTAATGATGGAATCATCACACAAAATATTTTTAATGCGGCTGTTCCAACCTCTATTGAAACAAAATAAAATACAAAGAAGTAATAATTTTGTGAATATTTAATAAGGCCACGTTATCTTCTTTGTCAAGGATATCATATATAACTGTTTCATGATAACCTCGCAGGGATACAGTGGGTTAAAATGATGTGTGTCTGTTCTGTGAAAGAGATCACGGATTATAGCCCAATTTTAACAGTATTGACTTTTTTACACTCTAGGGGGCGTAGCTCAAAATCTGTCTGGTAACCATACCCATAGCGGGCCTGTTTTCGAACAAGGACATCTCAAGCTTTATCCTGATATGTCACACTAAATATCTAATAGGGTGAAAAATGGTGAAATCGGCCTGCGGAATTGAGGCAGTTTACATGTGTTTCAATGGGACTGGCATTTGGGGTGGTGAGACCATCAGTAGACACAAGGGGTTTGCATGTTCTGGTCCTTTCTTGACATATTCCAGCTGCTTGATAAAAAATCTGCAGCTTGATATCTATATTTTATTGAGTTTTACTTTCGCAGTAACAATCTAAGTGTAATAGTTTTGATTAGAAAGTATATAATTGGTGAATAAATGTGATAACCATGTCTAGAAAAGACCAGAAGAGGCCGTGTTTTGGTGATATAAGTCATAGATGAAATGCCTGGTTGGTAGTTTGATTGTCATATGGGCCCAAATAAAAATAAAAAATAGTGAATTTAAGTATGGATGCTACTAATAGCAGTCCATTCTAATATGTGTGGCATATTTCAACAACAATTTTCGAAATACAAGGTAACCATGACGACTTTGTGTGACGAAATAGAGGCGGGAATAGCCACTTCATTTAACTGTTTTATTCAATGCGACTTTCAAGGAAACCAGGCCGATTTTCATGATAGCAATAATTATTCAAAGGGCTCCGAGGGCAACAGTTTTCAATATATTTGCCCAATTCAAAAACTATAGTGTTCAGAACACCTTCAAGCATCATACCAGGCCGAAATAAAATAATCAAAGAAAATTATATCTCTACATATGGTCTCACCACCCTAAATAAGCCGAAATCCAGGGAGGTGTCTACTAATGATGGAATCATCACACAAAATATTTTTAATGCGGCTGTTCCAACCTCTATTGAAACAAAATAAAATACAAAGAAGTAATAATTTTGTGAATATTTAATAAGGCCACGTTATCTTCTTTGTCAAGGATATCATATATAACTGTTTCATGATAACCTCGCAGGGATACAGTGGGTTAAAATGATGTGTGTCTGTTCTGTGAAAGAGATCACGGATTATAGCCCAATTTTAACAGTATTGACTTTTTTACACTCTAGGGGGCGTAGCTCAAAATCTGTCTGGTAACCATACCCATAGCGGGCCTGTTTTCGAACAAGGACATCTCAAGCTTTATCCTGATATGTCACACTAAATATCTAATAGGGTGAAAAATGGTGAAATCGGCCTGCGGAATTGAGGCAGTTTACATGTGTTTCAATGGGACTGGCATTTGGGGTGGTGAGACCATCAGTAGACACAAGGGGTTTGCATGTTCTGGTCCTTTCTTGACATATTCCAGCTGCTTGATAAAAAATCTGCAGCTTGATATCTATATTTTATTGAGTTTTACTTTCGCAGTAACAATCTAAGTGTAATAGTTTTGATTAGAAAGTATATAATTGGTGAATAAATGTGATAACCATGTCTAGAAAAGACCAGAAGAGGCCGTGTTTTGGTGATATAAGTCATAGATGAAATGCCTGGTTGGTAGTTTGATTGTCATATGGGCCCAAATAAAAATAAAAAATAGTGAATTTAAGTATGGATGCTACTAATAGCAGTCCATTCTAATATGTGTGGCATATTTCAACAACAATTTTCGAAATACAAGGTAACCATGACGACTTTGTGTGACGAAATAGAGGCGGGAATAGCCACTTCATTTAACTGTTTTATTCAATGCGACTTTCAAGGAAACCAGGCCGATTTTCATGATAGCAATAATTATTCAAAGGGCTCCGAGGGCAACAGTTTTCAATATATTTGCCCAATTCAAAAACAATAGTGTTCAGAACACCTTCAAGCATCATACCAGGCCGAAATAAAATAATCAAAGAAAATTATATCTCTACATATGGTCTCACCACCCTAAATAAGCCGAAATCCAGGGAGGTGTCTACTAATGATGGAATCATCACACAAAATATTTTTAATGCGGCTGTTCCAACCTCTATTGAAACAAAATAAAATACAAAGAAGTAATAATTTTGTGAATATTTAATAAGGCCACGTTATCTTCTTTGTCAAGGATATCATATATAACTGTTTCATGATAACCTCGCAGGGATACAGTGGGTTAAAATGATGTGTGTCTGTTCTGTGAAAGAGATCACGGATTATAGCCCAATTTTAACAGTATTGACTTTTTTACACTCTAGGGGGCGTAGCTCAAAATCTGTCTGGTAACCATACCCATAGCGGGCCTGTTTTCGAACAAGGACATCTCAAGCTTTATCCTGATATGTCACACTAAATATCTAATAGGGTGAAAAATGGTGAAATCGGCCTGCGGAATTGAGGCAGTTTACATGTGTTTCAATGGGACTGGCATTTGGGGTGGTGAGACCATCAGTAGACACAAGGGGTTTGCATGTTCTGGTCCTTTCTTGACATATTCCAGCTGCTTGATAAAAAATCTGCAGCTTGATATCTATATTTTATTGAGTTTTACTTTCGCAGTAACAATCTAAGTGTAATAGTTTTGATTAGAAAGTATATAATTGGTGAATAAATGTGATAACCATGTCTAGAAAAGACCAGAAGAGGCCGTGTTTTGGTGATATAAGTCATAGATGAAATGCCTGGTTGGTAGTTTGATTGTCATATGGGCCCAAATAAAAATAAAAAATAGTGAATTTAAGTATGGATGCTACTAATAGCAGTCCATTCTAATATGTGTGGCATATTTCAACAACAATTTTCGAAATACAAGGTAACCATGACGACTTTGTGTGACGAAATAGAGGCGGGAATAGCCACTTCATTTAACTGTTTTATTCAATGCGACTTTCAAGGAAACCAGGCCGATTTTCATGATAGCAATAATTATTCAAAGGGCTCCGAGGGCAACAGTTTTCAATATATTTGCCCAATTCAAAAACTATAGTGTTCAGAACACCTTCAAGCATCATACCAGGCCGAAATAAAATAATCAAAGAAAATTATATCTCTACATATGGTCTCACCACCCTAAATAAGCCGAAATCCAGGGAGGTGTCTACTAATGATGGAATCATCACACAAAATATTTTTAATGCGGCTGTTCCAACCTCTATTGAAACAAAATAAAATACAAAGAAGTAATAATTTTGTGAATATTTAATAAGGCCACGTTATCTTCTTTGTCAAGGATATCATATATAACTGTTTCATGATAACCTCGCAGGGATACAGTGGGTTAAAATGATGTGTGTCTGTTCTGTGAAAGAGATCACGGATTATAGCCCAATTTTAACAGTATTGACTTTTTTACACTCTAGGGGGCGTAGCTCAAAATCTGTCTGGTAACCATACCCATAGCGGGCCTGTTTTCGAACAAGGACATCTCAAGCTTTATCCTGATATGTCACACTAAATATCTAATAGGGTGAAAAATGGTGAAATCGGCCTGCGGAATTGAGGCAGTTTACATGTGTTTCAATGGGACTGGCATTTGGGGTGGTGAGACCATCAGTAGACACAAGGGGTTTGCATGTTCTGGTCCTTTCTTGACATATTCCAGCTGCTTGATAAAAAATCTGCAGCTTGATATCTATATTTTATTGAGTTTTACTTTCGCAGTAACAATCTAAGTGTAATAGTTTTGATTAGAAAGTATATAATTGGTGAATAAATGTGATAACCATGTCTAGAAAAGACCAGAAGAGGCCGTGTTTTGGTGATATAAGTCATAGATGAAATGCCTGGTTGGTAGTTTGATTGTCATATGGGCCCAAATAAAAATAAAAAATAGTGAATTTAAGTATGGATGCTACTAATAGCAGTCCATTCTAATATGTGTGGCATATTTCAACAACAATTTTCGAAATACAAGGTAACCATGACGACTTTGTGTGACGAAATAGAGGCGGGAATAGCCACTTCATTTAACTGTTTTATTCAATGCGACTTTCAAGGAAACCAGGCCGATTTTCATGATAGCAATAATTATTCAAAGGGCTCCGAGGGCAACAGTTTTCAATATATTTGCCCAATTCAAAAACTATAGTGTTCAGAACACCTTCAAGCATCATACCAGGCCGAAATAAAATAATCAAAGAAAATTATATCTCTACATATGGTCTCACCACCCTAAATAAGCCGAAATCCAGGGAGGTGTCTACTAATGATGGAATCATCACACAAAATATTTTTAATGCGGCTGTTCCAACCTCTATTGAAACAAAATAAAATACAAAGAAGTAATAATTTTGTGAATATTTAATAAGGCCACGTTATCTTCTTTGTCAAGGATATCATATATAACTGTTTCATGATAACCTCGCAGGGATACAGTGGGTTAAAATGATGTGTGTCTGTTCTGTGAAAGAGATCACGGATTATAGCCCAATTTTAACAGTATTGACTTTTTTACACTCTAGGGGGCGTAGCTCAAAATCTGTCTGGTAACCATACCCATAGCGGGCCTGTTTTCGAACAAGGACATCTCAAGCTTTATCCTGATATGTCACACTAAATATCTAATAGGGTGAAAAATGGTGAAATCGGCCTGCGGAATTGAGGCAGTTTACATGTGTTTCAATGGGACTGGCATTTGGGGTGGTGAGACCATCAGTAGACACAAGGGGTTTGCATGTTCTGGTCCTTTCTTGACATATTCCAGCTGCTTGATAAAAAATCTGCAGCTTGATATCTATATTTTATTGAGTTTTACTTTCGCAGTAACAATCTAAGTGTAATAGTTTTGATTAGAAAGTATATAATTGGTGAATAAATGTGATAACCATGTCTAGAAAAGACCAGAAGAGGCCGTGTTTTGGTGATATAAGTCATAGATGAAATGCCTGGTTGGTAGTTTGATTGTCATATGGGCCCAAATAAAAATAAAAAATAGTGAATTTAAGTATGGATGCTACTAATAGCAGTCCATTCTAATATGTGTGGCATATTTCAACAACAATTTTCGAAATACAAGGTAACCATGACGACTTTGTGTGACGAAATAGAGGCGGGAATAGCCACTTCATTTAACTGTTTTATTCAATGCGACTTTCAAGGAAACCAGGCCGATTTTCATGATAGCAATAATTATTCAAAGGGCTCCGAGGCAACAGTTTTCAATATATTTGCCCAATTCAAAAACTATAGTGTTCAGAACACCTTCAAGCATCATACCAGGCCGAAATAAAATAATCAAAGAAAATTATATCTCTACATATGGTCTCACCACCCTAAATAAGCCGAAATCCAGGGAGGTGTCTACTAATGATGGAATCATCACACAAAATATTTTTAATGCGGCTGTTCCAATATTGAAACAAAATAAAATACAAAGAAGTAATAATTTTGTGAATATTTAATAAGGCCACGTTATCTTCTTTGTCAAGGATATCATATATAACTGTTTCATGATAACCTCGCAGGGATACAGTGGGTTAAAATGATGTGTGTCTGTTCTGTGAAAGAGATCACGGATTATAGCCCAATTTTAACAGTATTGACTTTTTTACACTCTAGGGGGCGTAGCTCAAAATCTGTCTGGTAACCATACCCATAGCGGGCCTGTTTTCGAACAAGGACATCTCAAGCTTTATCCTGATATGTCACACTAAATATCTAATAGGGTGAAAAATGGTGAAATCGGCCTGCGGAATTGAGGCAGTTTACATGTGTTTCAATGGGACTGGCATTTGGGGTGGTGAGACCATCAGTAGACACAAGGGGTTTGCATGTTCTGGTCCTTTCTTGACATATTCCAGCTGCTTGATAAAAAATCTGCAGCTTGATATCTATATTTTATTGAGTTTTACTTTCGCTGTAACAATCTAAGTGTAATAGTTTTGATTAGAAAGTATATAATTGGTGAATAAATGTGATAACCATGTCTAGAAAAGACCAGAAGAGGCCGTGTTTTGGTGATATAAGTCATAGATGAAATGCCTGGTTGGTAGTTTGATTGTCATATGGGCCCAAATAAAAATAAAAAATAGTGAATTTAAGTATGGATGCTACTAATAGCAGTCCATTCTAATATGTGTGGCATATTTCAACAACAATTTTCGAAATACAAGGTAACCATGACGACTTTGTGTGACGAAATAGAGGCGGGAATAGCCACTTCATTTAACTGTTTTATTCAATGCGACTTTCAAGGAAACCAGGCCGATTTTCATGATAGCAATAATTATTCAAAGGGCTCCGAGGGCAACAGTTTTCAATATATTTGCCCAATTCAAAAACTATAGTGTTCAGAACACCTTCAAGCATCATACCAGGCCGAAATAAAATAATCAAAGAAAATTATATCTCTACATATGGTCTCACCACCCTAAATAAGCCGAAATCCAGGGAGGTGTCTACTAATGATGGAATCATCACACAAAATATTTTTAATGCGGCTGTTCCAACCTCTATTGAAACAAAATAAAATACAAAGAAGTAATAATTTTGTGAATATTTAATAAGGCCACGTTATCTTCTTTGTCAAGGATATCATATATAACTGTTTCATGATAACCTCGCAGGGATACAGTGGGTTAAAATGATGTGTGTCTGTTCTGTGAAAGAGATCACGGATTATAGCCCAATTTTAACAGTATTGACTTTTTTACATTCTAGGGGGCGTAGCTCAAAATCTGTCTGGTAACCATACCCATAGCGGGCCTGTTTTCGAACAAGGACATCTCAAGCTTTATCCTGATATGTCACACTAAATATCTAATAGGGTGAAAAATGGTGAAATCGGCCTGCGGAATTGAGGCAGTTTACATGTGTTTCAATGGGACTGGCATTTGGGGTGGTGAGACCATCAGTAGACACAAGGGGTTTGCATGTTCTGGTCCTTTCTTGACATATTCCAGCTGCTTGATAAAAAATCTGCAGCTTGATATCTATATTTTATTGAGTTTTACTTTCGCAGTAACAATCTAAGTGTAATAGTTTTGATTAGAAAGTATATAATTGGTGAATAAATGTGATAACCATGTCTAGAAAAGACCAGAAGAGGCCGTGTTTTGGTGATATAAGTCATAGATGAAATGCCTGGTTGGTAGTTTGATTGTCATATGGGCCCAAATAAAAATAAAAAATAGTGAATTTAAGTATGGATGCTACTAATAGCAGTCCATTCTAATATGTGTGGCATATTTCAACAACAATTTTCGAAATACAAGGTAACCATGACGACTTTGTGTGACGAAATAGAGGCGGGAATAGCCACTTCATTTAACTGTTTTATTCAATGCGACTTTCAAGGAAACCAGGCCGATTTTCATGATAGCAATAATTATTCAAAGGGCTCCGAGGGCAACAGTTTTCAATATATTTGCCCAATTCAAAAACTATAGTGTTCAGAACACCTTCAAGCATCATACCAGGCCGAAATAAAATAATCAAAGAAAATTATATCTCTACATATGGTCTCACCACCCTAAATAAGCCGAAATCCAGGGAGGTGTCTACTAATGATGGAATCATCACACAAAATATTTTTAATGCGGCTGTTCCAACCTCTATTGAAACAAAATAAAATACAAAGAAGTAATAATTTTGTGAATATTTAATAAGGCCACGTTATCTTCTTTGTCAAGGATATCATATATAACTGTTTCATGATAACCTCGCAGGGATACAGTGGGTTAAAATGATGTGTGTCTGTTCTGTGAAAGAGATCACGGATTATAGCCCAATTTTAACAGTATTGACTTTTTTACACTCTAGGGGGCGTAGCTCAAAATCTGTCTGGTAACCATACCCATAGCGGGCCTGTTTTCGAACAAGGACATCTCAAGCTTTATCCTGATATGTCACACTAAATATCTAATAGGGTGAAAAATGGTGAAATCGGCCTGCGGAATTGAGGCAGTTTACATGTGTTTCAATGGGACTGGCATTTGGGGTGGTGAGACCATCAGTAGACACAAGGGGTTTGCATGTTCTGGTCCTTTCTTGACATATTCCAGCTGCTTGATAAAAAATCTGCAGCTTGATATCTATATTTTATTGAGTTTTACTTTCGCAGTAACAATCTAAGTGTAATAGTTTTGATTAGAAAGTATATAATTGGTGAATAAATGTGATAACCATGTCTAGAAAAGACCAGAAGAGGCCGTGTTTTGGTGATATAAGTCATAGATGAAATGCCTGGTTGGTAGTTTGATTGTCATATGGGCCCAAATAAAAATAAAAAATAGTGAATTTAAGTATGGATGCTACTAATAGCAGTCCATTCTAATATGTGTGGCATATTTCAACAACAATTTTCGAAATACAAGGTAACCATGACGACTTTGTGTGACGAAATAGAGGCGGGAATAGCCACTTCATTTAACTGTTTTATTCAATGCGACTTTCAAGGAAACCAGGCCGATTTTCATGATAGCAATAATTATTCAAAGGGCTCCGAGGGCAACAGTTTTCAATATATTTGCCCAATTCAAAAACTATAGTGTTCAGAACACCTTCAAGCATCATACCAGGCCGAAATAAAATAATCAAAGAAAATTATATCTCTACATATGGTCTCACCACCCTAAATAAGCCGAAATCCAGGGAGGTGTCTACTAATGATGGAATCATCACACAAAATATTTTTAATGCGGCTGTTCCAACCTCTATTGAAACAAAATAAAATACAAAGAAGTAATAATTTTGTGAATATTTAATAAGGCCACGTTATCTTCTTTGTCAAGGATATCATATATAACTGTTTCATGATAACCTCGCAGGGATACAGTGGGTTAAAATGATGTGTGTCTGTTCTGTGAAAGAGATCACGGATTATAGCCCAATTTTAACAGTATTGACTTTTTTACACTCTAGGGGGCGTAGCTCAAAATCTGTCTGGTAACCATACCCATAGCGGGCCTGTTTTCGAACAAGGACATCTCAAGCTTTATCCTGATATGTCACACTAAATATCTAATAGGGTGAAAAATGGTGAAATCGGCCTGCGGAATTGAGGCAGTTTACATGTGTTTCAATGGGACTGGCATTTGGGGTGGTGAGACCATCAGTAGACACAAGGGGTTTGCATGTTCTGGTCCTTTCTTGACATATTCCAGCTGCTTGATAAAAAATCTGCAGCTTGATATCTATATTTTATTGAGTTTTACTTTCGCAGTAACAATCTAAGTGTAATAGTTTTGATTAGAAAGTATATAATTGGTGAATAAATGTGATAACCATGTCTAGAAAAGACCAGAAGAGGCCGTGTTTTGGTGATATAAGTCATAGATGAAATGCCTGGTTGGTAGTTTGATTGTCATATGGGCCCAAATAAAAATAAAAAATAGTGAATTTAAGTATGGATGCTACTAATAGCAGTCCATTCTAATATGTGTGGCATATTTCAACAACAATTTTCGAAATACAAGGTAACCATGACGACTTTGTGTGACGAAATAGAGGCGGGAATAGCCACTTCATTTAACTGTTTTATTCAATGCGACTTTCAAGGAAACCAGGCCGATTTTCATGATAGCAATAATTATTCAAAGGGCTCCGAGGCAACAGTTTTCAATATATTTGCCCAATTCAAAAACTATAGTGTTCAGAACACCTTCAAGCATCATACCAGGCCGAAATAAAATAATCAAAGAAAATTATATCTCTACATATGGTCTCACCACCCTAAATAAGCCGAAATCCAGGGAGGTGTCTACTAATGATGGAATCATCACACAAAATATTTTTAATGCGGCTGTTCCAATATTGAAACAAAATAAAATACAAAGAAGTAATAATTTTGTGAATATTTAATAAGGCCACGTTATCTTCTTTGTCAAGGATATCATATATAACTGTTTCATGATAACCTCGCAGGGATACAGTGGGTTAAAATGATGTGTGTCTGTTCTGTGAAAGAGATCACGGATTATAGCCCAATTTTAACAGTATTGACTTTTTTACACTCTAGGGGGCGTAGCTCAAAATCTGTCTGGTAACCATACCCATAGCGGGCCTGTTTTCGAACAAGGACATCTCAAGCTTTATCCTGATATGTCACACTAAATATCTAATAGGGTGAAAAATGGTGAAATCGGCCTGCGGAATTGAGGCAGTTTACATGTGTTTCAATGGGACTGGCATTTGGGGTGGTGAGACCTTATTTCATGGCAGTGTGTTTACATAAAAACTTTCTATCCCTCCCGCCGATGGCGCCACTGAGCATGAGACATATTCGGCAGAAAAGACATGTGGTCTCACCACCCTAAATAAGCCGAAATCACGGCAGGTGTATACTAATGATGGAATCATCACACAAAATATTTTCAATGCGGCTGTTTCAACCTCTGTTAAATTAAAAACAAATACAAAGAAGTTATATTTCTGTGAATATTTAATAAGTACATGATGTCTCCTTCATCCCGGATATCAGATATGACTGTTTCGTGATAATCTGACAGGGATACAGTGGGTTAAAAGGATGTATGTCTGGTCTGTGAAAGTGGGTATGAATTTAAGCGTAATTTGAACTATAGTGACCTTTTTGCACACTAGGGGGCCTAGCTCAAAATCTGTCTGGGTAGCAACCTCTTATCGGAGCTGTTTTTGAAAATGCACAGTCCAGGCTTCATTGTGATATGCGGCACTAGATAGGGGGGAGGGCAAAAAGAAGTAAAATCGGCCCGTGGAATTGAGGCATTTTACATGTATTTCAATGGGACTGGCATTTGGGGTGGTGAGACCAGGGCCCCGTTTTATCAACCTGAAAAGATACGAGCTCGTATTAGTAGCTCATTTGCATATGAGGATCGTAAAATTCAACGAGTGGTTCAGAGTGCTCGTATCCTCCCTATACATGTTAAAGAGGGAGACATACGAGGAAAATCAACGAGCTTCTATATTCTCGTAAGTGGCAGGCCAAGGTCACGATAATTACGAGATCTCGTATCTTTTCAGCTTGATAAAACGGGGCCATGGCACGTCAATGATTACATCCACACGAGACGACGCGATGCGAGGAGTACTAAATACTTTTCATGCTGATGAAACTGAAAGTTAATTGGAGGAGCGTATTTTAGAAAGTGGTAGTGCACCAACAGAAACTGTTGTGAGTTTTATTTACAATACTTCAATAGGCCCATTCGAGTGGCTGTTTTCGTCGTCGATGTTTTTGCTTTATTCAATTAGGCCTATTGTATTCGAGTGGCGGTTAATTTTTTTCCCGTTCTCGACATGCTCGACGAAAGTCAACGCGTTTATTTTCGCATCAAAATTTGACGAAAGGTCAAGGTCGTTTCAACAGATTAAGAAAATGGCGGCGAAGTGAGTGATTTGGCATTGCCATTTGGCTTCTATTCTGTTTTTTCAGTTTATGTGTCATGTAATCGCATTATCGGCCTTTCATATGATAATATAAACATTTTAAATTATAGCACCAGCACCTGAATCGATATTTGAGGATAAAATGTAGGCCTACTGCTTTATCCCAAATAAAAGACCTTTCCTCTCGTTATTTGCTGTAATCCCGTATTATCGTCCGTTCCCAGACCGGTCGGCGACAATCCATCATAATTCATATTCATAATCATTCATGTCCACGACTCATTTACATGACCACTGATGACCATGACCATAAACACTAATCATCTGATGGGTGATGAATGCATGATGATGCCAGGGGGAATCCGAGGGGGGGGGGGGGGGGTCAGCACCACAGTGGGGATATCCCCCCTTGTTGGCAAAGAAAATGACAATATATTCCAGATTTTGCTGTCATTTCAGCTTAAATAGATCTAGACTACGCCATTTCAAGCACACAAAATTTAAAACTCTCATGGGTGAGGACCCTCAGACCCAGGGAATAATTTGTCTGGTGTAGCGGTGCAGTTTGCTACGCAATTTTGGGCAAATGCTACACAATAATATGTTGGTGTAGCAGTTCTTCGTATGGAGAATAGTAGCTTGACACTTGCCAGTATGCTAAACTGCTACACAATTTTTCTGAAGCAAATTATTCCCTGCCAGACCCCCCACCCCGTTTGGACCCCTCCTCTCAAACATTCCTGGCGGAAACCCTGGATACACAGACTTTTCGCCCCACTGACACTGTAATCTGTATATAGTCTAGGCCTATACTAGGTAGCCTACTTTTAAAATTGTCCAATAAAATTATGCTGAGCCTTTTTTCGTAACTGCCCACATGCTAGAATAAATAATTGACCACATTCCACAGTTTTCACTGAGCAAGAAAAATGCTGTGCCAGATCAAAATCTGAGCTAATGATAAAAACATCCAAAAGCTGTGACCTTAATTTTGCAAATTCCGGCAGGGATACAGAAGCCAAAACATCACCCAGACACTTGAACTTTTTGAAGCAGCTGAATAAAACTACTGAGATGTTGTATCCGTATATATCAGGTTTTAAGATACATCAGGGCACCTAATGAGTGCCCCGCAATACTGTAACAGAGCAAATAGGTAACAGAACAATCAGAAATTTGGGCATAGCTTCCGGCCCCACGAGGGGGTCATGGAAGAAGAAAAATTTTGATGGATTCTCATCCTCATAGCCATGAAACTTCCATTTTTACCCTCGGTGCGCCCCATGAGGAAGTGCAGGGTAGGCAAACAAAACTTCACCCAGGTTTTACCATGGGCAAACTAGTGCAGCCTTCCCTAGGCATCTCAATTCTTTGAGATGCCCACATTGTTCTTTTCAACCGGTCTTAATGATGTCCTCCAGAACTTCCTCATAGGGCAGTGGACATAGTCTATTTTAATTTTTTGCATTTTTTTACAAAAATTTCAAATGGCACCTGCGTAAAAAAAATTATCAGAAGGGACCACAGCATGCCTGTTCCACTTACCTCTTCAAGCACTTGTTGCAACAAGTATGGAATTAAAGGCGAGAGCTGGCACCATTTTTCATAATTGCGAGAAATCTAAAGATGGGAACCCTTGGAAAAGGTGATAAAAGTGTCATTCAGAGAAAATTACTTTTTTAATTCTACAATAATGGCTTCATTTCTACCAGTAATAGTGAGCAAGAAGAACAAACAAACAGAGAAAAATATGTATTTTATTGCACAGTGTATCACAAATTCACATAAATCCTGAAAAAACACGAAAAACGCCATCATAATGACTGTTTGAATGTACCTATCTTTAGGTCGTACGCCAAATAAATAATGGCAATATCGCGAACCACGTTTTTCGCCATTTAAAAAATATTTACTGGCTGAAATTATTTTTTGTTACTTCCATTCAACTCACTAACATGTCCGGCGATCTCCAGGTAGATCTATAATTTTTGTTTGAAAATTATTTAACTTGGGAAATCCTTTCTTTGTTATGTAGACTATAACGTTTTTCCCAAAGTTCTCTAAACATCGCCGATCGCCCACCGCTCTAATGATGAAAGATTTGCACCTGTCATTATACATGACAAAGAAAGGATCAGACGATGTGAAGTATTTTTTGCCGAAAAATACGACAGAAATAGGTGTCCTATAACTTGGGAAATTCAATGGAGTTGAAAAAAATAAAATTTAGTCACCAAATATTTTTTAAATGCCAAAAAACGTGGTTCGCGATATTGGACGTATACATGACCTATAGACTAGGTCATAGGCCTACGTCCAATATCGCGAACCACGTTTTTCGCCATTTAAAAAATAGACCTATTACTGGCCAAAATAAATTTTTTTTTTACTTTTATTCAACAGTTGACAACACACTAAAATCTGTAAATGTCTGGCGACCTCCAGTTCAGGTATAATTTTTGTTTGAAAATTATTTTAACTTGCATAGCAGGGTTTTCGCCAGGAATGTTTGAGAGGGGGGTCCAAAAGGGGTGGGGGTCTGGGGTCTGAGAAAAAAAAGTCAGACTTAAATTTGGGTGCTTTTAATGGCCTATTTTAACTGAAATGATAGTAAAATATGGAATATTCTGACCTTCGGATTTTAAAATTGGTGGCGAGTGAAAGAAAGCTCACCTCAGAATGGTGAGGCGAGTCATTATGACCATATTTAAATGCAATGGCTAACTGGTTGATGACAATTAAAAAAAAATCTGACAACGCTGAGGTGGGCTGTCTTTCGCTCACCTGATTTTACACTTGGGTGAGTTATGGTGTGCGTGAGCAATCACTACACAAAATCTGAAGGCCTGAATATTTTTTTTATTTTTCTTGCCAAAAAGGGGGGATAGCCCCCCTGTGGTGCTGAGTGGGGGGTCCGGACACCCCCCCCCCCCCCTGACGGAAACCCTGCATAGGTCTAATTCTTTCTTTCTTATGTATACCGATTTTACCGAATTTCAAGTAATATCGCCCACCGCTAATGATGAATGACTTCCTCCTGTCATCATACATGACAAAGAAAGGATCAGACGATGTAAAGTATTTTTTGTCGGAAAATCGGCAGAATTAGTCGCCGGATAACTTGCAAAGTGGAATGGAGTTGAAAGAAATAACATTTAGTCAATAAATATTTGTTAAACATGTTAAAATTTAAATGGCAGAAAAAGTGATTTGGGATATTCTTGAAAAACATTTAATTTTTTTTATTTGGTATCTCATGGGCATTTCAAAATATACTCTAAATGCTACTAGACAATATCAGACTTTATTTTATGTTTTTCGTAAATCATCACATACAGTGATATAAATCGCGCTGTGCGGTAAAATGATATAATATTTAAAACATCAGACTTTACTGTAACCGATTTCAAACAGTTTTTTTTACCTAGTCTCGGGACGTCTAGGGCTGGTTATGTGGGCTTTGCATCTCAGCTAGCACGAGGCATTGATCCAATGGCGCTACTGGCCTAACTTTATGGCGGTTCAGTTCAACGTGTAGTGCTCGCTGTTAAGGCGTTTGGTGTTTTTCAATGTAACATTATATGGGCCCATAACCTTACCACTATTACATGTATTACATATTGTACACAAACCGATTCACTACTTCATAATACTTGATGGTGTATTGCATGCTAAACTTATCCCGCTACATCTACCCAGTTTTAGTGCATTTATAATGCCTTTAAGACAATATGAATGATTGTTTTACTTACTTTTTAGGTTATTTTTATCTAAATAAACAAAATAGTTATGCAGCTTCAATTATGAGACAGGCTATATATAGTGTAGGATTCTAGTCTACTTAACTAATATAAAATTATTAATAAATATCACATGTCAGCCTAGCCCTAGGCTTACAGCACTGGCTACAGGCAGGCCTACGCCATATTTCCATTTATTTGATTTAAAAGAAATATATTTGCTATGTTATGCCTAAAATAAATTTAACTTTCGGGGTAAAACATCAATCCTTTCAGTTACCAGTACTTCAATGAGATCACATCAGCTTTGCTAAAATGAGACCCTGTCCCTAACTAACAGAATTAAAAAAAAAAACACTGACACAATAATGAGCCTTTTAAAACTTGTAATTATGTGAATGTACATGTCCATATGATTTCATTTGGTTGTATTACTGTAATATTATGGCTGTTATCAATTTCTGTTTAATTTAGCTCACAACTTCAAATAAAATATCCTGATGGACTGGTTCTATCTATCGATAGCAACAGCGACGTTGGATTCCTGCTGCAGTGTCCCGATACAGGTTTGTTCATAACAATAATCAATAATCAAAGTTAATATCCATTGTGAAAAAAAGTAGTCCCAAGAATTTCAACCAAAATTGCATAATATTAGCTAATAAATGCTATCAGAAAAAATGTTCTTTTATTCTTGGATTTGCAGCATTTTTTCAAAAGCCAAAAACATAAAGCTACAGGTATGATATGCTTCTTAATATATGCCAACGGCGCTTTGGCCAATAATAATCCTGTTGACACAAATCATTATCATGAAGAGTCTTCATGACTTATCGTAACATTACTGTGCATTTATTGAACAATACTAAATTACTTTAATATGTACACTAACATATGATATGGCATTAACATTAATAAGAAGTACCTCAAGTCATTACCCTGATAATAATATAATAAGTTTTCTTTCAATACTACATGTATCTATTATCATGTTTAACACTACTCATGTAATACATGTAGTATAATCACATCCAGGGACCTAAATCGTGCAGAACTTTATGCGTATACAGATTTTCCCCCTAATGACCCCTCTTCCTAATAGCCATGTCAATCTGCTGGATTATAAGTGATTCAATAGGTTATGTTTCATTTAAAAAATTTCAGTGACTGCAGGCATACCAGGGCTGAATATTAGATATATTATCCTGAAGCCAGTCTGCTCATGAAATATTTCCAGCTGCCCGAAAATTCAACAGCCCATAATTTTATTACTACCGGTAACCCTTTAAGCGCTGAAATAGTTTTGTATAAGCCATGCAGACCAAAGGTTTTTTTTCAATTTGAAATCATTCAAAATGTACTAGTTAGCTCTTCCTGATTTATTTGAATACCTATGTTATGGGTCAACAGCCATTACAAATATGTTTACTCTTCCAACTTTAGTCGTCAGAATCTGACATATACAGACGCCAGATTCTAAAGTCGATCCCCGCGCTGTAAGGGTTACCTTTGTTTAGGGTTTATTCAAATAAGTTTTTTGGTCAATTTTTATAGTAATATGAAAAAAATCAATGTAGATTGTAATCTGGATGCAACTCTCCATTGCAACAAATTTTATCAAGTGAGCGAGGGAGTGAAACATAATTTTTAACTGGTAAAAACTTCTACCTGCCATTCGGGCAGGTTACAGTTTGTATTTACCGGCCTGAAGCTAAAATTGTCCCCCATTGCTTGTTTGCTGGTGATAATTATCACCCCTGGCATACATGTCAGTGAACTTGTCCTTGAAAAGCCAACAAATAACATTTATATTTCATAAAATTCGTTGTGGGACCAACGTTCGCCTTCATAGTTGCTCCTCGCACTGTAGAGAACTAAATGCTTTTTTTTCTTCATCAAGTCAAAAGTAGCCACTTACATGTAGTTAAAAACAATAATTTCAATATAACCAATCTTATAATTTATAACTTGAGTTTAATCTTTAGTGTGTTATTTAGATTTATTTGAAATTAAAAAAATAATGCAACATGCTTATTCAAAATTATTATTTAATACATTTCTTTTTTTATTATATGTACATGTTTTCTGGAAGGGAAACATTGCTTATATATATACGACATTTATATAGCCAGCCCTACCTTGTGTTGTGACTTTAATTTATAAAAAAAAAAAAATCTTCAGTTATATAAAGTTGTGGATGTAGAGAGACAAAGAAACTTTAAATTAAAATGTAATAATTTGAACCTCGACATTTACTTTAACTATTTTGAAACTTATTGTGCTTACTGTCGAAAATTTTGTAGATCAAATCCAGTTGTATGGTCACTACTTAGCTTGACTTTGGCACATTGCAACACATCACTTTTGATTAACATAGTGCTAATTTTTCTTCATACTAAATTTGACTGTTATGTTGTCCTCCAATCAACTGCATGTATGTATAGAGCATGCAATAATGTTTATAAATAACAAAAAATACATAATAGTTCAAATTTCTATGAAATACATGCAATTCCTGTAAAATGTTACTTTTAAAAACTTTTCTTATATTCATGATTAATTGATATCATTATAACGTGTATCTTTATTTTGTAGATGTTGAACACCGTCGAAGACTGGTGGCATCGTTGAGGGCTTCTGTCGAGCAGCCTGTCGAGCAGCCTGTCCAAGAAGCTGAAGAACAGTCACGCTGTGTAACAGTCAGCAGCAGGCCTTCTAAACCGCTCCATAAGGAACCTGTAGTTGAAGATTTAGATGATGGATCTGCCAGTTAGTAAAAAACATTTCACTAATCAATTTTACTTCAATACTTACTGTAACAGTGTATGTTCTGACAGGCTGTGAACTTTTATATATACTGTAGATCTGGTAATATTTGCAAAGTTTTAATTTTCGCGAGGAGGACAAAATGGTGAATGCAATAATCTCGCAAAAAGTATTATTATAATAGCGCTAGTACTAAAGAAACAGGAAAATTCACAAATTCTAAAATCAGAAAGTCCTAAAATCAGAAATTCATGAAAATTCAAACACGCGCAAAAATTACCATATCTACAGTGTACATATCTCATGATGATGCTGTGCAGTTTAAAATATCACTCGGAATCTTCACCTTTATGTGTTGAAAAACTCGTCATATAAGTTTTACAAAAATATCTGTGTGTTCAACCATTTAAACAGGACTTCACTTGTATAATATATTGTATTTATGAGGTCTATTTCACATACAAAGCTCGCTGAAAAAATATTACCGAACTTTGCTGTATGCTTGTAATATACCTTCAGGGGGTTAAATGCACTTACGTCGACTTTTTGTGCTGCACTTTTCAACATCTGCATTTGTGTTTTCTTTGCCAGGGGATTGTGGAAGATTGTTTATTTGTTGAACTTATGTTCATTGTTAGTCTACTTCATTTTTTTTTCATTTGATGAAAGTTCTTTGGCAGTGTCCCTGAGAATCAAAGCCTTTTCTAATGTCCTAAAAATATAATTCTTTTTAAAGTTGAAAAACAATTCAAGAATAACCTGTTTTGAAATTTTTTTGCAAAATTATTATACTTTATGAATTACTCGTTTACATATACTGTTTTTATTACCATAAATGCCAATATTCACATGAACACGCACCCCATCAGGGCTCGAGATCGGACTAAATTTCCCATTTTTCCAGTCGGACATCTGGCTCAAAAATTGACTCTATAAAGTCCTTCCAAAAAATATCACTTGTCCTTCCTAATAATTGTCAAGCAGTGGCAATCGTCTGGTAGGACAAGCTCAGTGAAACTGAACTCGTCCTTCCCAGAATGTTGGTCGTCTCGGACAGGGCCAATTTCGAGCCGGTTTAGTATGTACATGATTTAAATAATACAATTTATGTTTAGTCTAATCCCAATTTTTATTATTTATAGCAAAAATAGTATGTATAACACGTAATAACTAGAAAGAAATAAAAATCATAACATTTAAAAAAAAAAGGAAATAGAAAGTGACATCAGCTGCTCAATCAATATTCAATGCGGTCAGACTGATATTACGGTCAAGTAATTCTGGCCAGTACTTCACCGCATTGGCAGGAGTCTAATGTATGTGTACCGTCTGATATTGGATGGAAACAAATATTGAGATATGTATTATATATTATTTACAGCGAATTTATATCTGGTGAGGTTTTTTATGATTTCAGATTCTTTTATATATATAAATTATGGTGACTTTCTGTTTCTGTTCGTTCAATTGGTTCTGTTGTATTTTCTAATATTGCCTACAAACACAACTGTGTTAGGTCGGCTAGTTTGTGGGTTCGAGTCCTGCCACAGTTCAAACACATAGTGCAGTGATTTGAATTTGTAACAGAACGGTAACGAACTTAACAGAATCTACATATTTACAGTATGTAAAGTAAATATTTATATCTTGTCACATTAAATTATATCTTTATACACCGCTAAAGGAGACTATAGTTGTTTTTAATTCGTTTATTTAGTCATATCAAATCACTGTTATTTGGAAATAAATGTTTGTTTCAACAGAAAAAGTTTAGAGTGCTTTCTCTAAAATTAAACAAATATAATTAATTTTCACCCACTTCAAGTTGTGGGTCGCAGCACTGAGAGACACAACTTCAAGCGGATGAAAAGTTTTATTTAATTCAGCGGGATAAGGGTTAATGATATGTACATTCTATTCCATCCTCACATTTATCAAAATTATTAAGGCTCCCCCTACCGGGGAGAGGCTTTTAGTTTTTGTATGGTTTAGTCTGCCGACGGCGCCGCCTCTCATCCATGCCCTGTTATCCTTATATCTACAAAAACGCTTTTTCAATTCATTTGGTGTTCAACATACTGGATACAAGTATTAATTAAGGTGCATCAATTTTTCAGAAAGTCCAGAAAAACAGGGTTCCCCACAGAAAAAAAAATCATCCGGTCGTTCTCACAAAAATCGTAACTTAGCGCGCGAGCAGCGTAATAAAATGTTTACTGTTGCGCGCGCGCATGCGATAAAAAAATCAAAGATTTTTTCATTAAGTCACAACAAAGTATATAATTGACAGTGTCTATTGAACACTTTTAATAGCATTTGATATATATGTAAAATCACAGTTACTCAAACATAAAATAATATTGATTTTATGGTTTGTGGGTGGTGTATTTGAGTGTAGGCCTATGCATGTTTTCTTTGTGTTCTATGCGTTTTTGTTTGTTGGTGAGAGTTATTATCAGATTATTCTGTTATTTACAAGTGTTGTTGTGTATGCGTGACAAGGTTTGTGAGTTAGTAGGCCTATCACTCACTCACCAACGCGGTGACACTTTGGTGAGTGACAACGTGTCGTGGTGACTGGCAACGCTGGAAGTGTTGGCCCGTCAACGCTGGTCAACAACGAGACATCGCTGCGGACAAGCTGATCGCTAAACCAACACAGTATGACACTGGCGACAGGAATAGGGCCTATTGGCTAATCTACCAGCTGGATAACAGCCGGATGGGACCTATTACATGCTGGTCGGCATAAAATTCATCCGGTCAGATTGCCGGCATTTCCGGCATTGTGGGGAACCCTGAGAAAAATATTCGGATCATGACGGCTATCTTTAATTTTTTTCGTCAAATTAGGACCTTGTCACCATGATTTCTACAAAACCACTTTTTCGATTCACTTTGTGTTTAACATACTGTATGCAAGTATAAATTCTTAGGCTGCATCAATTTTTCAGAAAGTTCGTGAAAATATTTGGATCATAGGGCCATCTTTAATCTTTTTTTGTCTAGTTAGTATTTTGTCACCGTGATAAATTCAAAGCTGCTTATCCTATATACTCAATATTCAAACTACTGCATAGTAGTAATAATTCCTAGCCTGCATCAATTTCTCAGAAAGTTCGGAAAAGCATCCGGGTATTGGCGGCTATTTTAATCTTTCGGGGTCAATATAGCACCTAGTCAGCCTAAAGCTGCTAGCCTCTGCCTCCTAATATTACTTGATAATTACATGTAGAGATTGATTCAATTCAATTCTGATTTCAACCTCATAATTACTCATAATGAACTAGAGAACACAGATTTTACAGATTTTTCAAAAAAATTCTGGTGGCATCCCCCCAAACCACCCCAGCATTTTTTTTCCACAATTTATACCTTGAGTTGTGATAATTTCACAGTGGCATTTTATTTTTGGCTCATCCGGCCTTTGGGCCTAAGATGAGCTTATGCCATTGTGTTGCGTCTGTCATCTGTCCACAATTCACAAGAAATCCTTCTCCTCCATCAGTTCTTATCCGATTTCAATTTTGTTTGATTGGTTTGAAAGAGCTTGTGCCTGTGCAATAAACTTCCTCACTGATTTCAAAAATTGTATTTATTAATTAACATATATGACCTAATTAGGACACTTTGGCCACAATTCGCAAGAAATGCTTCTTCTCTGTCAATTCTTATCCGATTTCAATTCAGTTTGGTTTGTTTGAAAGAACTGGGGCCTGTGCATTAAATTTCCTCACCGATTTTAGAATTTTTTATTAGGTCTCCACCCACTATCACTGACTATGTGGTGGTGGAGACTTATTGCTTTTGCTGCGTCCGCCCGCCGCCGCCGCCGCCACTTGTTTCTCTTTCTTCAATTATTATCTGATTTTAATTTTGTTTGGTTTGTTCGAAAGAGCTCGAGCCTGTGCATTAAACTTCCTCACCGGTTTTAGAATTTTTCATCAAGTCTCCACCCACTATATGGTGGTGGAGACTTATTGTTTTTGTTGCGTCCGCCCGCCGCCGCCGCCGCCACTTGTTTCTGCTCTCACTCAGAAACCCCTACTCGCATTATTTCCAAATATTTACAGTATGCATACTTGCATACTTCTGCTCTCACTCAGAAACCCCTACTCGCATTATTTCCAAATATTTACAGTATGCATACCTGCCTGGTAAATTTTGTGTTTGCGTTTTTCAGTTTCTTCAACAAAATCCAAGATGGCCGCCAAAATCCTATGGCACACGCTAGAGCTCAAACCGCTTCATCGAATTGTTTCATGTTTGGTTTAAAGCAAAGACCTTACCCTGGCCGTGAGCTGAAAAGCTTTTGGTGTGATTCTGATAATAAAAACTTTTATTTCTTCATGTTTTTTTATTTTAGCGGATATTTCTGTTTTGCTCATTTTGGTCATCATTAAAAATTGGTAATATAGCCATACACCCATACTCCCATTATTTCTAAATATTTGCAGTATGCATATTGGCCCGGCGTTTTTCAACTTTTTCAACAAAATCCAAGATGGCCGCCAAAATCCTATGTCGCTCTCTAGAGCTTGAACTGCTTCCTGGATTTGTTTTATGTTTTATTTAAAGGAAATACCTCACCCTGAACATGTGCTGATTAGTTTTTGGTGTGATTCCGATAATAAAAACTTTGATTTTTTTACATTTCAGAATTTAGGCGGATATTTCAGTTTTGTTCATTTTGGCTATGATCAAAATTTGATAATATAGCTGTACACCTGCTCGGATTATTTTTATATATTTGTTGGCCCCACGGAATTTTCCCGGTAATTTTTTTTTGTGTTTTTCAGCTTCTTCAACAAAATCCAAGATGGCCGCCAAAATCCTATGTCATTCTCTAGACCTTGAACTGCTTTATGGAGTTGTTTCATGTTTTGTTCAAAGGAATAACCCTACCCTGTATATGTGCTGATTAGTTTTTTGTGTGATTATGATAATAAAAACTTATTTTTTTTCCTTTTTAGGATTTTAGCTGATATTTCAGTTTTGCTCATTTTGGCTATTATCAAAATTTGGTAATATGGTTATACAGCTGAAATTTTATTTTTTGTGTATGCTCAGTGGCTCCGAGCAAAAAGTCAGGAGAATTGTTTATCTTTTTTTCATTTTTTCAACAAAATTCAAGATGGCTGACGAATCACATGTTACTCTGAAGAGCTTGAACTGCTTCACAGATTTGTTCCAAGAAAGCAACTTACCCTGGCCATATGTTGATTAGATTTTGGTGTGATTCTGACATCACATTTTCATGTGGTTTACATTCAAATTTGGTGACATTACTGTATTTCTCTATAATTATTGTACTATGTGGGGCGGGTGGAGACGCAAGCTTTGCCCCTCAGGCAAATCTAGTTATTAAGTAACTTATGACCTAATTAAGACCTGATTCCTTCAGCAGTGTCACTTGTCCATGTGTAGACCCTGCTAACCTTCATCTTTGGCTTGGATAATATTGCAGTGGTCAAAAACCAGGTCAGTGGGAATTCCCCTTCTACCAAACCCATGGGGAGAATTTCAGAATTTTTCAGATACTGACAGAGCTGGTGACTGAGTGAACCTCGTAATCTGCCAACACCTCGAGTTGGCAAGCTGCCATTATCCACAGGAGGACGTAACCTTTCTAGTCCTTGAGCTCAGTGAGAGAGCTGGTTTATAGTCTATAAAATAGGCTAAATATGCCATGCTTTAAAATTTTTCAAGCTGAGAACAGTCGCACCTAGTTGAATTCATGATTGGGAAGTAATAATTAGCTCCCGCCGTCACCGTAGGTGAGACGGAGGGAGCTATGGTTTCTACCTCCGTTTTTTTTTGGCCTCTTCTTTTGCCTATAACTTTGTAAGAAAATAAGCTAGGATAACAATTTTTGGTATGTGAGTTACTTCCAGGTGGCTGATGGACAGGTTAAAATATTTTTAATCTGAATTCAATACGCAAGGTTGCAGAGGAGAAAATGATGATGTGACGGCGTTGGGCCGTTGGGCCATTGGGCCGTCCGTAAACAATTCGTTTCCGGAGCATATCTCTGAAAGTACTTGTCCGATTGTCTTCAAATTTTACACACAACACCCCTAGGGGGTCTAGTTGTGCCTTTTGGGGTATTTGAACTTTGACCTACTTCTGGTTCAGAACTATGACCTATTTAGACGTTTTGACGCGCACTTCGTTTCCGGAGCAGATCTCGAAAAGTACTGGGCCGATGACAGTCATATTGCACATACATGCTCTCTAAGGTCCCTAGTTGTGCCTTTTCAGGTTTTTGGACCTTGACCTTGAAGTTGACCCAGCACTTTGACCTAATTTATAACATCGGTAAATCCGACTGAAAGATTTTGCGGAATATCATGAAAACCGCTCAAGATAGCTACACCATCACTATAAAACAAATTGTGAGGTTTCAGGAGAGGATGCATCTTGAAAAATTTCAAGTCGATAAAATTAAAAATGGCCGCCTATCGGCCATTATTCACCTCGACAGGCCTGATATCGCGGAATATCATGAAAACCGCTCAAGATAGCTACACCGTTAATATCAAATAAATTGTAAGGTTTCAGGAGAGGATGCATCTTGAAAAATTTGAAGTTGATAAAATTCAAAATGGCCGCCTATCAGCCATTATTCACCTCGGCAGGCCTGATATTGTGGAATATCATGAAAACTGCTCAAGATATCTACACCATTACTATAAAACAAATTGTAAGGCTTCAGGAGAGGATGCATTTTGAAAAAATTTAACTCGTCCAAGTTCAAAATGGCCGCCAATCGGCCATTATTCACTTTCACATGGCCGTTATTTGGTCAACCGTGCTAGATGGCTAGACCATTACTGTAAAACAAAATGTGAGATTTCAGATGAGGATGCATCTTGAAAAAATTTGACTTGATCAAATTTAAAATGGCCGCCTTTTCGGCCATTATTCATTTTCACATGGCTGATATTTGGTAAACCGTGCTAGATGGCTAGACCATTACCTGATTACTATAAAACAAAGTGTGAGTTTTCGGGGGAGGATGCACCCTGAAAATTTCTAACTTACGAATTCAAAATGGCCGACAATCAGCATTATTTACCTCGATAGGCCTGATATCAGGTAAACCGTGCTAGATAGCTAGACCATTACTATAAAACAAAATGTGACGTTTCGGGAGAGGATGCCTTTTAAAAACTTTCGACTCAATCAAATTCAAAATGGCCGCCTGTCGGCCACTATTTACTTTCACATTGCTGATATTTGGTAAACTGTGCTAGATGGCTAGACCATTACTATAGACGAGATGTGAGATTTCAGCTGAAGATGCATCTTGGAAAATTTTGACTTGATCAAATTCAAAATGGCCGCCTTTAGGCCATTATTCACTTTCACATGGCCGTTATTTGATAAACCATGCTAGATGGCTAGATCATTACTATAAAACAAAATGTGAGATTTCAGGAGAAAATGCATCTTGAAAAATTTTGACTCGATCAAATTCAAAATGGCCCCCTATCGGCCATTATTTACTTTCACATGCCCAATATTTTGCAAACTGTGTTAGATGTTAGTCCATTACTATAAAACAAAATTTGAGGTTTCGGGGGAGGATGCACCCTAAGTTTTTAACTAGTTTATATCGAATTCGAAATGACCGTAAATCAGCTATTAGTTACCTCGATTGGCCTGATATCGGGTAAACCGTGCCAGATAGGTAGTTCATTACTGGGATACTGAATCGGATCATTAATTTCAATGGAGGTTTGCAATCTCTGACAGAATGTCTAGTTCTTATCTTACTCTTAGACTGAGCTTCTTAGACCTAGTTGTCTTGTGTCTTGATTTTTGACCTAGCCTAGGACTACATTAAAAACCCTACACAAAATTGCTTTTATTTAAAAATCAAATTCTAATTCGTCGCGGGAGCTCCTGGACTTATGTAGTCTTGTTTAATGTTGATTTTGCTGGGAACTTACTCAAATGAATGTCAACTGTTTTAATAGGTGATGTGGAAGAGGATGCCGAGACAAGCGATGTGACAGAAAAGACCTATACTAACTGGTCAAGAGAGGCAATCTTAGCCCTAATAAGTCTATATAAAGATAAAGAAAATGATTTCGAAAATCCTCTTTTAAGAAAAAAAATTGTCAGCTTGGGCCACAACATCACCCAGAACAAGATAGAGTGCAAGTGGAGGAATTTAATCTCCTCTCATCAGGCCATTCTTTTGAACAAGAATAAAACCGGTGCTGGAAGAAAAAGCTTTCAATTTTTTGAAGAAATGAATGAAATCCTGAGAAAACGCCACGACATTAATCCACCTTTCGCCTCCGGGTCTGGCTGCACAGCTACTTCCACACCAAAAAAAAATAAAAATAATAGTGTTTCCATAAGTATTAATGACACAGTCCCCCATAATGATGTAGAGCCAGATGATGATGATGACAGTGATGATGTAAGCGCAATTAGTGTCAATGCGAAACAGAAGAGAAAGAGGAGCAAAATTGCTGCAGCAAAATCGGACACAGATATCATTGCATTCCTTGGTGAGTCGAAAAAAAAAAGCGCATTTTTTGGCTTCCACAGCTGCTCTCAGAAACCTGTTGATGGATTTCTTTAATTTTGCACACACACACCCAGGGATCTACACTAACACTCAGGCCCGTTGGCCCGAGGCCAGTAAAATTCACTAAGGGCCAGTAAATCACCTGAGATACTTGCCCTGGGGGCAATGAAAAAATCACACTCCCTTTGATTCTGTGTACACTAAGGACTAGAACGATAATTAATGTTGAGGGCCAGTAATTATCTGAAGTTACTGGCCCTTTTGGCTACTACCTGAAATCAGTTAGTGTTGATCCCTGCACACCTCTTAGTCAGTGTTAGTGGGTGTAAATTTACGTATCTTTTGGGCTCTTGAATGAAATTTCACCTACCGGCCATAATTAGCTTTGATATGCCTGATTTCTGGCAACATTTCAGGGAAGTATACACCCTGTAAAATTTAGCAGGCGAGTGGGGGGGGGGTTATGTTGGCCGGCTGTACACTTATTCTAAATGTAGTGCTACATACAATGCTACATGTCATTCTGGATCATGGTGCAATGATGCATATAATGTTAAAGTTCGACAGTTTAACTAAGATGTAATAAATATGTGTAGGCGGGCCTATCATTTTTTTCAAACATCTGAGAGAGGAGGCTCACATGATTCAAACATACCAGACTAATAAAGAATCCCCGGTTCTATCAGATGCTTATAGTGTTTATCTACACTCATTATTTGTTTTCTGTCTCCGACTATACATGCTATAGGGGGCAGAGTTGTAATGTTTAGTGCTCATGTTCCTGTCACCACTCTATCTGCAAATCAATTTACCTCTCACAGAAAGCTATCTTATGAATTAACAATTTTGTTCATTTTTCACACTCATAACTTAAGTGGCCAGGAAATTTGTATCGTATATTTTTTCTATCACTAATTTTATAATAATTTAATTAAAAAATTACTTATTATTTATAAAAAATTTTTACACATATTTGTTCACATATATGATCTATGTGTCTTGGAAATTATTCCATCTAATTTTTAGGCCTTAACCAATTTGCCTAGTGTTGTCATATGGCGGCATCTGTCTCGAACTTTAAATATCACTATAACTTTTTCCCCATTACTGGAACGGCCAGCAAGCTTGACATACAGGTTAATCTCGTCTAAAGCTTGTTTGAGTTTATATTTGACCTTTCTGTGACCTTAATGATCTGGACCTTTATCGGGTCATTAAATTTCAACGTAAACATGATTCAAGTCAACCATTTTTTAGGTTAACTTGTAACATACCTTTCAAGTCCAAATCTTTTATTTTGTTGATGGTTCTCATTCGATTCTTACTCTCATGCAATATTTCTTTTTTTATGTTACATTTAGGCTTTTCCTATGCAAGATTTGCAAATTCTCACTCCAGCCCTGCATACAAGTGATTTAGAATCAACTATGATGAAAGCTACTGTGGAAACTACTGGCTTAGATTCAAGTCTCTCAAATAAAAGTTCCAAAGAAATTGATCATGATAAATTCAAAGCTAAGGTATGTTACAAAATGTACACTAGTTTTTTTACCCATTTGAATTAGTGTGCCTAAGTGAATAATTTTCTACACATGCTATGCAGAATATATATACGGTATACAATGTACATATTACTTTGTGTGCTTCATAAAAGTAGATATATTATCTAGACATAAGTATATCACTGGTATACAGGTATATATGTGATTTTGCTTTTCTAAGGCCAGTGTTTTTATATTAGTTGGTTGACATAAGTTATTATTTGAAACCTAGGGCAGGAGGACGGAAAAAAAATCTAATTTTTTTTTTTTTTTAAATACTGGTCAACTTTATCGTCCACTAACTCTGGGTCGGGGGAACTAAAAAAAAAAAGAGATTAATTTTTGTACCGCTCAACTTATTTTTCTATCAAACTAGTGGTCGTGTGGTAGAAAAAAATACAAATCGAAAACTGGCAGGCTGTGAAGAAACCTTTTTTATTAAAAAAATCTGTGTTCATCTAAATCTAATGTTTTTTTAATTATTTTTTTTTTTCGGATTTTGGTTCTCGTGACTCGGTGGTTTTGTCAACCAACTAATTTAAAAAAAAATCGCCTAAGCAGGGGTTATAAATTACCTTTTCTGGAGCACCACCACAAGCCCCCTAAATCTGGTGGTACTCTGCCATTTGTGGTGGTCCTGTCAGAAAGAATATAAAATCTTTCCAGACAGAAGCTACGTAGACAGTACAGGTTAGAGCCCAAGATAACTTGTGTTATGTGACGTCATGAAAAGTACATTTTCAAAAATGTCCCATCCACAAAAACACGTATGTACTGCGACTACAGTCTTGAATGACTTGAACAATGTTGGGCCAGGACATTTTACTGGCCGACCAGACCACTGCTAGCCAGTATTCATAACAATGAGACAATTATTTAATGGCCTGTGAGGCTGTCAGACCACTGATTTCCAGTGTTCTGGTGGTCGGAAGGCATATTTGGTGGCTTGGACCACTGCTAATTTCGAACCCTGCTATGAAATAATGTATGTATTTGAAAAAAAAATCATATTTTGGACTAAGCTGGTGACATAGTTGCTGTCATACAAAAACCTCACATATTATATTTTTTATATGAAACTTCAAAAGGGTTTGTTAAGAATTTTAACAATAAAAAATTGCAAGTACCAGTAGTCTCTAGATAACAAATTGTTAGATTTAGCCAAATTGCTGCCATCCACTTGTCTTTAGGTGCCTATATAATTAATTAATATATCAAAGTACACTATAAGCTCAAATATGTAACTGCTAGTATTTGTATTCTCTGTGAATCTTTGGAGTAAATACTGCATACAAATTGTCATAATATATGGACAACCATCTGTGTCGTATGTTTCAGGTCATCATCAATTATAAGAACTCAACCAAACATAGATTATTTCAGCAAGATGACATGGAGTCCAAAATTGTTCGAGGCTTAGTACAAGGTGCAGAACGTGGTAAACGTCAGATTGTCAATGCAATACTTTCAGAAAAAAAATGCTGGTAATTATTCATCAAATTTCCCAAATTGTTTGACAAAACCAAATATCTATTAATAGTAAAATGAAATGAATCGGGCTTTAGGCCACCTTTGTGCACATATAGGCTAAACTGGGCCAGGAGAACCTCCTGAGGATGATGAGATGAATGAGATGACACTGTCCTACAGACACAGGATTCGAAATTCGAGCCCTGGCGGTCTGAGGCCGAGCACGTTACCTCTCAGTCACGGGGGCTCCCCACAATACTGACTTTCACACGTGGATGGGGAAGAAACATTTTTGTTTCTTTGAAACCGCCGAGATCGGGAACCGAACCCCGAACTCTGGCGTGAAAGGCAGCGGTGCTAACCACTACCCTAGGGCCCCCGCCCCCTTTTAATAGTATCTTCCATAATTAATACCTGTCCAAAATTTGAGTCAGAAGTAAGCCTATAAATTCTGAATGTCCCTAATAATTACTTTGGCAACATATGGCAACATATGGCAACTATTGATTGTCCAACAAAAAATGTGCTTGAAGGAAAGGATTTATTTCAAATGCTGACTGGTAACATAGCAATACGAGTTGAAACCACATGTCGCCAAAACATTTTTTTTCAAGTTATAGAGTGAACAAGAAATTTTTCAAATCTTTGACTTTGATCATGGGTAAAATAAAAAGCTGGATGAGTTTAATGTTTATGAATTCAATCTGTTGCACCAAGTTGGTTTAGTAGCCAAAAGGCTGTGTGCGGCGGCGGTGCACGAAGGGAACAACAATACCCTTTCAGGCCCAACGGGCCGAGGGTAAAAATTGGATTATATGGTGCTCTAATCTTAAAAAATAAGAAAGATATAACTATAGTTTTTATTATTCCTCTATAGGAGACCCCATCATGGGCATACAATGGCATATTATTTACTTTTGACCCTGGGGGTAAATTCAAACTTCAATGGTTTATAACTTGGAAAGTAAACAAGATTGGCTTTCCAAGGCTACTTGACGAACCTAATTGCAATTAGTTACAGCTATGTTATGCTTATGATCAGGGGCGAATCCAAGAGGGTGGTTTTGTGGGGTTTGAGCCCCCCTCTCAAAAAAAATTATAATCTTATATAGGGGTTTCCTTATGAACTAGTAACACACTGCGGGGCTGGAAATTAGAGCGTTCCGTTTGTCCGAGACAACTAAATTACAAGACGGACAACCCATATTGAGATTTTCATCCAACAGTGACAGTCACTGACTGTGGGTCGTTACTACTACTAGACTAGTCTAGCTTATGCCCAGCCAAGTTTTGACCATATTTTTTTGACTGTCAAACATCTGAACATAGTTAATAATTGTGGTCATGATCAAAATTATATTTTAACTTCTGTTCTCATTTTGGTCGGACAACTTAAAATTGTGGTGAACAACCAAAATATTCATGTTGGTTGTCCGCTGGACAACCAACATTTTGAACCTTATTTTCAGCCCTGCACTGAGGGACACACAATGCCAAATATGCTTTAGATGGCAGGAGAAAACCTTTAAAAAGCAAAAAATTCCCCGGGGTAGGCTTCTCGGACCCAGCGCTGCAGTGAAATATTTTTTTGTCAAGTTTTAACCCCTACCGTCAGTGAAAAGCTAGATCTGCCCCTGATGATAATGGATGTTCAAAACTTTCAAGTATAATACATGCTTAGCTTTTTTTCTTTATGTTCCACAGGTTACTTATGAGAAACATCATTTTGATCAGACTAAATGCTGAGTGCAAGAAATTATGCTCTATTAAGCACTTCAGCATATTGCGAGAAGTTTCTCCTGAAAAACTGTTTGCATTTCATCCAGATCTTCTGCTACAGGAGTAGAGGGACCATGCACCTTTACCTTACGATATTCTCAAACAAATTGCAAGCAAAAATGGGAAAAATCAACCACTGATGACTAGAACAGATGCCGCTGTAGCTATGGGAGGTGCTATTCTATTGAAAAGTAGGAATGAACAAATGTCAGCCATTCAACATATAAATGGACTATTGATGGATTTTGCTGGCACGAAAGACAAAACAATTGATATACTTTCTAAAAAAAAATTGTGTGTCAGATCATCGACTTTGGCTCAAAAGAAAAAACAAATTGCAGAGGATCATCATCAGAAAGTGATTTGTAATATAACGTGTTAGAATTGCTTGATAAAAATGAGAGTAAAAGTGATGACATGATAGACATTCTGCAAACAATCACAAATA
Source organism: Flabesymbios commensalis (assembly GCA_964017125.1). NCBI lineage: Eukaryota > Metazoa > Annelida > Polychaeta > Terebellida > Flabelligeridae > Flabesymbios > Flabesymbios commensalis. The sequence continues at coordinate 111,441,597 of OZ024903.1, read as the reverse complement.
TGTACCAACAATACAAGGCGATGATGGCAAAAATGTGATTGAACATATAATTTTTGGTGGAGATGTACTAACTAATGAGCGTGCATACCAGAGTCAATTGGATATGGCTAATGCTGAATGTGAATCTGATGCTATGCATGGTGTAATACACCAGCCGGAAGGTCTACATCTATGCATGAACTTATGTAAATACATTCTAGAAGTGTTTTTCACAAAGTCCAGTGTAAACGAAGCAGGCACATTGTCTAATCTCGCTGTTATTTCAGACAGGAGGCATGTCTCATATGACATGACAAAATCATATAATGCTTCAAGAAATTTTCTGAATGATGCCTTAGACAGTCACATTGTGGCTGCAGGTATGAAACTGTTTGGTATTCAAAGCAATACCGAGGGTGTCCGATCAGAGAATATTCCAAACCAAGAACTATTATCCAATCATGAAGGGTACAAAATAGAATACATCTACAACATAGCAGCAACTATTGTCGACAGATATGTCATGGCTGGAAGCAGGCATGATCTGGATAGAAATATTTCCGAAATACAACGACATGAAGACATGCTCCAGAGCAATGTTGGACCAGATAATCTTTTTCACTGCAGCTTTCAAGGTTGCAATAAATACTACATGACTATTGGTTGGCTTAAAAACCACTTGAGAAAACAGCATCAAATCACTGTTGAAATGCCTGTTCCAAGACAAGAAGAAGATGATGCTTTTGATGGGCAGCTAAATTACGCTTCATCTTTCATGAAGCTAGGACTTCTTTATAGAGATACCAGTGATGCCTTTAAAATGGGAGATGGTGAGCGTATACAAAGGAATATTAAATTTTTAATGCTTCACTTCTCTGTGGGTTCACACATTAAATACCGTTTGTGGCTCTGGCGCATGCAAGCTTACATGACAGCCCTGCTTTCAGAACGTGAATCATTCCTATATAAGCACAACATGAGTGTAAATATGACTGGTGGCATTCGTCATTGCATCGCCAATGATAACCTGGTCGAAATTCACATTCACAAAATGAAGGAACTCATGCGGGCTATGGGAGCTAATATCACTTATGAGGCATCACAAAAAGCGGCAAAATGCATCGACTACTTGCAGAAAATGACAGCGGCGGCAGCTTCTGTGAAAAGTGGTCATCACGCAGCGGCAGATAGCAAAGATGATATTAATGAGATGGCACGATTCCTAGTTGAAAACCAAACATTTACACGACATGAAGGGAGGGCGTACAGAACTTTTCCAAACTTTCCTTCTGACATGTTGCACATATTAATATCTTCGACTTAAGCAAATAGTTGAACGAACAAAAAAAGCGTGCTTCATTGGAGATGCAATGGGATAACTAACAACATAATTATATTAACAGTAGTTAAACATTTATTTATGTTAAAGGATTTCACAATACATACATTATGCAAGAAATACTGTAAGGTAATTCTTATTAAAGACATTGAAATGCAAGCAGTTCAGTCATTTCACCCAGCATGTGATTGCTAAATGAGACATGGACGGTTAAAATGCTAGTCATTATATGTACACACGTCTATAGCTATTTAGTTCATGTTCAAACAATAAAATTTGACGCATAAATGAGCATTGCATTTATATGGGCAGATCTTTCACATATAAATGTTCATCCTCTTAAATTTTGGGGTAACAGTACTTAGCGAGACAGAACTGGAGATCATGGGTGAATTTTTAGTTTGTATTATAGTTTTCTCTTAGTGGTAAAATTACAAGATTTTACAATTTGAAAAAAAACTTGAATGGATTAATTTTGTGTTAAAATATCTTAACAATACAATATTAATATGTCAACCCTCGTTCTGCTGGATCCGTATATATATGGTTGCAAACATATTTTTTTTTAAATACTTGTATTATTTTTCTTTCATTTAAAGTTGGAAATTTGGTTAGCAATTCCAGCTCTGAATGAATGGAAAATACTCACAAACAACAAGGTTGCACATTAACACTGACACGCTAGCCAGGGGCTAGCTAGAAATTTGTAAGGGCTACTAAATTGTTCTGACCCTGTAGCTCAGCTGGCTACTATGATTTTTAACCATGACATGAATAAATTTTTTTTAAATAAACAATAATTTAATGATTTTTACTAAAAATTGCTTATAAAAATAAAAAATAAATTATAATCCCCACTGTTGTGTATGATCGAAGTGATCTTTTAGCAGACAAAAATTGAGGGCTACCAAACAGCCAATCAAGGCTAGTAACTTATTTACACCAATAACCCTGGTGGCCAGTGCCTTGTTTGGCTTAATGTGCAACCCTGAACAATTCAGCAGTTGATTTGAGTAATTTTCACTCACTTGAAGTTTTGGGTTGCAGTGGCAAGGTTTAAATTCAAGTGGATGAAAATTTATTATGATAGATATTTAAATTTAATGATAGCCCTTGTTTAAAATATATGTATTGTGTATCTTTTAATGTCACCGGTTCCCAGCATAATATGTAAGGAGTATTTCACTGTATATTCTACATTTTTGTTAAGCAAACAGACAATCACAGTGGCTCCGGTCTATTTCTAATGAATATCATTTACATTCAGTTGTGAAATGTTGTTAATTTCCCACCACAATTTGACTGAGCTCACCTTAACGAATAGGAAATTAGTGTTCTATAATGTGAAGCTGAGAACTTACTAACTTTTTTTTAGCCCTAAATATATATTGATTTTCCAAATCTTCCATTCAAATATGGTAACATGTGGTGTATATATTGATTTACAACCTTCAATGGATTGATTTAACTATCATTAATTGTTTAATGAACATTGTGATGAACAGTAACATAATTTTAGGTTTTGAGTATTCAGAATGTAGACCTGAGAACTTCCTAATTATTTCAATATCTGTTTAGTAAATATACACTTGTTTTTTAAATGTTTTATTCAAACAAATGTGTACATGTGTTGCATAAATCTGTACGCCTGAATGTGATTTTTAACTTTCAATGGACATAATTCAGCAACTCAAGCATTGATTGTCTAACGTTACAAACATAAAAAGAATTATAACTTTTGAATACTATCAAAATTTACAAAAATACAGTACACTAAATCTGTTTGAAACAATGTGGTTTAAAACAAAATTTTATCAGAAAATTCAAATTTTTTAAACAAAAACTTCTTCAATTTATCACACAATCTTTAAACTATTCTGTTTTATTAGTGAACTGTCATGTGGACGTTCTATACTGTGTTTCATGATGAGAAAATGTTGACAATTATTATGGCATAGTAATAAAGTTATTTGTGCTTGTTTTACTGGACTACCGGTATATTTTGTTCATATAATTCTCTATTATCATGATTATACCTGTAGTATAATAGTCTGAGATCACTGTAAAAATGCAGCTATAGTGTCAAGTAAAAAAACAGTTGAAAATATAGTGCTCACAATATAGGAAATGTATCCGTTACATATCAGTGTCGTCACAAACATTGTCTAACAGATCCACATCCATGTCTTCGAAAACATCGGGAAATACATCACAAACCCTGCTTGCTGTGGTTGAGCAGACTAGGTGACCAAAATCCAGCAAGTCATCAACAGAACCAACTTTGTCCGCCGCTCCAACAATATGAGTAATTATGTACATACTAAGTCCATGAATAAGCTCAGGCTTTGTATATGTAGGGTTAGTCAAAATCACTTCGGCATCTAGTTTTTCCTTTAGTCTAATTAGATTTACATGTGGTTGTCTGCGTATTTCAGAGGGAACACTACGGACAGATATTGGAGCAGATGTGGCTTCAACAGAATCTGTTTCATAAAGGGTTGTTCCTACATCTTCACATGTACCACATAAGCACTTTGTGGCACAGTAAGTAAAGCACAGGTGACCAGGATAAATATTTTGTGGAACAAATCCAAAATCTTCAAGTACTGTGGCTCTGATGCAATGACTACTGCTGCGATGAATGACATTTAGCATAGATGCCTGAACATTCCTCATTTGTCTGCCAGAATATATCATCACTGCTTCAGCCTCTTCCCCCATCCGTCCCGCCCTACCAGACTGCTGAAGGTAGTCTTCTGTTGAACATGGAGGACCATAATGTACCACCATGTCACATTTAGCATCTATTCCAAGGCCAAGTACCTTTGTTGCTATCACCACTCTTGGGCAACTGTAAGGATCCATTAAGGAATCTATGATCTTTCCTTTGACACGCTCTGGTGTTTTGGAGTGTACCATATTATATAAACTCCTTCCATCCTGCATATTTCGCAAATTACCACTTATGAAACTATAGACAGATGAACAATCGTGTAGTCGCCTGCAGAACACAATTATTTTCTTGCAGTCTTTACCATTTTGTTTTAGTAGATTGACTAGCCATTGCAAACACTGTGGACCCTGGACCTTAGCTCTCTGGATGGTTAACTTGATGTTTTGTCTGTCTGGGCTTTCACGGTAAATCCGTGCATCATGCAACCCCAGCAACTCTTGCAGCTTGAGTAATGTTGTTTGACTTGCAGTTGCAGTGAGACTCATTAATGGCACTTTTGGCAGTCTGGCGCGGATATCTCCAGCCTTGCTGAAATATTCTCTGAAGGCTTCATCTGTTTCTGTAGAGATGCCCCTGGAACACACATACATAAAATATGAATATCGACTCATTACTTTTATAGTGAGAGTAATGCAGAGAATATATAATTGGCTGGGATTACTAAATTCAGATTCATATTATCATAGTCTTTTTAACCATGATGTGACAGTGTGCTTGATTGGCAATCGCCCGATTGCAAATGTGAGTAAAAAAAAAGAGCGAATCCATATATGTCCACATATCCTGTTTTTAACACAGTCATAATTGAGGAATGGGCGAGTGATATAATTAGTTACTTATTATCATTAATGTAATAAAATTTTATTTTTTTGATAACCGAATAAGGTCCCTGAATATAATATTTACAATACAATATGCTATAAAATGATTGCATTGAAAAATTTCTACTGTGGCATACTTGAATTTACTATGCATTTTGAAAGTGAAATTTCCAATATACTGCATGCGGTCATTATTATTATGTGTCCATGTTGTTATTAACACAAGTATCACTATGCTACTCCACATTGAATCAGAATAATGGACTACCAAAATTGTTTATAAATTAGCTAAGTAATAAAAGATTTTATCCCAATAACAGGCACGAATCCATAGGGGGGGCACAGGGGACGCACCCCCACCCCTTTTTGTGCCATTTTTTTTTAAAGTCCCCTAAATTGTCCGCAATTTTCCTAAAAATTATTGCCCAAAACTCCTACGCCACCTCCTTTTTCAAATACTGGATTCGCCCCTGAATAATGAGACCAAAATAATACATTTGTTCCCGATTACCTGACCGACAACCCTATTTGAACCCCACCCTGATTTTTTGGTCAATTTAAAAAAAAATTGTTTTTTTCAAATTTGAACAAGAGCACACTCAACAATATACAGATATAGCTCGCAGACTTTATTGGCCTTGAGAATTGGTTGTTTGCAAATTTGAGCAGGATACATGAGGTGTTATCACCCCACAAGGTGAAATTAGTGACATTAAATGGGAAAAATCGCAATATAATGGCAATTTTGATTTTTTAAGCCATTATTGAGCTTGTTGGAAAATGATTTATGTTAATAACGTGCATAAGAAATTAGAGGAGAAAACATAAAAACAACTTTTGAAATTATCACGCCAGCGGGGACGTAAATGGATAAATCGCAATAAATCTGCCATTTTGTGTGATAAATCTGCCATTTTTTTTTGCAGCAATTTTTTAACTTGTCCGAGAACGGGCCATTATCAACATGCAAAACAAATTTGATAAAGATACTGTGTCCACAAGTAAAATGTTAATGCAGACAATGTCGAACTTCAATTGCAATAGCCCACCTTTTTAAATTATATTTAAACAGCGAGATAAAAAAATGTCAAATTGCCCATAAAGGCTGTTGGGGCAATTTAATTTTTTTTTAAGTGAAATTTAAAAAAAAATCCTTACCTACCATATCTTTGGAGGGCCAGAATACAACCTGGATCCCCCATTTTTAAATAACCTACCTAGGCTACCCTGTTTGGGAAGGCAGTGTGATCGGGAACATAATTACAATCACAATACATTATAGAGAGTATGAAAGCAACATTTTCATTTAAACTCTGTTTAAGTTCAACTGACATTACTTTCATAGGACCAAATATGTATGAGTGACCAAAAATAAAAAAACATAACAGTCACTCAACATATCTTGGAATTTTTCAGTGATTTATCAATTACAAATGAAATGAGGACATTTTTTTATAGAATTTTTTTATCAATTTAAATGGTATGAACAGGCCCAAAGCACAAACTCACCATGATCATGATGATACTGCAGTGTGAACTTCGTCAAATACCAGACATACTGTGTTCGCTTGAATCACTGGCATCAAAAGTGCTTTCCAGACATGAGTATTTAAAATAAATCCCTCTGGATTGCCAAAAACATAACTGTAAATAAAGGAAGAAAATTTAAAAAAAGTAATGATATAATTATATTTGTAAGATGAGAATTTGTTGATTATTTTTTAACCAAGACCGCAAAGTAACAATAATGGAAAATCAATCCCAAATAAAATTTGAATTTTGTGTTTTTTCATTTGTTATTACGCCAACCCGGTTAAAAATAAGAGGGTTGAATCCTGTATTCATGTGGACACTGGTGGAAACAACTCTGAACCTCAAGTTAGATAATTTGAGATGTAATAAAATTTGTGAGTGAAATTTATGGTAGGCTTCCAATATTTAAACAAATCACTTCATTTTCATGTAAACAGGGGTGGGCAGGCGAAAGAGTCCTGTCGCCACAAATGGTTACTTTTAGGTGCTCTGAATGGTCATTTTTTAATATTAACATTACAGATAATTTGCTTCTGTCGCCACATGTGGCGATAACTTGCCCACCTCTGGTAAACTGGATCGCAAATAGTTTAAACATTTTTCAAGTTAAATAATTTGAGATGTAATAAAATTTGTCAGTAAAATTTATGGTAGGCCCCCTATTAAAAAAAAATCAATTCATTTTCGTGTAAATTGGAGCGCAAATAGTTTAAACACAGCTAGAGCCTAGGCCTACCCTCTGTCCGAAAAAAAAGACTTTATCAGGCTTTTCTGTATAAGTTGTAATTTAAAAAAAATGATGTTGCAAAAAAATATTTTACTAAAATTCTATAGAGTCTTAGTAGTACTTACAGCCTTACCTGTATTCACAGTTCTTGAATTTTCCCACATCAAAATCTGGACTATTCACAGAAACTGCAGAGAAATTCAACTTTTTCAATCTCTCAATTTGTGTGGACATAAGAGCAATCAAAGGCGAAACTACTATCACCATTTCAGTTGATGATAATAAAACTGTGCTGCTGGGCTCGGAAACTACGTCGATGGAGCTTGTTGACGATGTCTGTGCGGCTGCGCTGTCACTGACACTGTGACTGTGAGTGTGAGTGTCACAGTGTCACTGACACTGTCAGCAGCCGGTCGACTGGAATACAAATGACATGTTGCCAGCAAGGTACAATACCTTCGAAACAAAGGCTTTTTCCCCCACCAGTTGGCACACAAATTATAGTATCTTCTCTCCTTAGAACAGTACTCTCTATTGCAACCTTCTGGTGTTGATAAAGTTCACTTATATTAAAAATATCGCACAAAATAAGCCAACATTCTTCACTAAAACATGCTGCTCTAGTGGGCGCCGCCATGTTTTTTACGACCCAATTGAACCGGCGAATCACGAGCTTACTACAAAAAGATAGAGTGGAAGTCGCAGTGATTGGTGGAAATGTGTGTCATACGAGGTCAGCCCGTCTGCAAAATATAGCATGCAAAATGGCAGTGTCTACGACGGGGCATTGTACAATGACTCTTGCATCATGTGCATGGTGCCTGTTTAGACGTGCTCCTTGTCACTGGTCAAGCTAAATTAACTAATACAAATTTTCACCCACTTGAAGCGCATGAAGCCGACCCACAACTTCAAGTGGCTAAAAATTACACATATTTGTTTAATTTGACACCAAACATTTGCAAATCTTGATTTTCATACACTCACTTTATTCCAGATAACAGTCATTTAATAGGATACCAAAACAGAATAAAAAACTATAGTCGTAATCAACAGGGAAAAGGTTAATATGCTTCGAAAATACTACTGTGTTATTTTTTTCCATTACAAAAAAATAGCACATGGTTTAGCTTAATACAACCCCTGAACAATTCATCACATTTCAGTCATATTGGCAAATTTAAGAAGGGACGAAAGTGCTAATCAATACATTTATTTTTAAAGTATAAATTCGACAGCAAATGGGACAGAGAGGCAGTTAGAAGGCAATGAAGAGGTGACCCGATATATAGAACAATATATATAAAAAAGATGCCTGATTATGCAAATGGGTGTTGATCCACTAGAAAGATTCTAGATCATGAAAGTAAGTTAAATATTGATATTTATAAAATTGTAGGTAGCTGTAGAGTTCAAGCAGTGCAGATGAAAATGAACTATTCGTGGATGCTGGTACACCAACCGTAAGTATTTGAATTATTGAAGACAAACACTGCTAAGACTGAAGTGTGCAGTTTAGTAGAATGAGCTAAACATAGTTTAAAATGATGATTATCATTTATCAGCAAGATTAGTTTTCATGTCACTAATTTTGTAGGCCTACCGTAATCCATACCTGAATTTCATTTAGAAAATGGATTATTAGCACAACAGTGTATTTAGATTATTACTGGATTAGCATATGTTTATTCATATACAATTTGCTAAAAACTTTATATCTTTGGACGACTTCAAGGGCTCTTAGACAGCACTGCACACTGCATAGACAGCACTGCACACTGCAGGACAGTTTGGAGCCCATCTTATTTATATCGGCACACAAATTCCATGCCATAGTTCATGGATTATGACTAGCTATTCCAGCTAATTAGTTCATCAACTGCATTTATCAAATCACACACACTATTGCTGTGAATGGAACTAAAACTATATATCAGCTAAGTCTAATTTCAAGATATTCAATTTTATATAGCAATACTGTACATTAAAATAAAGGGTTTACATTTCATGTAGGTCTATACAAATAGTTAAAGAAACACGTTGGTTCAACGTTGGCTTACTGTTGGCTAAGCCAACGGGCTCATGTTTGCTGTAGTAACTTCACACGCGTTACAGACCCTATAGTAATGGGCAAAATTTGACAAAAAAAATATTTTACTGTAAAGGGGTCGAGGGGCCCGCCCCCGGAGAAATGTTTGATTTCCAAAGGCTTTCTCATCAGACTCATGTAATCTAAGGCATATTGGGCACTGTTTCTCACTCAGTATATCACCAAATCATAAGGAAACCCCTAAATAAGGTGATGATTTTTTTTCTGAGGGGGGGTTTAAACCCCCCAAATTTTAAAATCCCCCCTTGGATCCGCCACTGATGGATAATGCTGGGTGTGGCCTGCAGCACAGCTAAATCTAACTTAGGGGGCCACCATTTAATATCCAGGAGGGGGGTTGGAGTTTTTGTCGCGGGGAAATTATTTATTTCAACCGGCGCGGCGGCGCGCTGAAAATTTCACATTTTAGTATATGTTTATATAGAACAGTTATGGTTATTGCATCTTCATCTATCCAGTTGTCTGCCACCGGCAGAACCTGGATAACCCGTATATGTGCTATGAGTTCAGAACCCCCCTCCTCCCTCCCCCTCCCTGGCCAATTAACAGTTGATTCAGGCGGCACAAACAATCTGACCTGAGTGTGACCTCCACACTGCAGTCAGTAAACCGGTGACATCATAATGAATATTCATGTTAATCGCACCCCTCATTTTTGTACCGGCCTAACACACACCTGTTGTCAAGGTCAGACTGGTAGTCTGACGGTCAGACCTGATACGGCAAGATGGGTTATTGAAGTAAATTATTTATTTCACGCAGATTCCGCCAGAAATTATTTATTTAAAAAAAACTTCAACCCCCCCTCCCTTGGAAATCAAATGGTGGCCCCCTTAGCCCCAGCAGTGGCTTCCCCGAACGGGTCATTGTGCTTGACCGAGGGCTGAAATCTTAGCTAAATCTCACTCACCTCCAGTACCGCGGTTTCCCGTCTATTTTGCGTCCTCACCATTGTTCAGCCTCAGGCCTTCGTTCTCTGGATTCGCTCGCTCAGTTGTTTCACATGTTTCAGGGCTCTTTAGTATCAGGATTCTTCAGTAGTTTCTATGGCTGATAGATTTACATTTCCGTCGGAGAATATGTCCCTTTTCATATTACTTTATGCCAATATTCTTACTTTAGTATAACTCTTACGGACACGGCAACCGGCGCACATGATGTCCCGCTACTCACTGAGAGAGACGTGTGCTGGTGTCTAAGGTGATAAATCGTGCTGCTGGCAAGCTCTGACCCACGACACATACAATCAAACAATCTTGGTTTAACGTTGGCCCACCGTCTGCGACGCAGGCCCAACGTTTAACCACCATTGCGCCGTGTTTTCTGAGGTGACGCAGATGTGACTCTGTACACCGCCGTCAACTGAGGAGGACAGCGTTTACGATATGTATGCTGATCCACAGCGTGTACGCTTAGTATACTGATTTTATCAGTTGTTTATATCAGCGAGTGCATCAGGGCTTACGATATATCGTAAGGGACGCACTATTTGATATCTGGGGGGGGGGGGGGGGCGGCCTAGAAAAAATTGAAATAAATAGTTTGTCGCCACAAAAGTCAGAAAAAAGAGTTTGTTGGAAATGTGGGCAGTAAAAAAAGTTTGTTGCCGAAATTGATGAAAAATATGTTGACCAGGAAAAAAACCAAATGGTAACGTATATAATTGCGAAAGCATACGACAAAAAATTTCTTTAGACGTTGATCGCCAAAAAAAAAGATTGTTTTCTCTCGGAGGTAAAAAAAAAAAATTTGCAAGCAACAAAAACTCTAGCCCCCCCCCCCCCAGATATCAAATGGTGCGTCCCTAAGGTGTACGAGAATTCGGGTCCAGGATGAGGTGGGCGCCTATACCAGCAAACACGATGCATTGCTCCAATAATGTTTTAATGGTGGGCCGGCGTCGCAGATGATGGGCCAAGTTTTAAACGTTATTAGTTCTGTGTCGTTTTTTTACTGGATACCCACATAACACGAGACGTTGCACCAATGTTGTTTTAATGCTGGGCCAGCGTCGCAGACGATGGGCCAGCAATTTTTCATGAAAAAAAACATTAGGATGGGGTAGGGGCCTACCAGCAAACACGATGTAGCACAAATGTTGTTTTATTGTTGGGCCAGCGTCGCAGACAATGGGCCAAGTTTGAAACATTATTAGTTCAGTGTATTTTCTTTACTGGATATATCCACCAAACACGAGACGTGGCACCAATGTTGTTTTAATGCTGGGCCAGCGTCGCAGACAGTGGGCCAGCTTTAAAACAACATTGGTGCCACGTCCTGTGTTTATACTTAAAGGTAGGGGCTACCCACCCAGCCAACACAAGACAATACTAGATCAATGTTGGTTCGCCGGCTACGACGTCGGTCCAACATTGACCCAGCATTGGTTCAATGACTCCTGTTTGCTGCCCATACGTTGATCCAGTTTTGGTTTGATGCTATACAGCGGTAATCAACAGGATTCTTTCTCATGGCCAATTTCTGTATATACAAGGGTGTCTTACCCCCTATTCTGCTGATCACGACTATGTGGTTTTCACCCTATTTTCAGGGCCGTATGAGGGGTTTTTTTGGGTGTATGTAACCCCCCCCCCCCCTCTGAATATCCCGTAAATGCCTCATTTTTTTATAATTTCCCGAGCGCGTGCCCCCAGACCCGTCAATCACCTGGTGGTCGACCTGTAACCCCCCCTCCCATTTTACGGCAAACTGCAGGCTGTCTGGGGGGGGGGGGTACAGAAGCTGACGGAATTTTAGATCAGTGCCTGGTGCCTGCTTGGAAAGTCGGAGATCGCGGGTTCGAACCCCACTCTGGCCGCGAAGTTTAAAAGAAACAAAAATGTTTCTTCTCAGCTCACGGCACTCGTAAATATTCAATAAGGTGAGGAGCCTCTGTGACCGGCAGGTAGCGTGTTCAGCCTCAGAGTGACTGCGCGCAAAACTCGAATCCTGTGTCTTGAGGCAGTGTCATCTCACCATCTTCAGGAGGTTGTCCAGTTTAGCCTATATGTGTACAAAGGTGGCCTAAAATCTCATTCATTCACACGAAGTGAGCTCTGATGCTCTGATCAGTTAGGAGGGTTATGTTTTACATTTTCGCGGGTTATATTTCTTTTCCTAATAAAATTATTTTTATGGACGTTACATGGACCGAAGTTGACAAACACATTGTGCTGGAAGTTAGTGCACTCAGTACACGTTCAGCAAACGTGAGACGTTGACCCAAAGTTGTTTTAATGTTGGCCCACCGTCTACGACGCTGGCCCAACATTAAAACAACTTTTCATTAACGTCTCGTGCATACCGTGCTTCGGCCACTATGTTTAATTTCTCTGTTTTAGATCAGAAAATAAATCCAAAATCTACTGAGGGAGAAATAACCATTTAAGAAAAAAAACATTGAGCCTATTTTTTGAAAAGTTAACGAGGGCGATTGAATAAAAAAAACATTGGACAAATTTCTGGAAAAGCTATTGAGAGCAACAAAATAAAAAACAATTTTAATCTATTTGAAAAAAATCCACATACGCGTGATACGTGAAGCGTGATGCGTGAAGCGTGATGCGTGAAGCGTATTGCACGACTCCACATGTCAAAATGTGATGCGTCAAAGTTCTTTTTGCTGAAGGAACCACTCAGTGCGGATCTACTGTGGCTTTTTTACACACAGGGACATGGCACCTTATTTATCTAAATATAAACATCTCCACATCCATAGCTTCTGCTATACCTGTATACTGTCCCAATGTTTCCAATTCGGATGTTTTCATTATATATTCTTCCAATGAAGTCCGGGTGTTCCTCAACCAGATTGACCAGATTCCCCAGATACGAATCATCAATCACCAAAAAGGAGCACAAATAAGAACAGAAGAATATGTAATCTATAGGATGGGTCAGCATGTGGTTGTCTCTGGAATCCTGAATCACATGCAAGGATCCTGGGAGGTACCCGGGAGAATCCATCGAATGACGTCATGGTAGGCTCGCGTGATGCGTGTTGACCGCTCCCAGAGCGGTGAATACGCGAGACTAAAACGAATACGCATGACGTGCATGTGAAGTCGCTCTTTCTATTTTCAATGATTTCGGTGAACACGCTTCACGCATCACGCTTCACGCATCACGCGTATGTGGAGTCGTGGCTTTATGAGGGTGACGAAAAAAAGCAATAAAAACATAGCTGGAAAAATGTTTTTTTTATCTCCTGAAATAAACTTCTCCCGAAGTTAACTGTTTTTTTCTCGGAAATCGGCAACAATCCAATGCGGGCGCTGGGCAGAAAAAACACATGGTTTGTTTGGTAATGCGCTGCCCAAATCTGATGCGCGCGCTCATCTAAAACAGATACAAAAAAACATAGTGGCCTTTGTGGGCAGTATCTGACCTTGATAGTAAGTAAGTAAAATATTTGCTTTACTTCACTTTTCGGCCAGTATGGCCATTTAAGTGAAAATTCCAGGTATTACAATATCCCATATTGTATAGTTAAAGTAGTAAAGGAAAGACAAAGCCAATAAAAGCATGATCGTACTAAAATATTCAGTTTAAAGTGTTTGATATGATAAGATGACGATGCTCCTGGCACCTATATGTAACGAGTCTGATGACTGTTGTAGCGCCTGCACTACAACACAGTTTAATGAGTATAAAAATATCAGTATAAATAATGTAAAATATGAAGTTATTATAAAATGAACGACTTATCAAGTCATTATATCTCCATGAAATTGGAGTGATTGTGTAAAAACTACAAGTCTAAGTCTAATAATTAAAACATAGAATATAGGTTACATTCCCGAAGGAACTGAATAATAAAACCAGCAGGGGTGTCCCTGAATAGCTCAAATAAGGAATTAAATGCAAAATACTTCCTTCTGATGTGCGCATATTTCGCACAACTGAGAAGGACATGTCTTACAGTGAGACGAGTATTGCAGCACATAGGTCGCAATTCTCCTCTCAATAAATAGCCGTTTGTGAAATAGGCATGGCCAATTCTGGCCCTGCATAAGACAACATCATCTCTTCGGCGTTCCATTGGTGTAAAAGATCGCTTAATGATTGGTTGTACCTCGAACAATTTGCTGGTGACATTGATGTTCCATTCACCTTGCAAAATGTCATCAAGGTAGACCGAGATGTTATACTTGAAATCAGTATATGGTATATAATAAAACTGTTTTGTCTTATCCAGGGCAGCCTTGGCCAAAACATCAGCCCGTTCATTACCCTGTATTCCAATATGGCTGGGTACCCAGCAAAAAATAATGTCCTTGTGCCCAGACAAGTAGTGACACATATGCAAAATATTGGAAACAACTGGGTTGTTGAGTTTTTGACTCTTAAGAGCCTGCAATGAAGATAGCGAGTCTGTGATGATCATGAACTCCTCGTCATTACTATCCCATATGTATTCGATGGCAGCTTCAATAGCTAACAGCTCTGCTGTGCAAATTGAAGCCTCATCGTTGATACGACAACTAAATTCATGATCATCACAGACAAAGGACATAGCTGTCCTCTTGTCTTCCTTTGATCCGTCAGTATACACCTTCCGGTGCCTCGGAAATCTACAAAATAACTCGAGCAACATGCTCTGAAAGACAAGGGGACAGGTGTCTCCTTTCCTGAGATCTGAGAGGTTAAAAAGTATATTAGGCTGTTGGAGAAGCCAGGGTGGACATTCTGGTGGGCGCACAACGCTAATTGCGTCGAGCTCCACCTCCATGTCCTCCAGATGGGGTTGAAGCCTTATACCCAAAGTAGGTATAGTCCCTGGCTTGTTGTTAAACAGTCTCTTGTACTCTGGGTTGACAACACACGAGTATGCCGGGTTCTCAGGATTTGCTTTCATCTTCATATAGTATTGCAGGCTCAGCTTCAACCGGCGAGTCTCTAAAGAGGGCTCACCGGTCTCCACCTGAAGACTTTCGATTGGTGATGTTCGAAATGCCCCTGAGCATAATCTCAAACCTTGGTTCGTGATTGGATCAAGTACTGCTAAGTACGATCGTCTCGCTGAACCATAAACAATACAACCATAATCCAGTTTGGATCTGATGTGAGACCGGTAAATCCTCAGTAAGGTTGTCCGGTCACCACCCCAATCCTTGCTGGATATAACTCGTAGTAATTGTAATGCTTTCCTACACTTATCTTTCATATATTTGATGTGTGGAATAAAACTGAGCTTCTTGTCGAAAAACAGACCAAGAAATTTGACCTGCTCTTCAACAGGAAGCTGTTGTCCATATAGTTTGAGATTAGGCTCAGGCTGTAAGCCATTTTTTTTGCAAAAATGTACACATAAAGTTTTTGTGGGAGAAAATTTAAAGCCGTTCTCATCCGCACAAGTCACCAACTTATCCAGGCAGCCTTGCAGGCGCTGCTCAATTATTGCCATATTGCTTGACTGGCAGTAAACAGCCAGATCATCAACATATAATGATTTTTCAATATCTTGTGGTAAAGAATCAATTATACTGTTTATTTTAACGGTAAATAGAGTTGGTGAAAGGATACTACCTTGTGGGACACCCTCCTCCTGTGGATTTAGTGAAGAGTGGGTGTTGTCCAAGCGGACTTTAAATTTTCTCCCCTTTAAAAAATTATCAATGAATAAGGGTAATCTACCCTTCAGGCCCATTTCATGAAGATCTTTCATGATACCACCCTTTCATGTGGTATCATAGGCCTTTTCTAAATCAAAAAATACTCCAACTGTATGTTGATTTTTAACAAAACCTTGACGGATATAAGTCTCAAGTCTGACCAAATGGTCTGTGGTGCTCTTTCCTTTTTGAAAACCACATTGATATTTAGTTATTATGTGATTGTCTTGTAAAAACCATGTGAGACGATGATTGATCATGCGCTCCATGATTTTGCAAAGACAACTTGTCAATGCTATTGGCCTATAATTATTAGGATCTGTTCGATCTTTTCCAGGTTTAGGGATCGGGATCACTGTTGCTTCTCTCCATCCATCTGGGAAATCCTGAGATTGCCACAGATCATTCAAGAGTAGAAGCAACAGATCAAGTGATACATCAGGCAAATGTTTCAGAAACTGGTAGTGAATTTCATCAGGGCCAGTTGCCGAATCAGTTGCCTGAGCGATAGATTTAATTAGTTCTCGTTTAGAGAAATTAACATTGTACTTTTCGTCATTATCTGACTCAAAGTCCAATGTGTTCTCCTTCTCCTTGTCCCTAATCTTTCGAAATTTTTCCTGATAATGATCTGGCGATGATTTAGCAGCGAAGGATGTCGCCAGCGTTTCTGCAATATCCGTTTTATTGGTTATTGTGTCAGAATCAGTGACAAGGTACTTGATGGTTTTATCTTTCCTCTTGCCACTGATTCTGCGCAGCATTTGCCAAGTATGTTTTGCCGATGTATTATTATTTAGTGTGGAGACATATGCTCTCCAAGATTGCCGCTTGGCTTCACTGATTGTGCGGCGAGCTTTAGCGTAATCTTTCTTATATCCGTCAAGGTTTTGTCTAGTTGGATGTTTTTTAAATTTTTGCAAGGATTTTTTCCTTTTGTCTATTGCCTTTCGGCAACCTTCGTCAAACCAGGGTTTGTCGAGTTTTTTCGGAACTGTCGAGGTTTTGGGTATGCTTTTATCTGCTATATTGTGTAACTTGTCAGTAAAAAGGGCTATAGGGTCATCAACCCCCTCTTCATTCTCAAATTGAGAGATTGTGAGGCTCTCCCCACAAGACTGTTCGAAGGCCTCCCAATCTGCTCTGTGCAGCCTCCAATGCTGCACTCTTTCTTCAACAATAGAGTTGTTGCTCTCTATAAATATAGGATAATGATCACTGCCACAGAGATCCTCATTGACCCTCCAAGTGTAATCCAAATATAAATCGGGATCACACAAGGATAGGTCAATGGCTGTTGCAGATCCTGAAGCAGGGTGTAAATAGGTGGTAGTATCATCATTAAAAATGCAGAGATTTTCCTCTGAGAGGAAGTCTTCTATTATTCTTTATTATTCTATTATTATTAGTCTTATATTATATTTATGCACACCCTCCCCCCCCATCTGACCTTGATACAGCAAACACGAAACGTCACAGTCAACACACAAAACATTCCCAGAGGGTTTTTTTGCTATATGCAATAGTTATTTTATCTCTGGTTTTGGTGCGGGGAACATAAAAATTCATGACAATGCTGTTTAACTGTAGGTTATTTTAAATAGTTCTGATGCATTTTTTACACTTCTATTATGGCAATGCCACTTTTAACATTAAATTAATCTTACGTATTATCAGATATCCGCATAATAACATGTGCTTTTTAAAAGTCTCATATGACAGTGTTAATTAATTGATTTTAGGTGCAGCTATGATTAGATTATGGATATTTTAATCTGTACCATTTACAAAATCAGAAATTTTAGATATGTACTGTATTATTGGATGTATGACAGGGCACATATTTAAAAAAAAGCATCTCTGGTAATATGTATACACCCCGTGTAAATATATTTTAATAATGCGGTTAACGGCGTGGAATTTGAACCAGTGTTGAACGTCTAGTCCCCAGTCAGTGGCGGATCCAGGAATTGACAGACGGGAGGAAGGGGAGCCGATTTTTGCAAGAATTTATAAACACCTCAACTGCCAGCAACACGGGACGTTCACACGCAATGTTGATACACTGTTGGGCCAACGTCGCAGACGGTGAGCCAACATTGTGCCGGCATTGGGTGAATGTTTTTAGGAACCTGAACGATGGGGCGCCGCAGCGCCCCCCCCCCCTGGATCCACCCGTGGTCTCATTGCTCAGACACGTTTTATTATCAATGTTTTAATATCTATGCAAAAGAAACATAGCCGGAAATCGAAAGCCCAAGCCTTACACAAAAACGAGCTGGGGCCCTAGAGTAGTGGTTAGCACCGCTGCCTTTCATGCTAGAGCTTGCTAGTAGGGTGAAAAACCTAACATTCATGACCACTTTCTGGCTAAGATGTTTTGATGATTGATTTTACTTCCTTGAACCTTTTAAAAAATATTTAGCCCCAGTGTCCCTCGCAAAAATCTCGGCATTTTTTTCTAGAGGCGTAAATCCACAATGGCCGTCTGCGCCATTATAAAAAAATAACTTTTGACATATAAAAGCTACAAATATGAATAAATACACTTTTTTGGCTTATTCGACCACAAGGAATCCATTTCTGATTTCAATTTGGTATTAAAACACATTTCTGACCCTAAAATCCTAGATGGCCGACAAATTTGGATGGAAAATCCATTTTTTTAAGCGAAACAGAATTTGATCCCCTTGCAGGGTGGTATGAATGCAACAGTTTATATGCCTATAGATGAATGCATAGCTCTAAATAACAATCATAAATTACAATAAAAAATATAAAAGAATAAAATAAAATAGAATAAAATTCAGCACGTATATGTCGTATATAGGCCTCCACCGTGTGAAGCAAGGAGGCAAGTATACTTAAAATATAATATATGTATTGGATTACACCTCTTGCCAGGCTATGTTCTGAATCCTCAGATTCTGATGAATGTGTCATGCTATTCTGTTTATCATCATCTGGTTTTATTTTCATGCCTGCTTCACTCAGCCTTTCCGAGACGAGCCTGAGGTGGTAAACATGCTCAACAGCATTTCTGCTGTATATGATTATACCATCAATGGGGACAAAACAACACTGATCAGTCCATGTAGCCCCTGTCCATGGTGCGTTGGAAGAGGCTGAAGCGTTGGCCAGTTCATATAGCATTTGCATAAACTCAAATAGGCCGCTATGGCAAGAAAAGGTTGTTTTGTATCGATACTCTGGTGCTACTGGAATCTGCCAGTATCCACTTTTGAGATCTAACGGTTGTGTCGCAGGCAGGCAGGCAGGCAGGCAGGCAGGCAGGCAGGCAGGCAGGCAGGCAGGCAGGCAGGCAGACAGGCAGGCAGGCAGACAGACAGACATACATTACCAGCCATTATTATTATTGTGCATGACTAGTGCATCTAGGCGGCCTAAATGTAATACGTTTATGTTTATCATGGACATTCGTGGAACAGAATAAATAAAGATTGTTCTCATAAATCATACTTTTTGGTATTTGATATACAAATTTAAGAATGTGTTTTTAAAAAAAATTGTCTGGTTTGTTGAAATTTAAAATGATCGCCAACTTTTGAATCGTTTTACTACAAATCTTATTTTTGTATTGTCATGATAATCAGTCGCTCTTGAAAATAAAGGGTTTGCTTTTCGATTTTATGTTCTCTGCCACGATGAAAGATATTATCATCACAATGTGTCATCCTACAAAAGCTTTTTGGTATCCAGTCAGTAAATTCTCAAGAGATTTTCATGAAATTTTGTAAACCCTATTTTCTGGTCATTTGGCATCGATCCTGAAAATTTCGCAAAAAAATCTTCTATATTTCAAAAGTTAGACCATTTGACATGTAGTAAATGTATATTTATGACGCTTCTCTATAACATGCATAAACCCATGCAAAATTTTCAGGGTTGTTGCCGAATGACTAAATAATAATGGTTACAAAATTTCGTGACAATCGCTTGAAAATTGACTGACTGGATATCGAAAAGCTAGCTTTTATTTTGGACCATTGGACAGACTGTGGAGGCAAACCTTTATGACGATTGCTTTACTGGCTGAGATAATCGAATGATCTTTTTCTTGTGGAAAACGCTTTGAGTGACAGAATCTCTTTTTATCACTTTATGACTGGCTGAGATCACTTTTTCAATGACCAAGATCACTTTTTGATCGGCTGGAATCGGCTGTTTGTAGTCAGTAAAATCACCAAAGACAGAATTGATGAATCTTAGCAAATATCTAATACAATAAATGTTTATTGTGAACAGTGGGAACTAAATATAGATAATCTTTTTCAAGAAGAGGTACACGAAAAACCCTACATTTAATTTTGGTCAGACACAATAAAAACTAACTTATCAATATAAATACTTACCGCGTATCCCAGCGCATTAACGTGCATGCACTTATATTTAAAGATGCACTTAGTTTTCGAAAGAAAATAAGTGCATGCACTTATAATTATTCGAGCATAAAAATATTTTTTTAATTTCTTCAATTCTTCAAAATTGTAATGATATTTTTATTTCAACCAAAAATAAACTAAGCTAGCGTTAGTAATCACTGACTGTTACTTTGAAGTTAAGTTACGTGAGTGACTCCGGGAGAATAGGTGTTGACACTACCGGAGCTCTTTATATATCAAACCTCATTTGTCCACTCTTTTCAGCTATCACACTCATGCACTATAGCGTTCACGGCTTGAACTGCAGGGGCATATCCATAATATAGAGCAATTCTCTCCTGATATCTACCCGTTAGCAGCTGAAAACAATAATGTAGTTAGTGTTCACGATCAATTTCAAAAATTATTTAATTATTATGGACATATACTAATACGGGTTTCTAAAATTCGATACATATTACCTGCAGTACATGTCTGAGCATATAGTTACACAGTGGTGCACGTACTATTCGAATATAAGTGCATGCACTTATATAAGAATGAGACAATTTTAGGAGCCATACATAAAACAGTCGATTTCCCCCAAACTCTTTACTTGTATGATAAAGGAAGCAGCCAGAGAGAAACCAAGAGCAAGAGAAACCTTGGTATTACATTTTTGTATTTGTTTCGATTGCAAAATAAAATATGTTTATACAAAAAAAAAAAAAAAAAAAAAAAAAATAAAGGAAGCAGCCAAACAATCCTTTTGTAGTAATACGAGCTGTTTCAAGCAGCAAATTAATCAAAGATTCTCAGACCAGTTTAGACAATAATGGACGCCAGCAATGCACTATTCAAATCAGGCTAAAATCATCATATGACCATATTAACCCTTTGAGTGCGGGCGACGCTTTTAAGCACATTCATACTGTTTTTCCACAACTAAAATTTGACAGAAATTGAACAAATATGCATGTATAAATCTTGAGTAAAGCCCCCATTGTGAAATTTAGCAGGTTTAATTTTTAAGTGAGGAGGTATTTTCCTTTCATTTGAAGTTGGCAATTGCGTGAGCAATGCCAACTTCAAATGAAAGGAAAATGTTAAGTAGTAATGAAGCACTTAAAGAGTTAAGAAGCCAAAAATAAAAATACTGTTTTTTTATGATTTTAGCCTGATTGTGTCGATTTAAGCTATAATAACCTTACATTTGAAATCGAATGACATAAAGGTATGCCCCGATAACAGAAAAAATGTAGCTGATGTGCGAGTGATTGTCATTTTAATATGGATTGCTCACATTTTAAAACATTGCAAAGCAAATTCATAAAAATAATCTTTACATCGGCCCATCAACCATTACATTAAGTAAATTACCGAACAGTGCAAGCAAACTATAATTGAACAACCTTTGTAAATATATCAATATTGTACCGGAATCCTTCAAACTATGTATACATATAATAAAACAGTACCTATTGTTCGCAGAGATCCCTTTTTCATAGGCCTAGCTTACTTTTACACCCACAGAAATCACTTAGGAACTGGCTGTGATCATTTTTTTTACTGGCATAGAGCACTTTTCACTGGTTGCGACCGCTTCTTCAATGACCAAGATTACTTTTCCTTTCACTGAAATAACTTTTTACTGGTCTAAATATCTTTTTCCGTGACCGACTTCACATTTTCGTGGGCTGAAATCACTTCATTACCAGCTGATATCACTTTTTCAAAGGTCGCGATTACCTTTTCAACAGCTGATATCACTTTGTAGATGGCTTAGATGACTTTTTAAGTGTCAAGCTACCTTTTTTCAATGACTGATATCACTTTTGTTTACTGGCTGAAATCATTTTTTACCGGCTGAGATCACTTCTCCGGTGACGTACGTCACTTTTCATTGTCTGAGATCATGTTTTCACTAGCGTAGCACGCTTTTTAACTGACTAAACTCACTTTTTCTCTGGCCAAAATCACTTTTTGTTGGTTGAGATCACATATTCACTGGTCGAGGTTATTTTTTCAGTGACTGAGATTACTTTTTCAATGGCTGATATCACTTTTTACTGGTCAAGATCACATATTCGATGGCTGAGATCACTTTTTCATTGGCCGATATGACCCTTCCACTGACTGAGATCATATTTTGAGTGTTTCAGATCACTTTTTGCTGGCCGAAATCACTTTTGATTGTATAAGATCACTTTTTTTCACTGGCCTAGATCGCTTTATCACTGGTCGAGATCCCTTCTTCACTGACTGAAATCACTTTTTCACTGACCAAGACCACATTTCCATTAAGTGGAATTATTTTCTTCTGGGCCGAAGTCTGTTTGCAACCGTCTGAATGTACTTATTGCTTAATTATTATCGCTTAATTAGATCACCTTTTCAATGGCCGATATCACTTTTATAGTGACCGACAGCTCAATGAAACATGATTACCTCTTCATTGGCTTAGATAACTTTTCGGAAGCCGAGATCATTGGCAATACCTTTTACTGGCCGACATCACTCTTCATTGGCGGTGAGCACGTCCTAATTAAACCAATCCTTCAGCAAGCTAGTCGGAAATGAATCAAGATCACTTGAGGTGCTTTTTTATATCATGATTAATTTCTTGATCTCTGTTTCTGTTGCCAAAGTCAAAGTATTCATTAAAAAAATTATGTCGAGCGAGGAATGCACGTTTTGTAGTTCATTATCGTCTGGAAATTTTAAGCGGATAATTAGTAATTTTTCACAAAATGTCTTGAGTGATAAGTAGGAGCAGGGCGATATCACTAAGGCCCAGGTGATGTATTTGACAGTATTTGTCATATTCCTCGGTGCTATGTTTGTAGCGCAATTCAATAATATATGCTTGTGTATTACAACAAATTTTCCATCTTTTTAATTATCATATTGCCTATACCTTACAGTCTGATAGAGTGTTATTTTTGAAGGTTCTAATTTAACCGTTAAGTTCTAGTATTTATTGCAACTGAATTCTCAAATATATTATTTTTTTTTAAATAAATTTTCATAATACTTAGGCCTACTATTATATAATAGTTTTTCTATTCACAATATCGGTTTATATTGTCTGATGATAGCTCCCTGTCTGTCGCCTTGGTCTTCGAGCTATCTTAGTACTGAGGTGACAGCCAGGGAGTTAACATCACCTTCATTAATATGTACTTGAAATATTGAATAAACCTGTAATATAAATGTAATGTAATGTAGGTGGCCTCCACGCTAGCGACCATTGCTTGGTGTTAGTGGAGGTCTCCTGATCATCAAAAATATATACAACTGCTTTTATATTACTATGTACTTACTCTCTTTGATCAAATAAATGAATCTGAATCTGATAAAAGTATGAGATCATGTCTTATTCTGATGAAGTGATGTTGCATAAACGCTATAAAATCTGATAATAACATAACTTTCATTCAAATGTAAAATTGTATTTTAATCGAGTGTAGACTTAGGGGTTTATTTTTCTCATAGATATAGATACGATATTTTTATGGAGATTCTTATTGTTTTCGATGTCACAAGCCATATAATTTGGTGTTTGAATAATATAGTTGAGTCTTTTATTACAAAAAAATGGGGAAAATGTTTTTTTTTTAAATGGCGGTCATCCTAAATTTTCTCATTTTCACTAAATTCCCATTTATAAACGTTTGATAATTATATTAGAAATCATTGATTTTCTAATTCCCAGTTAGAAATACATAACCAGTGACATATTGCCCGAAGTTGAGAGGGGGAACGGGGTCAGTTAAGCCATTTTTTACAAACGTCCCGACAAAATCCAAATATTTCTGTATCCCACATATATTTCATGTTATATTCAGTAGGAGGCTTGACCCGGGGATAAGTTGACACCTGCTTTCTTTATCATTTTTGCCAGGGAGTAGAGTTTTGGCTCAGTAATGTTAGGCCTAGTTAACTGCAACTTGTCTTAAAGATGTCACCGCCTTCGGTTCATTTCTATGTTGCATACATTCCACTATCATGTCTATGAGGATATAATTATGTTACTTTTCCAATTCCGTGATGTCATTATTAGGACCTTGACATTAACCTCAGATGACACTCAAACCATGTGTATGCTTCAACCTATGTCATATAGCATCAGTATCAGCAAATGATATAAAAAAAATAACGAATAATATCAAAAAAGTATTTAAAAAAACACTTTATAATTATGAAAAGGTTATTTGGGGACTGTATACAGCGTCTAGGACAAGTCGACAACACCCTGAGCATAATTTAGGCACAGAAGTATTTTTTGTTGTCTTGAAAATCAACCGACTGTGGAAGTCAAAATCAGTATTGTTTTATGCACTGGAGTGAATTGCATTCGAAAATAAACATAACAGTAACGATAATTTTTTTAAATGGAGAATAACATATAACATAATGGCATTTTGTAAATTATGATGTTTTATTCTAAATATCAGATTTTTTCACTTTTGCGACCTCAGATGATCTTGACTTTGACCTCTCAATTACTTTTAAACGATGCCTATCGTAACCAATATACCAATCGACACACGCGATAACAATGTCCGGTCTAATGATAGCCTAATGAAAGCAAAATTTTTAGCATTTTTTTAAATAAGGTGACTGTACTCGCAGTTTTCAAATTAACCGGAAGTGAATTTCAGGTGGATGGAGCTGCAACTGCAAAAGCCCTTGACCCCCATTTTGTGCGATAAAGTTGAACAGTTAACATATTTGTGTTGGAGGATCTATGAGCAGTCTTGAATTTTCAAAGGGGACTAAATAATTAAAGAGATATGTAGGTTGGTGAAGAGCAAGGTGTTAAAAGTGATGGTACAGAGTTTAAAACGTATATGCGGTTTTTTACTGGTAGCCAATGAAGAAAATTTAAGAGAGGCTTAGATCTGCTAAAACGAGACGATTTACAGACTACACTTGCTAGACTATTTTGTACCCACTGCAATCTTTCAATGTCCCTGTCAGGAAGATTGTACAAAAGGAAAATGCAATAGTCAAGATCACTAGTAACTAGAGCACATGCAACAGATTTTGCAGCTTCTGGGCTAAGGTAATTCTTAATACGCCGAAAGTCACAATCAAAAATGAATTCCAAATTTCTAACGAATAATTTAGGAAGTGTGTCATGGTCAAGTGATAATATAGGGAATAGATCTTTGAACTTTTCTCTTTGTTTTTTTAGAACCAATTATGATAATCTTTGTTTACTTGGATTTAGCTTTAGCTTCGAATTTGTCATCCAAGTGAAAACATCAGTAACACAGGATTTCAAATCAGTTAAGGATTCTAAAGCTTCATAACCGGATAGAGATATATAAATTTGTGTGTCGTCGGCATAGAAATGATGTTTTACTTCATGCTTAACGATGACATGACTGGGCGGGGGGGGGGGGGGCAGTAACCCAGCCGGCACATGACGAGAAAATCACGTAACATGCAAGTTGAAATCTTGTCAACTGGTTATCAACCAATAATCAACGTGATAATTACGTCTATTTGTGACATAAACAATTTTAAGTCTTATTGTCATTACAAAATTACGTCTGATTTGCGTCAAGCTAATAACGTCACCAAATGATGTGATTGTGACGTCGGTTGCAACATTCTTATATGTCACATGTGATAATGTTGTCACTATTTCACATCTATTTGACGACACGTTGTTGATGTCACAAAACGATGTGATTATGACGTGGGTTTCAACATCCTGAAATGTTAGATGTGATAATGTTGTCAATATTTTACATCTATTTTACGACATGTTGTTGATGTCACAAAACGATGTGATTATGACGTGGGTTGCAACATCCTGAAATGTTAGATGTGATAATGTTGGCAATATTTCACATCTATTTGACGACTTGTTGTTGATGTCACAAAACGATGTGATTATGACGTGGGTTGCAACATCCTGAAATGTGAGATGTGATAATGTTGTCAATATTTCACATCTATTTGACGATATGTTGTTGATGTCACAAAACGATGTAATTATGACGTGGGTTGCAACATCCTGAAATGTTAGATGTGATAATGTTGTCAATGTTTCACATCTATTTCGCGCCATGTTGTTGATGTCACAAAACGATGTGATTATAACGTGGGTTGCAACATCCTGAAATGTTAGATGTGATAATGTTGTCAATGTTTTACATCTATTTTACGACATGTTGTTGATGTCACAAAACGATGTAATTATGACGTGGGTTGCAACATCCTGAAATGTTAGATGTGATAATGTTGTCAATATTTTACATCTATTTTACGACATGTTGTTGATGTCACAAAACGATGTGATTATGACGTGGGTTGCAACATCCTGAAATGTTAGATGTGATAATGTTGTCAATATTTTACATCTATTTTACGACATGTTGTTGATGTCACAAAACGATGTGATTATGACGTGGGTTGCAACATCCTGAAATGTTAGATGTGATAATGTTGTCAATATTTCACATCTATTTGACGACATGTTGTTGATGTCACAAAACGATGTAATTATGACGTGGGTTGCAACATCCTGAAATGTTAGATGTGATAATGTTGTCAATGTTTCACATCTATTTCGCGCCATGTTGTTGATGTCACAAAACGATGTGAATATAACGTGGGTTGCAACATCCTGAAATGTTAGATGTGATAATGTTGTCAATATTTCACATCTATTTGACGATATGTTGTTGATGTCACAAAATGATGTGATTATGACGTGGGTTGCAACATCCTGAAATGTTAGATGTGATAATGTTGTCAATATTTCACATTTATTTGACGACATGTTGTTGATGTCACAAAACGATGTAATTATGACGTGGGTTGCAACATCCTGAAATGTTAGATGTGATAATGTTGTCAATATTTTACATCTATTTCACGACATGTTGTTGATGTCACAAAACGATGTGATTATGACGTGGGTTGCAACATCTTGAAATGTTAGATGTGATAATGTTGTCAATATTTCACATCTATTTGACGACATGTTGTTGATGTCACAAAACGATGTAATTATGACGTGGGTTGCAACATCCTGAAATGTTAGATGTGATAATGTTGTCAATGTTTCACATCTATTTCGCGCCATGTTGTTGATGTCACAAAACGATGTGATTATAACGTGGGTTGCAGCATCCTGAAATGTTAGATGTGATAATGTTGTCAATTTTTCACATCTATTTGATGACTTGTTGTTGATGTCACAAAACGATGTAATTATGATGTGGGTTGCGACATCCTGAAATGTTAGATGTGATAATTTTGTCAATATTTCACATCTATTTTACGACATGTTGTTGATGTCACGAAACGATGTGATTATGACGTGGGTTGCAACATCCTGAAATGTTAGATGTGATAATGTTGTCAGTATTTCACATCTATTTGACGATATGTTGTTGATGTGAGAAAACGATGTGATTATGACGTGGGTTGCAACATCCTGAAATGTTAGATGTGATAATGTTGTCAATGTTTCACATCTATTTCGCGCCATGTTGTTGATGTCACAAAACGATGTGATTATAACGTGGGTTGCAACATCCTGAAATGTTAGATGTGATAATGTTGTCAATGTTTTACATCTATTTTACGACATGTTGTTGATGTCACAAAACGATGTAATTATGACGTGGGTTGCAACATCCTGAAATGTTAGATGTGATAATGTTGTCAATATTTTACATCTATTTTACGACATGTTGTTGATGTCACAAAACGATGTGATTATGACGTGGGTTGCAACATCCTGAAATGTTAGATGTGATAATGTTGTCAATATTTTACATCTATTTTACGACATGTTGTTGATGTCACAAAACGATGTGATTATGACGTGGGTTGCAACATCCTGAAATGTTAGATGTGATAATGTTGTCAATATTTCACATCTATTTGACGACATGTTGTTGATGTCACAAAACGATGTAATTATGACGTGGGTTGCAACATCCTGAAATGTTAGATGTGATAATGTTGTCAATGTTTCACATCTATTTCGCGCCATGTTGTTGATGTCACAAAACGATGTGATTATGACGTGGGTTGCAACATCCTGAAATGTTAGATGTGATAATGTTGTCAATATTTCACATCTATTTGACGATATGTTGTTGATGTCACAAAATGATGTGA
Organism: Flabesymbios commensalis; assembly: GCA_964017125.1. NCBI lineage: Eukaryota > Metazoa > Annelida > Polychaeta > Terebellida > Flabelligeridae > Flabesymbios > Flabesymbios commensalis. Next base: position 111,413,207 of record OZ024903.1, on the reverse strand, counting down.
TTATGACGTGGGTTGCAACATCCTGAAATGTTAGATGTGATAATGTTGTCAATATTTCACATCTATTTGACGACATGTCGTTGACGTCACAAAACGATGTAATTATGACGTGGGTTGCAACATCCTGAAATGTTAGATGTGATAATGTTGTCAATATTTTACATCTATTTTACGACATGTTGTTGATGTCACAAAACGATGTGATTATGACGTGGGTTGCAACATCTTGAAATGTTAGATGTGATAATGTTGTCAATATTTCACATCTATTTGACGACATGTTGTTGATGTCACAAAACGATGTAATTATGACGTGGGTTGCAACATCCTGAAATGTTAGATGTGATAATGTTGTCAATGTTTCACATCTATTTCGCGCCATGTTGTTGATGTCACAAAACGATGTGATTATAACGTGGGTTGCAACATCCTGAAATGTTAGATGTGATAATGTTGTCAATTTTTCACATCTATTTGATGACTTGTTGTTGATGTCACAAAACGATGTAATTATGATGTGGGTTGCGACATCCTGAAATGTTAGATGTGATAATTTTGTCAATATTTCACATCTATTTGACGACATGTTGTTGATGTCACGAAACGATGTGATTATGACGTGGGTTGCAACATCCTGAAATGTTAGATGTGATAATGTTGTCAGTATTTCACATCTATTTGACGATATGTTGTTGATGTGAGAAAACGATGTGATTATGACGTGGGTTGCAACATCCTGAAATGTTAGATGTGATAATGTTGTCAGTATTTCACATATATTTGACGATATCTTGTTGATGTGAGAAAACGATGTAATTATGACGTGGGTTGCAACATCCTGAAATGTTAGATGTGATAATGTTGTCAGTATTTCACATCTATTTGACAATATGTTGTTGATGTCACAAAACGATGTGATTATGACGTGGGTTGCAACATCCTGAAATGTTAGATGTGATAATGTTGTCAATGTTTCACATCTATTTCGCGCCATGTTGTTGATGTCACAAAACGATGTGATTATAACGTGGGTTGCAACATCCTGAAATGTTAGATGTGATAATGTTGTCAATGTTTTACATCTATTTTACGACATGTTGTTGATGTCACAAAACGATGTAATTATGACGTGGGTTGCAACATCCTGAAATGTTAGATGTGATAATGTTGTCAATATTTTACATCTATTTTACGACATGTTGTTGATGTCACAAAACGATGTGATTATGACGTGGGTTGCAACATCCTGAAATGTTAGATGTGATAATGTTGTCAATATTTCACATCTATTTGACGACATGTTGTTGATGTCACAAAACGATGTAATTATGACGTGGGTTGCAACATCCTGAAATGCTAGATGTGATAATGTTGTCAATGTTTCACATCTATTTCGCGCCATGTTGTTGATGTCACAAAACGATGTGAATATAACGTGGGTTGCAACATCCTGAAATGTTAGATGTGATAATGTTGTCAATATTTCACATCTATTTGACGATATGTTGTTGATGTCATAAAATGATGTGATTATGACGTGGGTTGCAACATCCTGAAATGTTAGATGTGATAATGTTGTCAATATTTCACATCTATTTGACGACATGTTGTTGATGTCACAAAACGATGTAATTATGACGTGGGTTGCGCAATCCTGAAATGTTAGATGTGATAATGTTGTCAATATTTTACATCTATTTTACGACATGTTGTTGATGTCACAAAACGATGTGATTATGACGTGGGTTGCAACATCTTGAAATGTTAGATGTGATAATGTTGTCAATATTTCACATCTATTTGACGACATGTTGTTGATGTCACAAAACGATGTAATTATGACGTGGGTTGCAACATCCTGGAATGTTAAATGTGATAATGTTGTCAATGTTTCACATCTATTTCGCGCCATGTTGTTGATGTCACAAAACGATGTGATTATAACGTGGGTTGCAACATCCTGAAATGTTAGATGTGATAATGTTGTCAATATTTCACATCTATTTGATGACTTGTTGTTGATGTCACAAAACGATGTAATTATGATGTGGGTTGCGACATCCTGAAATGTTAGATGTGATAATTTTGTCAATATTTCACATCTATTTGACGACATGTTGTTGATGTCACGAAACGATGTGATTATGACGTGGGTTGCAACATCCTGAAATGTTAGATGTGATAATGTTGTCAGTATTTCACATCTATTTGACGATATGTTGTTGATGTGAGAAAACGATGTGATTATGACGTGGGTTGCAACATCCTGAAATGTTAGATGTGATAATGTTGTCAGTATTTCACATATATTTGACGATATCTTGTTGATGTGAGAAAACGATGCAATTATGACGTGGGTTGCAACATCCTGAAATGTTAGATGTGATAATGTTGTCAGTATTTCACATCTATTTGACAATATGTTGTTGATGTCACAAAACGATGTGATTATGACGTGGGTTGCAACATCCTGAAATGTTAGATGTGATAATGTTGTCAGTATTTCACATCTATTTGACGATATGTTGTTGATGTGAGAAAACGATGTAATTATGACGTGGGTTTCAACATCCTGAAATGTTAGATGTGATAATGTTGTCAATATTTCACATCCATTTGACGACATGTTGTTGATGTCACAAAACGATGTGATTATGACGTGGGTTGCAACATCCTGAAATGTTAGATGTGATAATGTTGTCAATATTTCACATCTATTTGACTATATCTTGTTGATGTGAGAAAACGATGTAATTATGACGTGGGTTGCAACATCCTGAAATGTTAGATGTGATAATGTTGTCAGTATTTCACATCTATTTGACAATATGTTGTTGATGTCACAAAACGATGTGATTATGACGTGGGTTGCAACATCCTGAAATGTTAGATGTGATAATGTTGTCAGTATTTCACATCTATTTGACGATATGTTGTTGATGTGAGAAAACTATGTAATTATGACGTGGGTTGCAACATCTTGAAATGTTAGATGTGATAATGTTGTCAGTATTTCAAATCTATTTGACGATATGTTGTTGATGTGAGAAAACGATGTAATTATGACGTGGGTTGCAACATCCTGAAATGTTAGATGTGATAATGTTGTCAGTATTTCACATCTATTTGACGATATGTTGTTGATGTGAGAAAACGATGTAATTATGACGTGGGTTGCAACATCCTGAAATGTTAGATGTGATAATGTTGTCAGCATTTCACATCTATTTGACGACATGTTGTTGATGTCACAAAACGATGTGATTATGACGTGGGTTGCAACATCCTGAAATGTTAGATGTGATAATGTTGTCAGTATTTCACATCTATTTGACGATACCTTGTTGGTGTGAGAAAACGATGTAATTATGACGTGGGTTGCAACATCCTGGAAATGTTAGATGTGATAATGTTGTCAGTATTTCACATCTGTTTGACAATATGTTGTTGATGTGAGAAAACGATGTAATTATGACGTGGGTTGCAACATCCTGAAATGTTAGATGTGATAATGTTGTCAATATTTCACATCTATTTGACGACATGTTGTTGATGTCACAAAACGATGTGATTATGACGTGGGTTGCAACATCCTGAAATGTTAGATGTGATAATGTTGTCAGTATTTCACATCTATTTGACGATATCTTGTTCATGTGAGAAAACGATGTAATTATGACGTGGGTTGCAACATCCAGAAATGTTAGATGTGATAATGTTGTCAGTATTTCACATATATTTGACAATATGTTGTTGATGTCACAAAACGATGTGATTATGACGTGGGTTGCAACATCCTGAAATGTTAGATGTGATAATGTTGTCAGTATTTCACATCTATTTGACGATATGTTGTTGATGTGAGAAAACGATGTAATTATGACATGGGTTGCAACATCCTGAAATGTTAGATGTGATAATGTAGTCAGTATTTCACATAGATTTGACGCCATGTTGTTGATGTCACAAAACGATGTAATAATGATATTTGTTGCAACATCCTGAAATGTTAGATGTGATAATGTTGTCAATATTTCACATCTATTTGACGACCTGTTGTTGATGTAACAAAACGATGTGATTATGACGTGGGTTGCAACATCCTGAAATGTTAGATGTGATAATGTTGTCAATATTTCACATATATTTGACGACATGTTGTTGATGTCGCAAAACGATATGATAATGGCGTGGATGGCTGCATGTGAGATGACAGATGTCATTATATTTTCAATATCTCACATGTATTTGACAACATGTTGTTGATTGAATATTGTCAAAATTTCACATCTATTTGACGACATGTTTTTTATGTCCCAAAACAATGTGAATATCCAGTGAGATGTCAGATGTCAGAATATTGTCAATATCTCACATCTATTCGACAACATGTTGTTTGTGTCACAAAACGATGTGATTATTGCCTTGCTTGCATCTTTGTGAGATGTCAGAATATAGTTAATATGTCACATCTATTTGATGACATGTTGTTAATATCATAAAACAATGTGTTTATTACGTAGGGGTTGTTGCATGTCAGATGTCAGTTGGCAAGATCTTGTCATCTCACATCTATTTGGTCATAATTGTTCGCAAATGGTCGCAATTGGTCGCACATGGTCGCAAATATCGCAAATGGTCGCAGAAGTCGACGTCCAAACTTAACTGTTACTTGAAAAGTCGCAGTTGTCTCTAGTTATGATTTAATATCACTTGCTGACGCATATTTTCCTGAAATAATAATGACATAATGTTATGTTATTAGGCCTACATGCCACATCATGCCCTTATAATGACAAATCATAACGTTGTATCACGTGTTGATATTTAGGCCTATTATGCAATATCATGATATTTTAAAGCAATAGCATGATATTGGCATTATAATTGCAAATATATTATGGCATAGACTTCCATCATCAAGATGACATGTAGGCCCTAGGTCTGTTCTGAATTTGCTGAATAAGCCTAATGATGAATAATGATAAATTCTTATTTTATAGGCCCAATGGCAATCACATTGTAATGCAAATGGTCGCAAATGGTCGCAAATGTCGCAAATGTTGCAAATGGTCGCAATTGGTCGTAAATGGTCAAAAAATGGTTACAAATGGTCGCAAATGTCGCAAATAATTAAAAGTGGTCGCGCATGGTCGCAAATGGTCGCAATTGGTCGCAAATGGTCAAAAATGGTCGCAAAAGATCGCAATTAGTCGCAAATTGTGGCAAATGTCGCAATTGGTCGCAAATGGTAAAAAAATGGTCGCAATTGGTGGTAAATGCTGGCAAAAGGTTGTAAATGGTCGCAAATGTCGCAAATGGTCGCAAATGGTCGCAATTGGTCGCAGGTGGTCTCAAATGGTCGTAAATGTCCCAAATGTCGCAAATGGTCACAAATAATCGCTAATGGTCTGAAATGGTCGCAATTGGTCGCAAATGGCCGCACATGGTCGCATATGGTCGCGAATGGTCGCAAATGGTCGCAATTGTTCGCAAAAAGTCGACGTGCAAACTTTACTGTTACTTGAAAAGTCACAGCTAGTTGTCTCCAGCTATAATTTAATATCACTTGCTGACGCATATTGTCCTGACATAATAATGACGTACATAATGTTATGTTAGTACATGCCACATCATGCCCTTATAATGACAAATAATAACGTTGTGTCACGTGTTGATATTTAGGCCTATTATGCAATATCTTGATATTTTAAAGCAGTATCATGACATTGACATTATGTTGCAAAATCCTGTGAATATATTATGGCATAGCCTTCCGCCATCAAGATGACATGTAGGCCCTAGGTCTATTCTGAAATTGCTGAATAAGCCTAATGATGAATAATGATAAATCCTTATATAATAGGTCCAATGCCAATGACATTGTAATGCAAATGGTCACACATGTCCTAAACGTCGCCAATGGTCGTAATTGGTCGCAATTGTTCGCAAATGGTCGCAAAAGTCGCAAATAATCGCAAGTGGTCGCACATGGTCGCAATTGGTCGCAATATGGTCGCACATGGTCGCAAATGGTTGCAAGTGGTCTCAATTGGTCGCAAATGGTGGCAAATGGTCACAAGAGTTCGCAAATGGTCGCAAATAACCCAAATGTCGCAAATAGTCGTAAATGGTCGCAAATGATCGCAATTGGTCGCAAATGGTCGCACATGGTCGCAAATGGTCACAGCAGGTCGCAAATAACCCAAATAATCGCACATGGTCGCAAATGGTCACAAAGGTTCGCGAATGGTCGCAAATGGTCGCAAAAGTCGCACATGGTCCCAAATGTCGCAAATGATTGCAAATGGTCGCAAATAATCACAAATGGTCGCACATGATCACAAAAGGTCAGTCGCAAATGGTCGCAAAAGGTCGCAAATCGTTGAATAAAGGTGTTGAATAAAGGTTAATCCTAATATGAATAACCCGAAAACAACGTTCCTTCAACATTAAGGTGAAATATTATTTTCGGGCTGATAATCAACTTCGTTTTAACGTTCGTATTTGGATGTTATTTTGCTGTAACCGAACGTCACCAACACACTGGAGTATGGTTGTGTTATAGATATACCACCCACACGTAGGGCCTACGTTGTTACAGAAGAACAACATTTATTTTTATTGTGAAGACGACTCCTTATTACCTCTTACTAATGTGTTTAATTGTTTAATATTATTTCTAATACATGAGAACACATTTACAAACACCCGATTTCTGATTGGAAATCATTGCAATAAACATACATTTTTGTACATAGCCTCCTGGCTACTGCATAATAACATAGTCTACAGTAGTCAATTTTTATTTTCTGTGGGAATGAAGCATTCCAATTTTAAGTCTAAGGTATTATGTATATAATCAAGGTCAGCTACTCGTTTTGAACGTACTATACACCAGCAAAAATAACGAGAAGAAAGAGATGAAAAAGAACCTTCTTGAGCAACGATGGACATTGAAACGAAAAGCCAGTAAGTACATAATATGCCTATACATGTATTCTACAAACTGTTTGAGCCTGTAAGTAGCATATAACCGTTAAAAACATATTGAACTATTTTCTTGCTAAACGAAGTCAAGATATCATGCAATCAAGACAAATATGTTTTTGTTTTATTGTAGGTCATGATGGGTTTGAGATTACATTGACTTGCCATGAACAGGTAATACAATCGCACGGAGTAGAAGTAGACAACTTAATGTCTATCATGTCTATCAAATACAAAACGATACATCATACATAGCGTCCGAATTGTACAACTACGTGCGAGTATAGGCGTATCGGCCTACCTTAAACCTATATCTAAATAATCTAGTAAAGTTTATTTTATAATGGTGTAATTAATATTTACTAGGGAAGTTAGAAGAACCTGTGGCGGGCACAGGCGGACATGTAAACAATGGAATATAGTCACTGGGTGAATTTAATGCCGATCTGGGTCCGATGAGCTTCCACAATTTCTCTTGAAAAACGCTGACAAGAAGATATATATCGCCATATACATTCTTTTTAAATAACGTATATTTGACCACTATATTTGATCTAGGAAATTACCCGATCAGTCTAAGCTAATATTACCTGTGTTTGCAAACAAATAGACTGACATATAGGCTACCTCGTCCAACTACAGGCCGATCTGTTGAACATATGTGTCTAGGCGAAATTGCTTGAACACCATCTGAATATTTTAACATAATCATTGTTAGAACATGATTTGCAACAGTATCATAACCCGCTGTTTTAGCACCTTTGCAACATGGTTTCCATGCTAATCATTTTTGCGAAAATCATCTACTTTTGACCACCAAAGATCTGGTCCAAAACAATCAGGAGATAATTCAAACTGATGTCATGGCTCTAGATTTTATTACTTATATTATTTCTTTGGATCCAAAAAAATTTAGTAGGCCCAGGTGACTGCTTCGAAAAGTCCTCACGTGGGAACTGGCTTGCCACTTGGACCTATAATATTTATATATCCTATGTAAATGACATCATATAAATATGTTATTTATAAAAGAAGAAAGAACTTCAGGATGACAACCCTGTACAACATTTTGAATTGATTAATTGCTGTAGGCCTACCCCTCAGTGACCTCTTAACCTCAGCAGACGAAATAACTCTTGGTGGACACAAACAGACATTCAGATTAGAGCTATGTAACACCACGCTGGGACAAAATTATTTTTTGTACAAAAATACAACAGATTAGAATCATCTTTCACCATGCAGCTGATATTGAATCCAGATCAATAGCAGTAGTAGTAGGAAATCATTGTGTTACGTCACTTTTCGGCACATATGGTTTTTTAAGTGACATTGTTATACGATAAAAACGTTGTAGTCAATTGATGAGATGAATGATGTACAGATGATCATGTGAGGGTGGGGGTGATAGGGCATGGTGGGTTATTGAGAGCGTTTACCTTCGCTCGCCCGATTAGGGATTCTGGACATTTCTAGGGGATCTACCTCCAGACATGCCCAGATCGCCGGAGACTTGGGTTTCGCTGTGCAATTTAATGTTGAAACTCCATGGCATTTCGCACAGCTCTGGTATCCTCGGGTCGGATAGTCCCCAGAGTAACAATAAGAAGGGTAACTCCATTCAACCTCCGTGAGAGACCTAATGTCAAACACGCTATTGCCAGTTATTTAAGGCTACCACGGCCTACACCAGCGCCAGCACTGATGCGAGAGCACCGCAGCTGAACAGAGGTCCCAGGGTACGCCACTGGCAATCAGCCTGAAGATTATGGCCAGATACGAGGAGGATGCAGCTTCCCTTGGATGATTGCTGTAGACTAGTGCTTCCGTACCATGCCGTATAGCATATGCGATTGACGGAACAGATCCCTAATGACCCTCTCCTCAATAGCAGCTTTTAAGAGCAAACTGAGCGATTAGTTTGGTCGGCCGCTCAGCACCGCCCTTCACCTGATACTCTATTTAGGACGACTATAAGAAGTCAAAATATCAATGTCAAGTCTCATCAATGTTAACACTCTCTGCTGATAACTACATCCTGCTTATGCAAGTCAAACCAAGGCCGATTAAAACAGACAATCTTAAGGCTTGTCAAAATAATAGCACATGAACCGGATTTTGGGAAATTATTCAACACGACCAAATGTTCTGTCCTCCGAGTGAAATGCCCCAGAGGATGAGGGTTAAATACTCTTTGATTAGGCTACCAATTGAAGGGATTATAATTGCACTCTGAAAAGTGTCCATGCTACACCATCCCTTTTAGGTGGGGATCTAGCTCTTTATTGACGGGGGAGGGGTTAAACTTGACAAAGGAATATTTCACTGTAGCCTGTCCGCGGAGGGGCCTTCCTGTGAAATATTTTGATTTTCAAAGCCTTTTTCCTGCAATCCAGGCCACTGTTTGTCCAATAATGTGTCACCAATTCATAAGGTAACCCCAAAGCTAGCCTAGTTCCTGGCCCGCGAGCCCAGAATGCAATGGGTCACGGATGGGACTACCCCGAAGCAAGATTATAATTTTTTTCGAGGGGGGGTTCCTCCCCCCCCTTAGATCCGCTCCTGCCTTGGAGTCAGCACTATAGAACTTAGAATGATCGACACTGGTTGATGTAGTTAGAATTAAGGATCTCGCCCTCCACTACGTTCCGTAACATGTGGTTACTGGTGAGCATTTATAAATCAAATTTCGGTTTATATTCCTTAGTTTTAGTTCTCCCTTTTTAAACAGGCTTGTTTTGAGATTTGGCGCGCACTTGAATTCTTTTCAAATTTCTAGCGAAAATGACTGTATAAGAAGGTTAATTTTTTGTAAATCTTACAGGATTATCGATGTGGAGTGTTAATGGAGACAATATGCTATCACCGTACTGATTATCAGCCTGTACCGACGGTAAATAGTGTAGTAGGTATCAGAATCTCTGAATATCGCCCACCTGGCCATGGCCAGCAGAGGGCGTGGTGAATGTCGAAAGCCACCGAAAACTATAAGCCAAATCGTAAATCATCTAAAACCACCTTTTCTGTACCCTAGAGTTCCTAGATTTATAACCTATTATAAATACCTTACACTCGAAAATGAATAAAAATATACCGTAGGACTGACATGCCTTAAAACAACTTTTAATCAATCATTCGTTTGAAACTGGTATAGACTATTAGTATTATCAGAATTGTCATTGACATTGTGTTACCTGTCAAATCATTACAAATGGTCTAACATTTGAAATACTCATTTTTTTAGGGTTGTTGCCAAATGAGATAATAATGGTTACAAAATTCTGGAGAATTGAGTAGGCCTAGGGCTAGGCCTAATTTTGACTCCATCAACAGGGGGGGGGGGGCTGACCGCAGATTGAAGTACGTACTTCCTTTGAAGTACGTACTTAGATTGAGGTATGTCCGTACTTTGATCTAAGTACACCTTGAGCTTCACTTTTACAAATGGGTACTCTCCTTTGTTATTTTATTACCCCTTTGCAACTTAAGATGTTATTGGTTGAATGGTTTATTTCTGAACATTGATAATCAAGCTATTAAATTATTCATAAGAGGAACTTCCAATTATTTTCTGTTTACCTGAATATAGCCAAGACTTTTGCAACAGGCTGAATTTTCATCCCTTTGTCCTGGAACTGTTGAGCGTTTGCCAGCTACCAGAAATAGTTTACTTGAAAGAGCACATTTCATTGTACAACATGTATTTTATCAAAACTGTTTTTCATGTTTGGAAAATTATATATTTAACTTTATATCTGTTCCACTGAGGGTGTACTTAGATTGAAGTACAGGGTGTACTTTAAAGGAAGTACGGACTTTAATGGAAGTACGGACGATGAGGCATGTGACTATGGCAGAACTTTTAATAGCACATTCCTAATTTTCCAGACATAGGACTGCTCTATAAATTGATAATTTTATATTTCAAACTATCTTTTCTAAAGTCCATTATTTCTTTTAGTTGGCAATAGATATTATCCACTTCAAATTGATAAATGTTTACCTCTTGTTGCACTCTCAGCTTTACAGTTAAAAGCATGGCATCTAACAAAGTCAGAACTCCTGTAAATTTAGTAGCCTGATTATTATTGGACAGACTGACTATTGGACCAATGAAATAATGTGTTGCAAATGAATGGGGTCACAACAAGTGAGTGCCCTATCAAGCCAAAATTAAGCTGCAGGCGTACTTCGATCGACGTACTGCACACCTCAATGGAAGTACGTACTTCAAAGGAAGTACGTACTTTAATCTGCAGTTGGCCCCTGATCAAGGATGGCAGCGCTCACTGGGTGGCGGTGAACTTCACTTTCAGTTCTCGCTCCTCAAATGGCATGAGTTTATGATTTCACTTCGATTTAGTGTGAAACAGACCTAGGTTAAGTCTGATAAGGAGCCTTTTGATTCGATATTAGAACGGATATGCCACGATGATGTATTTCTGCTTGCTGCATTTATTGACGCTAGCGATTTTTTAGTGAGGAAGACGTTTTATTTTTTAATTAAAATATTGCATTTTCTTTAAGTAACTGAGTCATATCAAAATATTCTCAGACGTTCTTTATCATGTCAACTCCATCATAGTCTAGATCAGTTTTTTTAACGTAAGCCAGCGTTCTCTACATAAAATTTAACTTTATCTAGAGCACCTGAAAATTTTCTGACACATTTTCATTGTTATTGTTGTTGTTTGAGATAGCTAGTCTGCTTCAGACTAATTATGTGCCCGCCTGGGAAACAGTACTGCCTATGCCTCCCTTCCCTTTGACCTTGTAGTAGCCTATACCCCATAAGTCCAAATCTGGAAAGAGTTATGAAATTTTGCACACATGTCGTCCAACATATGTAAAATAAGATCTGATGTAGGGGTGATGTTTCATTTTTTTCCTTGATATGCTTATTTGCATAAATCCAAAATAGCTGCCCTCGGCCATCTTGAATTTTTAATTTTTGACAGATTAGTCCTAGAATCTTATGTAATACCTCATTTTTAACCAATTTGAATTCACTGGTTGCACAGGTATGCTTTTTTTTACGATTCAAGGTTATCTAGGGGTCAAAACAAGATGGCTGCCACCCGCCATCTAGAAATTGTATGTTTTGACATAACAGCCTTAGAATCTCATGCAATACCTCATTTTTGACTAATTTGAATACACTGATTCCATTGGTATGATTATTTTTACGATTTAAGGTCATCTAGGGGTCAAAACCAAGAAGGCTGCCATCGGCCATATTGAATTTTTAACTTTTTACAGAATATCCCTAGAATCTTGTGTAATATCTCATTTTGACCAATTTAAATGCACTGATTCCACTGGTATGGTTATTTTTACGATTCATGGTCATCTAGGGGTCAAAGCAAGATGGCTGCCGTAGGCAATCTTGGAATTTTATGTTTTGACATATTAGCCCTACAATCTCATGTAATACCTCATTTTTGACTAATTTGAATATACTGATTCCATTGGTATGATTATTTTTACGATTTAAGGTCATCTAGGGGTCAAAACAAGATGGCTGCTGTCGGCCATCTTTAAATTTTAACTCTAGACAGAAAAGCCCTAGAATCTTGTGTAATACCTCATTTTTGACCAATTTGAATGCACTGATTCCACTGGTATGATTATTTTCAAGAGTCAAGGTCATCTTAGGGTCAAAGCAATAGATGGCTGCCGTCGGCCATATTGAATTTTTATCTTTTGAAATTTAGCCCTGGAATTTTGTGTAATACCTCATTTTCGCCTAATTTGAATACAATGGTTTCATTGCAATGGTTATTTTTATGTTTTAATGCCATCTAAAGATCCAAAACAATATGGCCACCAATAACCAAAGCCATTTATAGGTCACAACCAAGGAAACGGGCTAAAACGACAGTTAATATTCAATTTTAAATTCTTTAAATTATAGTATCAGAGTAAAATTGCATACATTTGCCCCTGTTTTTTTTAACGTTTTTTCAGTTTCTTCAACAAAATCCAAAATGGCCGCCAAAATCCTATGTCAATCTCTAGGGCTTGGACCGCTTCGTTGATTTGTTTCATGTTTGGTTTTTATCCTGGATGTGTGCTGATAGTTTTTGGTGTGACTCTGATATTTATAACTTTAATTTTTTGTATGTTTTAGAATTTTAGCGGACATATCAGTTTTGCTTATTTTGGCTATTTAATTTGGGTAAGCTCAACTCACTGGCCCTGAGAAATTTGTCTCTAGAATTGTTTATTTTTTTAGCAAAATCCAAGATGGCCGACAAATCACATGTTACTCTCAAGAGCTTGACCCCTTCACTGATTTGTTTCAAGGAAAGACCTTACCCTGGCCATATTAGATTTTGGTGTGATTCTGACGTCACATTTTTATCCCCCGCCCATGATGTTCGTGTTTCGTTTCCGGACGATATCTCTCACACCGTTAGCCGGATTGCTTTCATATAATATTGCATACACACATCCCTCAGGGGGTTGTGGATGTGCCTTTTGGTGGTTATGACCCTTGACCTAGTCTATTTTAAAAATAATAAATGTGAAGTCAACCCTAAGATATATTTATGTGAAAATTGAAGACAATGTAACAATGAAAATACAGTAAGAAATATACTATTTAGTAAATATATTTTATAATTATTAAAGCTGCATAACTGTTTTGTTTATTTTCTTCAAACGATTAATTCATGGAGAATGGTGTTTTATTTTTTTATTTTACTGCCCCGGTTTTGGGGTACTTGCCCCCTCAATTTATCACTTGCCGACTCGCCACTGACATGCTTTGTCTGTTGTGACAGTCGCTCAAATTTAAAATGGTGAAAATTGAAGCTATTGCCCAGGGGGCCACTGTCTGAAATATTTTACTTGCCCCCACCCAAAATTGGTTGCCCCGGGCAATTGGGCAACCGTTACTGTTAGCCCTGGTTACTGAGTTATTAAGGATTTAAGTTTGTTGTTTTTTAATATTGTTGGCCCACCAAAACAAACCTGATAGCAGCGGAGTAAGACATACTGTCTATATAATCAGGACATTAAAAGTACCAAGTGGCAGATAACGGTCATCATAGAACATAGAGAGGAAGACTTTTAAAGTTATTGTTATTTTTCAAGTAATCATAGATTCATCACAGTACAACGTGTATTGTCTCATATCAGTTAGACATATATAGAAGTTATTACTTTGTGTGATATGGATATCTGCATGTAATGTCATGTTTAATATCGGTACTGGTATGGAGAATGTCACTCACTTGAAAAGTAGAACTCTATTTCAGTATGGTGCTTTTAAGTGTGGGCCAGCATCAGAGCCTTTGGCCCGCCATTAAGACGCTCTTCCCAGACTGTGAGAAATTGTACTCGGAATTGACATCAAATTCAGTGATGTAAATCATCGTTTTCGCTCTTTGGATTTTCGTGATTTTCTTGAAGAACATTTGCATTTTTTTATTAGGTATCTCATGGACATTCCAAAATATAGTCAAAAGGCTACTAGACAATATCAGACTTTATTTTATTTTATCGTAAATCATCACATACAGTGATATACATCGCGCTATGCGGTAAAATAAAATAATATTTAAAAACATCAGACTTTACTGTAACCGATTTGACCCAGTATCCACCATCTAGATCTGCGGCTGGTTATGGGGGCTTTGTATCTCAGCTAACACAAGGCATTGATCCAATGGCAGAATAATGTCCGCCCATATTTTTTTCCTCAATTTGTTTAGATAATCATAATTAGTATGCACAGCTGAGCATGTGGTAAAAAAATTAAAAAAATTCGACTGTTCGAAATATTAAAATATTAAATTTCATCTGCCATTTTTGGCGTCTTTTCTGTTTGTTTTTTTATTTTTGAAATTGAGACGGTTGCTATACAAAATGTATCATAACTTTGTCAATAATTGGATTTTTTGTATACTTTTTTTTTATTCAGTCATGAATATAATGGACCTTATGTAAACAAAATTTCAGGTCTCTAGCGCTGAAATAAATAAAAAATGGCCTGCCATCCTTACATCCATCACCATGGACAGGCCATAGTCTATTAATATCAGTGCATAAAATTGCCAATATTCAGTAAATTATTGTCATTGAGCAAAAACATGTAAGCATTATCCTAGCTGGTTTAAGCCCACAATTTTTATGGTTTAGTCCCATTTGAATGGACATTTACCATTGAATTGGGCCTAAACCAGTAGTATATCTACTCCTGGTTTATGCCCACTTTAATATCATCTTTATCCTGTTTATATACTTCTCCTGTTTTAAGCCCATTTGAATGGACATACACCATTGAAGTGGGCCTAAACCAGGATTATATATATAGGCCTACTCCCGGCTTAGGCCATATAAACCCGGTTTAGGCCCAATTCAGTGGTAGATGACCGTTCAAATGGGCCTAAACCAGGGGTAGTATATTTATAAATAACTTTTCTATCGACTATAATTAGCATATATAATAAAATGGTAATTTGAACAGAACGATGCTTCGGGGGAAGTTACCCCCCCCCCCCCAGAAAAGGGGCGTGGAGACGTTTTGGGGGGATAACATTACAAGCTGATTACGCTCTAAATGGGCCTAAATTTTTAGGCCCACTACAAACATGAGAAAGGTAAATTGTCAGTCAGGTGGGCCTAAACTTTTAAGCCCACTCAAATTCATGCGTTGTCAGAGACGTGGGCCTAAGCCAATTAAAACATGCGTGAAAAATGATTATTACGCTATAAATGGGCCTCAAGTTTTAGACCCACTGGAAAGCTAAATTGTCAGTCAAGTGGGCCTAAACTTTTAAGCCTATTGAAATGGTGCATGGTCACATGCTTGATAAATTAAAACTTGACATTGTAAACAAGTCATTGTCAACCCGGACAATCACCGACATTGTGTGTCCTTGATTTGATATAATTTGAAAAAAACTTTCTAAAACCTGATTGTCCACCCGGACAACCCCCTGGTAGCAATTGATTGTCCATGATGGGTTTTGGTTGTCTTGGACAACCAAAAAGGCCTTATTTCGAACGCTGCATTTGTGTATTTCAACAATAGTTCGGATAAGTTCGACCATACAGACCGAGAGATTTGACGTGTGTGTTCATGCTGTAAACTATTATGTCGACTGGTTCAAAATTACATTGATCTGAGTTAGAATCTGTCATTCCATGATTGTGAACCATAATGTTTACAGTATTTATTTGTACAATACTTGCTCTGTAACTAATATTTCAGATAGCCAAGTGTGGTCGTGTTGGGGGCAGTGCAGCCAAAGGCATGGTGAAAAATATAATGTCGCGGTAAGTACTATGCGGATGTGGCATTTTTTTATTTACTTGATCCATCACCCAGCGGCACATATGATTTACGCTCTTATTCAATCATGTTTCACAACACCATAATATTTGGGATATATAGTGATAAGGTTAAATCATTCCGCTTGATTGACTCCAGAATGTTTATGCTTTCTCTGGCAAGGGGCTGCATATATATGTGTTCATTAGATATCAGCCGCCGCTCACTCAGAATAGTGTGCGCTCTTATTCAAGAACCACATCGGTTATTAATCAGATTTTTCAACTTGCTGAGTAATATTTTGCCTGTATTGGGTATGTTTTCTTCGAATAGGCTAAGCATGGTGAATTTTTCTGATTTGATTATCGCTCTGCTTGATTGACTCCTATTAATTGGTCTATTGACTGATTTGTTTTGAATGGGAATGTAATATATCAAGAACCCCAGTTCGAATCATTTGTGATTTTTTATGCAGGTGAATAAAGGTCAAAATAGCATAACTCCATAAAATTACAAATGTCGTATTGCAGTCATTATTGACTATAATATGCGTGAATGATATTTGGAAAAAATGTGCAAGATAGTTAGACCATCACTGTTGAACAAAATGTGTGGTTTCTGGTAGGGTTATGCCCTGAAAAATTTCAACCGTATTTATTCTAATAGTTAATTAGAATACCCCTGAGATTACAGAGGGGATGGGCGCTTATTAGAGTAGTTTTTTAATGATCATATAGTGTACATGAGCGTGGGATTTTTTTTCAATTCAGGGGGGGCGGCGTTTATTGGAATTTGGGCGTTTATTAGAATAAATACGGGGATTACATTTTGTATGGCAGACTTGCGGTCATTTCTTCAAGTGATTTCTACTTTTAAACTATGATTACAGGCTGAGGCCTGTTTCCGTTGCCGTCGGGCCTTGTTCTTATATGTTTTACGGGTCCGCCAACATTGATTTAACCAAAATAAAATTGTCATTTTACAATTTTTATTCCCGCCGATGCCGATTTTCAATACCCCAATGTGTTATTTCACATAGCAATTTTTTTTCTTGTGAAAAATTCTCTGATTTCACCATGTTTTGCGGTCCTGAGAACTGACCCACACAACTATCTGTGAACTATAAAGCCTGCCAGATGCGTGCCTACCAGATGCTGAGGTCATTACCAGAAACCGCTCCTAATTTTGTCTGATCCACCCCCTCTGAAGAGTTATGCCTTTCACAGTCCGCGGGGCGTGCTGTCAATCAATATTTTAAAGATATATCTGAATTTTATTTTTATTCTGAATCCCGACATTGCATCCTGGCAATTTCCACCTGTAAAACATATAATGAAAAAGTCTGGCTTTATTGAACTCCGTGTTCGTGAAAATGAGCCCTTCACAGCTTTTACCCCAAATTATTTAAAATGTGGCTACATTATCAATAGGAGCTATCATAAAAGTTTCATTCATTTTCAACTCTACCAGGGTCTGGCTTCCAATGTGTTTGCTGCAAGTCCTCTGATATAGTTTTCTGTCTGATATCTTAAAACCATGATAATTGTTTGCTTTTCATGAAAAGGAATCAAGTGAACTTTCTGTTAAAGGATTGAGCTCAGAACTGTTTTTGTTGCAGAATTCGAAGTGGGCACATACATTGCTAATGTGCTGAGATATGCTGTAACTGCAACGAGAATAAAAGGTACCGTATTTATTAAGTCTCCACCCACCATGTGGTGGAGACTTATTGTCTTTGTGCTGTCTATTGTTGTTATTTAGTCTCCACCAACTATGGGGCGGAGACTTATTGTTTTAGTGCTGTCTATTGTTGTTATTAAGCATCCCCGATACTATCGGGATGCTTATACACTGTATTAAACCCAGTTCCGCCATGGTAGCTCAATTTTTTTGAGGCAAAATTGCTGCATTAATTTTAAGAGCATTTTCATTAGTTTAATACTATGTTGTAATCCTCGTTAGATAAATATGTTTAAACCAATTTTAATGAGCTGACCTGGCACAATTGTTATAATCTTTTCAGCTCGTTGATATTGGGTTACTCGGGCTTCGTGCGGTAGCTTAGAACACAATTTTAATATGCCAACTCAGAGTGAGTTATGTGATTTAAAATCATTAGAATAAATTCATTTATACCAGATTGGATCACTTGGTTTATCCTATGGGTCATTCCATGTCAAATCAACCAGTTTTCAGAAAAGTTCCCGGGTGACCACCTCATAATTTTTTATTATCAAATTAACTATAATGTAATATGAAACTGCAAAATTTCAGCTCAAACAAGACAATAGTTTTTAAGATATGGCTCTTTTATTGTGGTGGGGGGTGCTTGAATTCCCGCGTGAATTTTTGCACATCAATTTTGGGTCCATGTTTCAGGGCCTATAACTTTTGATCTAAAACAGATAGAGCTATAAAATTTTCACGCTAAATTATTCGCCATACAGAAGTATTGATCGCCAAAAAGTATGTTTAATCACCATTGGCGCATTGGCGAGCGGTCAGCGCGGCCCCTGAATTTGACGACGTAAACGCTCTTCAGTCGCCAATATTCATCCGATCTTAAGTTCGAAAATCAGCTATTTTGCATATCGAAGATCCCAGCCATGGACCAATTTGCATATTCAAGATCAACGTGAACGCTCTCCAGTCGCCAATTTCCATCCAATCTTCGAAAATATTTTTCTGAACACTCAGATGGATTATCCTGCTTTAGTTCGAAAATCTGCTAATTTGCATATCCAAGATGGCTTTGCATATTCAAGATCGATGTAAATGCTCTCCAGTCGTCAATATTCATTCAATCTTCGCAATTTTTTTTTTTAACACCCTCTGATAATGTATCCTGGTTAAGTTTGAATATCAGCTAATTTGCATATCCAATATGGCCGCCATGGGCTAATTTGCATATCCAAGATAAAGTAAATGCTCACCAATCGTCAATATTCTTTTGATCTTCGTGAATTTTTTCCTGAACACCCTCTGATGGATTATCCTGCTTAAGTTCGAAAATCAGCTAATTTGCATATGGGCAATTCCACGGTTTCGGACGTACACTTCAGACAGTTATGGGCTATATTTAGTCATATTTTTTTCAATATGGGCAATTCCACCAATTATGAAACTTTTACAAAAAAAAATCTCATAAAATCACAATGGTAACTAACCACTGCCTATGGCAGGTATTTGATCAAATTTAGTTGAACTCAAAACACTTTTTAGCCCGCCTTTTAATTTTAATTAAAAAAGGTGGGCTATTGCAATTGAAGTTCGGCGGCGTCGGCGTTAACATTTACTTGTGGGCGCGATAACTTGAAAAGTTTTTCATGTTTCCTTCCCAAATTTGTTTTGCATGTTACTAATGACCACTTCTCGGACAAGTTCAATAATGGCTGAAAAAAAATTCAAAATGGCCGACTTATTGCGATTTTTCACCTTTTACGTCAATAATTTGACCTTGTGGGCGCGATAACTTGAAAAGTTTTTCACGTATCCTTTTCAAATTTGTTATGCATGTTACTAATGACCAGTTCTCGGACAAGTTCAATAATGGCCGGGAAAAAAAAAAAATGACCGATTTATTGCGATTTTTCACATTTTACGTCAATAATTTGACCTTGTGGGCGCGATAACTTGATAAGTTTTTCACATATCCTTTTCAAATTTGTTATGCATGTTACTAATGACCAGTTCTCGGACAAGTTCAATAATGGCCGGAAAAAAAAAAAAAATGGCCGATTTATTGCGATTTTTCACATTTTACGTCAATAATTTGACCTCGTGGGCGCGATAAGTTAAAAAGTTTTTCACATATCCTCTTCAAATTGGTTATGCATGTTACTAATAAGTAGTTCTTGGACAAGTTCAATAATGGCTGAAAAAAAAAAAAAAATGGCCGATTTATCGCGATTTTTCACATTTTACGTCAATAATTTGACCTTGTGGGCGCGAAAACTTGAAAAGTTTTTCACATATCTTCTTCAAATTGGTTATGCATATTACTAATAAGTAGTTCTTGGAGAATTTCAATAATAGCCAAAAAAAAAAAAAATGGCCGATTTATTGCGATTTTTCTCATTTTACGTCAATAATTTGACCCTGTGGGCGCGATAACTTGAAAAGTTTTTCACATATTTTCTTCAAATTTGTTATGCATGTTACTAATAAGTAGTTCTTGGACAAGTTCAATAATGGCTGAAAAAAAATTCAAAATGGCCGATTTATTGAGATTTTTCTCATTTTAAGTCAATAATTTGACCTTGTGGGCGCGATAACTTGAAAAGTTTTTCACATATCCTCTTCAAATTTGTTATGCATGTTACTAATAAGTAGTTCTTGGACAAGTTCAATAATGGCTGAAAAAAATTCAAAATGGTCGATTTATTGCGATTTTTTCTCATTTTACGTCAATAATTTGACCTTGTAGGCGCGATAACTTCAACATTTTCACAAGTATCCTCTTCAAGTTTGTTATGCATGTTACTAATAAGCAGTTCTTGGACAAGCTCAATAATGGCCGGTAAAAAAATCAAAATGGTCGACTTATTGCGATTTTTCACATTTATTTTACGTCCATAATTTTACCTTGTGGGCGCGATAACTTGAAAAGCGGCTGGTTTTTTATAGATCTGCTTGTAGTCTATGCAAGTATTATATAGTATATCATATTATACATGTATCTATCTTATTCAACATACCATTTATATCTTGGGTTGTTATTTACGTGATGACATTCGTCTTTACTTTCTTTATCATAATTCGGCGGCGGGCTATTATCGAGTGTGCTCTTGTTGTAATTTTTACATTTTTCACGTCGGCATGGCTCATTGAACTGACATTAAATTAAAGAAGAAAAATTATTGAAAAAATGGTAAAAATTGAAAATTCAAAATTCTGTGGCACTTAAACCTTAAAATTGCCTAGCTTTGAGATTTGTATGCAGCTAAAGTATTTTTAGCCCGCTTTTTATTAAAAAAGGTGGGCTATTGCAATTAGAGTTTGGCGGCGTCGGAAAAGATTTACTGCTTTTTAACTGGCGTCCCGTCTTTGTTATTTATATTTATTTTGTTGTTATTTTCGTAATTTTGAATAACTGGCAATACAAATCATTATATCGCTGGTCTAAATATAAATGCTGTTCTTATTCCACAAAGTGCAGTGAACAAAAATAATATAATTGCCAATAGGCCAAATATTTCTTCGATGAGTCTATGATTATTCCAAATATATATGAAGCCTTTGCCACAGTGCATACGAGCACCGCAAATCCATAAGATTGTGTATAAATATGCACCTATATCAGTGTGTCACATGTCACGTACGTCCCCCTGATGCTGGCACTATTAGACTTGATTAAAATGAAAGTAAATATTTCTTTTATTAACATAGTGAAAGGCCTAAGTGTCTAAGTCTTTAATTATGTGTGCATAGGTTCAAGTACAGTTCAAGTATTACATTTTTAGGAATGCTAATTAGTTTATGGTGGGGTGGGGGGCCTACACATTGAAACTTTTAATATAGAGTTAAAATCTATTTTTAAGCATACACATTAGTTTATATTGTAGGATATATGACAACAATAAAAAATAAATGAATTATATTTATAAATGTATATAATTTAGTTGTAATACGATGTCGTCATACTAGGGGGGGGGGGGGGCGTAAGTGACACTTAGGGGGACGTACGTTACATGAAATATAGGTGATATAAAATATAAGTAATTCTTGTTAAAATACTGATGATCTGAAGATAGGGGGACGTACGTGACAAAATCGGTCATTTTTTGATATCAGGGAAATTATATTTTTTCTAATACTGCAATAAAAATTACTTCTTTGACCCATTTTGTATACTAGACAGGTGTGGTTCTGCTATAGACCAATATAAACACCCTGGCATCATGTATTTATTCTATAATAAAGCTGGATAAACACACCACCACAAACATGCAAAAAAGTGTAAAACATACTTTTCGCACCAACCGGTACTTGTAAGAAATAGGTTTCTGAGTAGAGGACCATTTGCTGAGGTGGAATCAACTATCAGACCTTTGCCACTCGTTCGGTTGATTAAAAGTGCCGTGGCTCCCCTACTAACTGGATACAAGTATTAATTCCTAGGCTGCATCAATTTTTTAGGAAGTTCTGTCAAATATTCGGGTCATGGCAGCCATCTTTATTCTTTTTTCGTCAAATTAGGACCTTGTCACCCTGATAACTTCAAAGCCGCTTATCCGATATACTCAATATTCAAAATTCTGCATAGTAGTATTGATTCCTAGCCTGCATCAATTTTTCAGAAAGTTCGGAAAAATATCCGGGTCATGGCGGCCATCTTTAATCTTTTTTCGTCAAATTAGGACCTTGTCACCCTGATAACTTCAAAGCTGTTTATCTGATATACTCAATATTCAGCTACTGCATAGTAGTATTAATTCCTAGACTGCATCAATTTTTCAGAAAGCTCGGGAAAATATCTGGGTCATGGTGGCCATCTTTTTTCGTCAAATTAGAACCTTGTCACCCTGATAACTTCAAAAGCCGCTTATCCGATTCACTCAATATTAAAGGTACTGCATGCTAGTATTAATTCCTAGGCTGCATCAATTTTTCAGAAAGTTTGTGAAAATATTCGGGTCATGTCGGCCATCTTTAATCTTTTTTCGTCAAATTATGACCTTCTCACCCTGATGACTTCAAAGCCGCTTATTTGATATACTCAATATTAACAACACTGCATAGTAGTATTAATTTCTAGCCTGCATCAATTTTTCAGAAAGTTTGGAAGTATATCCGGGTCATGGCAGCCATCTTTAATCTTTTTTCGTCAAATTATGACCTTCTCACCCTGATGACTTCAAAGCCGCTTATCCGATATACTCAATATTCAACATACTGCATAGACTGCATCAATTTTTCGGAAATTCCGGGAAAATATCTGGATCATGGCGGCCATCTTTATTCTTATTTCGTCAAATTAGAACTTTGTCACCCTGATAACTTCAAAGCCGCTTATCCGATACACTCAATATTCAACGTACTGCATGCTAGTATTAATTCATAGACTGCATCAATTTTGCAGAAAGTTCTGAAAATATCCGGGTCTTGGCGGCCATCTTTAATTTTTTGTTGTCAAAATAGCACCAAGTCAGCCTAAAGCTGCTAGCCTCTGCCTCATAATATTACTTGATAAAATTTACATGTACAAATTGATCATCTTGTAAAATTCTATTTAATGTATAACTTTTATTTGAAAAGTGCGAGGGGGAGCCTTCTTGGGTGTTTTACATGGTAAACACTTACTTATTACTAGTTGAATACCTATGTTATGGGTCTACGATCGTTATCAATATTTTTACTTTTACAGTGCGGGGATCGACTTTAGACGTCAGAATCTGACTTTACGTCCTCGTGTAGACGTCAGATTCTGATGTCTTAAGTCCCCGCACTGTAAGCCCTGTTAAATGGCCAACCATTACCCATAGTTAGCTTTAATACGCCTGCTTTCTGGCCACATTTCGTTTCAGGAGCAGATCCATGGTCGTATTTATTTCCTATTGCACACACACATCCCTTTATAGGGGGTATGTATGTTCCTTTCGGGGTTTATGAAATTTGTACTACTTTAAAAATGTCCGACCATCAGCCATAATCAACTTAAATATGCCTGATATCTGGCAAACCGTGCCAGACAGCTAGACCAATACTTTAAAACAAAGTTTGCGGTTTCAAAAAGGGACATGGCCTGAAAAAATGTATGCGGCCATTATTTACTATAATATGTGTAATACTGTAGATCTGGTAATATTCGCGAGGTTTTAAATTTCGCGAGGAGGACAAATTCGCGAATTCAAGAATCTTGCAAAAATTATTATTATAATTACGCTACTAAAGGAAAAATAAAAATTCACGAATTTTAAACTTCGTGAAAAGTCCCATAATAAGAAATTCGAGAAAATTGCAACAAGCGAAAATTACCATATCTACAGTATCTAGAAAGCCAAACCAGATAGCTAGATCATTACTATGTATTAAATACAATTTGCGGTTTTTGAGAGGGTTAAGCCCTGAAAAATGTAAACATGACTAATTAAGCAGTCCTTGCCGAGTCCGGCTGCTTACTGTATTATTCCACACGGTCTGCCGTTGCTGTTATTTGTTTTCAAGATAGCTACTAATCTATCAACTTCTGCTTCCTCATACTTCACATAGCCATCACATACCACTGGGGAATTGTTTTGGTGACATTTTTGATCCCCATATCATCAACCCTTTTTATCCCCAGCCCGTAGGGGAAGGGGGATTTTAGTCGCGCCAGGATTCTGTCCGGCGTCACGTTTTCTTGTGGGCGCAAAAACTCAAAAACTACTGGTCAAATCTTTTTGAAATTTTAACATGACATTTGTAGCAACATGGGGATGTGCGAGTGATTTTTAGAGATGCTACCGATATTCAAAATGGCTGCCAAAGGGCAACTCTAAAATTTTTTGTGGGTGCAAAAACTCTAAAACTTAAAAGTCAGAAATTATTCAAATTTTACTATCACATTCCCCATGATATGGAGATGTGCAGGTGACTTTTTCAAGGTTTTACTGAAATTCAAAATGGCCGCCACAGATCAACTTTAATTTTTTTGGGGGTGTAAAAAGTCAGTAAATACTTTTGATCAATTTTTTTTAAATTCAACATCCCATTCCTAGCAACATGGGGATGTGCAAGTGATTTTTTAAAGATGCTACCAAATTTCAAAATGGCCGCCAGAGGTCAACTCCAAAATTTTTTGGGGGCGCTAAAACTACAAAACTTAAAGAAAGAAATTATTCAAATTTTACTATCACATTTCCCACGATATGGAGATGTGCAAGTGATTTTTTTAAGGTTTTACTGAAATTCAAAATGGCCGCCATGGATAAACTTCATATTTTCTTGTGCAAAAACTGAAAAATTGAAATCAGTAATAATTCACATTGTACAATCACATCACCCACCATCTGGAAATGTGCATGTCATTTTACTGAAATTTAAAATGGCCCCCACAAATCAACTTTTTAAATATTTGTGACCGCAAAAAGTCCAACCTAATTTATTGCGGGGGATGATATAGGACTTCAGTCCTCTTGTTACCCCTCAGCCATTAAGGCTGTGGGGTATTGATGGCTGTGGGGTATAGTGATCACCAGAGGGGGGCGGGCGTGCGGGCAGTCAGAAATTCAGCTCTTACTAAAAAGTTAACTGATGAATTTTGTTTATTTTTTACAGACATGAGCCATGTGCCTGGGCAATTCATCCCATATATTTTTTATTTTTTTGGCACTAAGCCATAAGCGGCCATTTTCCAAGATGGCTGCATA
Source organism: Flabesymbios commensalis (assembly GCA_964017125.1). Taxonomy (NCBI): domain Eukaryota; kingdom Metazoa; phylum Annelida; class Polychaeta; order Terebellida; family Flabelligeridae; genus Flabesymbios; species Flabesymbios commensalis. The sequence continues at coordinate 111,387,587 of OZ024903.1, read as the reverse complement.
AAAAGCTTGTGGGCACCATAACTTTTGAACCGTTGGTTGGATTGCATTCAAATTTGGTATGGTTGTTCTCTAGGTATTTCTGATGATCTAATTAACTTTTAGTATGAATCCATTAAAAACAAAATGGCTGCCGCAGCCATTTAAAAAAAGATGGCCGCCTAAAAAGCTTGTGGGCACGATAACTTATGAACCGTTGCTTGGATTGCATTCAAATTTGGTACTCTAGGTACCGTATTTCTGATGATCTGGTTAACTTTTGGGATAAATCTATTAAAAACAAAATGGCTGCCACAGCCATTTAAAAAAAATTGACATGGTGGTAGTGTGGGTCATTTTTCTCATTAAGTCTCCACCCACTTAGTAGTGGTGGAGTGGAGACTTATTGTTTTTGCTGAGTCCTCCCACCGCCGCCACTTGTTTCTGCTCTCACTCGAAAACCCCTACTCGGATTATTTCCAAATATTTGCAGTATGCATACTGGCCCTGGGGAATTTGCCTGGTAATTTTTTTTTTTGCGTTTCTCAGTTTCTTCAACAAAGTCCAAGATGGCCGCCAAAATCCTATGGCGCACGCTAGAGCTTGAACCGCTTCATCGATTTGTTTCATGTTTGGTTTAAAGGAAAGACCTTACCCTGGCCGTGAGCTGAAAAGCTTTTGGTGTGATTCTGATAATAAAAACTTCGATTTTTTTACGGTTTAGTATTTTAGCGTATATTTCTGTTTTGCTCATTTTGGACATCATCAAAATTTGGTAATATAGCCATACACCCCTACTCGGATTATTTCCAAATATTTGCAGTATGCATATTGGCCCTAGGAAATTTGCCCTGTAAATTTTTTTCTGCATTTTTCAGCTTCTTTAACAAAATCCAAGATGGCCGCCAAAATCATATGTCGCTCCCTAGAGCTTGAACCGCTTTATGGATTTGTTTCATGTTTGGTTTAAAGGAAAGACCCTACTCTTCACATGTGCTGATTAGTTTTTGGTGCAATTCTGATAATAAAAACTTTGATTTTTTTACTTTACAGAATTTTAGCGGATATTTCAGATTTGGTCATTTTGGCTATCATCAAAATTTAATAATTACACCCCTGCTCGGATTATTTCTAAATTTTCGCAGTATGCATATTGGCCCTAGGGAATTTGCCCGGTCAATTTTTTCGGCGTTTTTCAGCTTCTCCAACAAAATCCAAGATGGTCGCCAAAATCCTATGTCACTCTCTAGAGCTTGAACTGCTTCATGGATTTGTTTCATGTTTGGTTCAAAGGAATAACCCTACCCTGGCTGTGTGCTGATTATTTTTTTGTGTGATTATCATAATAAACAACTTATATTTTTTTTTTACTTTTTAGGATTTAGCTGATATTTCAGTTTTGCTCATTTTGGCTATTATCAAAATTTGGTAATATCGTTATACAGCTCAAATTTTATCTTTTGTGTATGCTCAGTGGCCCTGAGAAAAAAGTCAACAAAACTCAAGATGGGCGACGAATCACATGTTACTCTGAAGAGCTTGAACTGCTTCACCGATTTGTTCCAGGGAAGCAACTTACTCTGGCCATATGTTGATTAGATTTTGGTGTGATTCTGACATCACATTTTCACGTGGTTTACATACAAATTTGGTGACAGTACTGTATTTCTCTATAATTAATGTACTATGTGGGGCGGGTCGAGACGCAAGCTTTGCCCCTCATGCAAATCTAGTTATTTCTTGATATTGATGGACAGAGCCCACGGCTGAGGGGTCCTGCCATCAATTGATGGCTATTTTTTAAATTACTATGGCCACTGACGAAGAATAGCTCGTTAGCGCGTTTCAGGAAAAAGTTTCCATCAGATCCTTTTTCAATTTGGCAAATAGGTTCAGCTATGTCAGCCAATGACCTGATTAACTTTTGGGAGCAAACAATTGTAAAATGACTGTCTAGCGGCCATTTTGAATTTGAGTAATTTTGAAATATTTACGCAACTCAAAATCAAAGCAGAATGGCTGGACCATGCATATAGAACATAGAATAGAATGTAATGACTCACACAAGGATAACCCATGATAAATTTTGCAGAAATAAAATCCAAAATGGCCGACTGACTCTCATTTTTAATTGTTTATTCTCATTATCTCGGAAATGTTGCATAATAGCTATTTAAGCGGTAATATAAAATAAACCTTTAGAAAATTTGCTGATCTATATTAAATTTGAAATGGCCGACTACCGATAACTGATGGCTGCTTTCGTGTTCGTTTCCAAACAACTCTTTCTAGTTTAAAAATAGGACTTTAAATATAATGCGGAATATCTGGAAAGATGTTTATTATTGACCATAATATGCATAATATTTGAAAACCATGCAAGAAAGTTAGACCATTACTGTTGAACATAATCAATGTGTGGTTTCTGGGAGATTTATGCCCTGAAAAATTGCAACTAAATTAAATTTAAAATGGCAGACTTGCATTCATTTTTCAAATGATTTTCACTTATACAATGATTAGAGGCTGAGGCATATTTCCGCCGCCGCCGGGTCTTGTTTAAAATGATTTTTACTTTTAAAACAATGGTTAGAGGCTGCGGCCTAATTTGTGTTCTTGGGTGAGTCGCAACTGTTTATTTGAAACGCCCGTGTAGAAATAAGTACGAAGCTTTTTGGGGAGCCTAGTTTATTTAAACCTTTGTGTATATACACAATGTAAAAAAAATTTGGGGAGCTTAATTTATTTCAACCTCAGTATGCATATAAAAAATACTTTGTAATTCTCGAATTAAAAAAATGTGATAACTGTGTGATTTATGCTCTGCAGGTGATAGAATCAGTGAGGTTGACAACTTGGCTGATCCTTTCCATATTGCTCACTTATTTATGAACCTGAATGATTCTGCCTTGGCTGAAAAATCTTCTGACGAACGTCACTCCGCTGAAAACTCTCTCTTGCCCAACAACCTGGCTACACATGATGGGGCTGAATCTTCTGTTAGTGCTCGATCACTCATGAAGTCTACCAAAGTGAAATCCTGTTGGCTCTCTAATTGCGAGAAGCACTCAAGCTGCTAATAGGACTAGGTCTCCCACTAGCCTGGCTACTTAAGCCACGGCTGATTCTTTTTGTGCTCGATCACTTCAGAAATGGTTATTCAAAATTATGGAAAATACCAAATTGTTTTCAATTAATCTACGTTATTTATATATAGAAATATAATTTTTTTGCTTTCAAATAAAATATATTTTAATATGTAAATAACAACATAGATTAATTCATAACACTTTCGTATCTTGTATTATTTCGAATTGGCATTTCGAAAGTTCTAGATTGGTCTGTATTAAGATGTGACACATTAGAAGTTAGAATGTGATCCACAACTTCAAAGTGAGTGAACTTCACTAAGACCTGATTGATGGATCAATCTTAGGTGATGTTAATGTCATCACCCAAAGAAAAAACTATTTTCTCTTAACATGTCAAGTATAACACTTTACAGGTTGTCTTTGATGCCTCTGCTGAAAATTACTGTGTTAGAATTACTCAATTAATTTTTAAATCATTGTAAGTCAATAAGATGATATGTGAGCATAGCAGACTTAATAAGCCATCGCATAGCACATTTTCTGGAGTGCCGAAATGCAAATTCAAATAAATACAAATAAATAAATTGTTTTGAATTAGAGATACACCATTAGATATCATTTTTTTGGTGCTGAACTTGTGAACTTCCGAAAACTTTTCTGTTGTGTTTTGTTGAAGAATGGAAATATCAGATTTTGTTGTATGCCTTCACTATTCTGTACGTTACCAACTGTTCATTAGCAGCAGCATGCAAAATTTAAACACTATAAATATAATGGTGGACATGGCCCAGACAGCGTCTCCAACCCATGGCGGCCTAGCAACCACCAACATCGAAACTATATTAAATTAATGTTGGGCCAACGTCGTACACAGTGGCCCAACATTACCAACTAAACCAGCATTCCAATAAGGTTTAACGTTTCGTACTTGCTGTGTATGCTGGTTTATTGTTTAATGCTGTGCCGCCGTCTGCGACGTTGGTCCAACATTAAATTAATATAGTTTCAACGTTGGTGGTTGCGGGTCTACCATTGATTGGTGACTTTGTACGGGCCACGTCCACCCTTATTGTGTTTATACTATGATCAGGGATGTCACATCTTAAAAGAGGGGTCTCAGGCCCCTGTGACTCATATTAAGTATAATATTGTGTTTGAACTTTCAGAAATATCACACAATAATACATTTTGATTATTTGAAATATTCAATTCCTTCGAGCAAAGCTCAAAATCTTTGCCTGCTGCAAAATTCTGCCCTATTTTAAGGCTGTATTATATCGCATGCCATATTTAGTGTTTTTTTTTAATGTTAAGAACATAATGATTCATCATTAGACATAATAAGAATATTGATAAAAGTCGATGAATACAATTATTTTTCGTATTTACATTTTGTTTTAATTAAAAAAAATTATCACTAACAATTGTTTTTGTCTTTCGATACTGGTTCATTATTTATGTCTACAATATGTCGGATACTACCTTGTGTATATGTTGTTGTAGAGGTTTTTTCATAATTATGTATTTGCAACATAGTGATGAAAAGACGTTCAAATGTCATCAAATAGTTACGTCCTTGTAATATAACTTTATGCTGCTAGCTTGCACCTAGCTTTAATCAAATAGCACCCCAATAGCACGCGTATGAATATCATGTTAAGCTAATGATCGCATTAAGATAATTGCACAGGTAACAAAATAGCCACATCAGTGTGACGTCCTTTATTGATGTCTTAAAGTCGCCCTTCTTGGATGTGTTAATTACGGAAGGTAAAGAGTTAGACGTCCAAACATCGTCATATTTTGACATCGAAAATGCGTCGGAATATCATGTTAAGCTGATGTGCTCAGACAACCAAATAACCATGTCAATATGACATCCTGTATTTATGTCTTAAAGTCGCCTTTTTTGGATGTGTATGTTACTTGATGAAATGACGTCCATACATCGTCATATTTTTTACATCTAAAATGCGTCGGAATATCACGTTAAGCTAATGTGCATAGGCAACCAAATAGCCACATCAATATGACGTCATGTATTTTTGTCTTAAAGTCACCCTTCTCGGATGTGTTTGTTACGTGAGTAAAAGACGTCCAGACATCGTCATATTTTGACATCAAAAATGCATCAGAATATCACGTTAAGCTACTTTTCACATGCAACCGAATAACCATGTCAAGTTGACGTCCTCCATGGACGTCTTAAAGTCGCCTTTATTGGATGTGTTTATAACGAGAATAAAAGATGTACATGTGTCGTCATATTTTGACATCTAAAATGCGTCAGAATATCACGTTAAGCTAGTTTGCACATGCAACCAAATAACCATGTCAATTTGACGTCCTGCATAGACGTCTGAAAGTCGCCCTTGCTGGATGTGTTTGTAACGAGAGGAGAAGATGTACATGTATCGTCATATTTTGACATCCAAAATACGTCAGAATATCATGTAAAGTTAGTTTGCACATACAACCAAACAACCATGTCAATATGACATCATGCATGGACGTCTTAATGTCGCTTCTCTTGGATGTGTTAGTAATGTAAGAAAAAGAAGTCGAATTGTCATCATATCTTTTACATCCAAAATTCGTCAGAATATCACGTGAACTTAGTTTGCACCTGACACCAGTTATAACTCGTCATACGACGTCAGCATTTCACGTGAAAAAAACGTCTTTACAACGTCTTTTGCCAGCTGGGAAATAGGGTAAAAAGTATAGGTCCAAGGACGTAGCCCTGGGGTACGCCAAAAAATATATAAACCGCATCAGAAATATAATCCTGAATTTTTACCTGTTCACATTGGTCGCTCAAGTACGATGTAAGCCAGTCAAAACTGTACCAGAAATTCCATACCACGATGACAAGTGGTTGATTAGCGTGAGGTGGTCAATAGTATCAAAAGCAGCAGGTAGGTCAAGGAGGGTGAGTGCTTTTACTCGGCCTTTCTGCATATTGCGTAAAACATCATTTTCGACCTTTAAAAGAGCTGATTCGGTGGAGTGGAACTTCTTGTATGCTGATTGCAAATTATTAGACATTAAATTTGCTTCCACATGTGGGAAAGTAGGCGAGATACGACCACTTTCTCCAATATGTTTGATATAAAACTGAGGTTTGAAACATGACGGTAATTTTTTAGTTCATTTTTATCTAGGGTTGTTTTTTTGGCAGAGGTCTAATACATGTTTTTTAAACTGGTCCGGAGAAACACCCTAGAGAGATTTATTGATGATACTAGTGATGATATTAGTGATTGGTTTAATTAGGACGTCGAGCCAATCCTTCAGCAAGCTAGTCGGAAATGAATCAAGATCACTTGAGGTGCTTTTTTATATCATGATTAATTTCTTGATCTCTGTTGCCAAAGTCAAAGTATTCATTGAAAAAATTATGTCGAGCGAGGAATGCACGTTTTGTAGTTCATTATCGTCTGGAAATTTTAGGCGGATAATTAGTAATTTTTCACAAAATGTCTTGAGTGATAGGTTCTCAGGATAAGTAGGAGCAGGAAATCTATGAAGGATGTTGTTTATAGATTTACAGAGCTTCTTTAGATCTTTAAAATTTTCTAATATGATAATAGCATGAAAAATTCCTTTTGCTTTCTCCATAATTCTATTGCACAAATTGCACTAGCTGAACTCTTGTAACCTGATCTGTCGCACCTGTAACGAGTTCTGCTTTTCAGATTGCTTGTGTCATCCAAGGGGTAGGGGTCTTTCCGAAACAGTTTCAGTGAGTAGTCGAACATGTTTGTTTAAAATAGTTTGGAGAATGGTATCACATTGTTTACAGAGTTTTGGAAGTTCTTTTTTCAGGTTTACTTTTTAATTCTGAGTTCAAAATGTCTTTTTTTAGCTTATCTAAATCAATTTTGTTAATCTGCCTGAAAGGAATTTTCTTTTTTATCACACTCTGGTTTAGGAAATTCTAGTTCTGAAAGAACTAAAAAAATGATCCGAAAGCCCATCACAGGCTGAGACCGATCTAACTGCTGGGCAGGATGTCCTGGTGATAAGTAAGCCAAGCCAGTGTCCATGTAGGCCTATGTGTGTATGTGTGACGGAAAAAACCCCATATTGTTCGAGATCAAAAGATTCAAGAATATCGCAGAATTCATAGACCATGCTGACTAGTTTGTTTTGTTGATGATTTTGATTACTTTCTAAAACAAATTATGCTTCAACGTCTCTGGAGATATGACTGTTTACTCCACTGCAACATGCAATATATCATTGTAAATGAAATTGTATTTCCATGTGTAGATTGGTAAACTAGTACAGTAACGTTTACGTAACCCAACACCCGAATCTAAACAGATTTGGCTGGTCTTAATGACAACTAGAATATATCAATAATCTACAGGACTGTATGCTGATATTGTTTATTCTGGTAATATAAAACATTTTTAGCCAATACACGTAGTATAATTTCTGCTTCATTTCTTGTAAAGATTTAGGAAAAAAATCCATGGCGAATTTACTATTGAGATAGGACTTGGTCAAAGGTGGTATATATTCACAATACACAATAGACGGATCCAACATGTAGATGATTGAATACTGAGTGTATTGATATCAAAAGTGTAAGAATTGATCCATTCATTGCAAAGATATGGCTATTTGCCGAGCTTGACCTTCACTTTGCGGAACATAGCGAAAAACACCCCTTATGTTAGAAAACGGGCTGTACAAAAAAATGATACCACAATTCCACTTTATGCCTACCCTATTATTGACCAGAGAGGTTTGCTTTAAAATAATGTAGAATCAGATTTTGTCAGTATAATGGGTTGTACTTACTCCGTAAGGGATGTGTGTATGCAGTATGAAAACAATCCGGCTAACAGTTTCCGTGATATCACGGACGTACGGCGAGACATGGTGATGACAAATACGGTTCACCACCTTTTCAATGACTCATATGACTTACAATGAAATAATCATGTTCCAAAGATAAATAAATAATAAGAAAAGTCATTCCAAAACAACATTACTATTTTATTAAAAGATACTGCGTTGAACATTGTTTTCATCACGACATCACAACAGACATCTGAACATCACAATGGATTGATCTTTACATGATCTTCTGGCAGCATTATAACAAATGATGGTGGCATTTGGTGTAATGCAACATTCAAAATAGATTAGTCATAATTGAACAAGATATCAAAACAGTAAGATGGTAAAATAAATGACATGGAAGACTACCCACATAATTAAATTGATTTTTTTTTTTTAATAATAAAAAAAAAAATGAAAAATGAGATCCATCAGTTTACTATACAAACAACTGCACACTATTGATCTGCAGAAAATTAAGAATGATGATAAAATTTAACAAAAGACTTTCAAAACTTGATAAGATTATTTGACAAGATGATGACATACTTGTTTTTTTTTCATTGCACCCTTATTGAATAAATGGGACATAACCTGTGAAGGAAAATTACATTTTTAGAAACCATCTCTTAGAATGTGGCCACCTCTCGTAAAGGATTATCTTTCATGAGATCATCTTTCATGAATAATAAACTTGCATGAGATAATCTCTTATGAGATCATATTTCATGAGAGATTATTTTTCATGATATTATGTTTTATGTCTCAAGAGAGATTATCTGGGAGACCATGTCTAACAAAAGGCTATCTTTCATGAGACAATATATCATGAGAGAACATCTTTCAAAAGTCAATATTTCATGAGAGATTATCTTTTAAAAGTCAATATCTCGTGAGAGTTTATCTTTGAAAAAACAATATCTCATGAGAGATTATTTTTCAAAAGATATTATCTTTCTTTCTGCAAGTTTCATGAGGCAATAAGATGAGAGAAATCATTTTTGGACATTGTTTTTCAGTGTTGGTTTGATGTTGGGCCAGCGTCACAAACGCTAGTCCAACATCAAACCAACACTGAGTAATCAGCTAACAAAGTTACACGGAAATGTTTTTTCAAAGCTAACACCTGTCATGGGATGTAATTTTGTAATAGCAAACATCTCATCTTCTAGTATAATTAAGAAATTCTGAACATTAATAAGACAGAACTGTTGTTAGAAGTTTTCTTTCTAAAATATTAGTAATTAAGATGAGTAGTCGTTGTTGTTGTTAAACGTTCTATTACGTAATATAAACACCTAAAATGCCCGATGAAATCTAAACTATGTAATATTGACGAACCATGTTATATAACACACACACAAACATAATGTCTGGGACAACAAACCTTGATCAAATCAAGGCAATATAAACTAGTAAAACAAATGGCTCACTATTTTACCCATGGACGCATACACAAGTCTCACATCATCGCTAGATAACACACTTTATGTGCTGGTCAAATAATTTGTGGTTGGGAAATAATTTAAAGCTGGTAATTACTGAATTGCAGCTTGTAACCACAAAAGTAAGGCTAGAAAGTTTTTTGTTATATATTCTCAGTTGATAAAATAACTTGATTCAGAACATGTCTGAGGAAAGAGAAGTTCTGTCTCAAGTAACAATGAGAATTCTGAATAAAAGAATAATCCCTCCCATAAATGAAGCAGGGTTAAGGGTTGACTATTTACCATAATTTATAGATTGCCAGCATTATATTATTTACTTATGCAACATATTGTACAATATTTTGAAGATAACAAAAACAGAACAAAGATTACGATAGATCAAAAATAAATGGCACCAGCTGGTCCTTTCATGGCAAACATGATAAACCTATATTCATTTGTTCACATATAATTAATGGCAACCTACATACTCATTCATGGCAACAAGAGGCAAAGGCATAAAATAGGGGTTTGTGTTAGAAGTATGTTTCTTCAACCATAATTTACTTGAGGATTCTCCAAATTGTTTAGGAAACACCATATTTTGCATGTGTTGAAGGTCATGCACTGAGTGCTCTTATGCACCGAATATGTACATTTAGTGTACAATACAAACACAACATTCTTAAAGCACGATTTGGAGCACAATTCAAGCATATTTCTGCACCATTCAAGTACATTTAGTGCAGCATTCCAGCATTTCACCATTCAAGCACATTTTATGCAGCATTCAAGTACATTTGGTCCACCATTCATTTCACCATTCATGGCCAAATTCACCACAAAAACGTACTCTTGAAACACAGGTTTTTTTTTTCAAGTTGAAAATATGTATTCATGGTGCCAAGATTCATGTAGAAAGTGGTTAAACTTTACTCACTTTGGAACTTAGTGTGAAATGATTGCGACATTTTGACCTGCCTTCAGCAGATCTTGATCACGCAATGATCAGGGTGGGTGAATCGGCTCAGATGGTGGTCGCGGTCATATTCATTTAACCAATTTCTTTTATTTTTAAACATAACATGCATAAGCAACCACTATACGCGACATACCAAAACATGGCACATTGCTATAACCCTCAAGGCTTTAATATGGCATAGTTATAAAATGACAGCAATGTCATTTCAATGTCAAATGAGCTGCTTTTTGTCGCGGATGCAGGAATTGACGGCCAAATATGGTCGTTTTCTTGTTTTTGGAACCCTTAATGAGGGGGGAGGGCGGCTTCTGCGCCCCCCTCTGAATCCACCACTGACCAAGGATTCACATTATTGCGAAATTTGAAAGGTTCAGCACATTTTACACATCATTAAAGTATGTTTAATGCACCATTTAAGCATTGCACACATCATTAACCCTTTCAGGCCTGAGTTTACCATTGTCATCTTCATCCCCTACAAGCCGTGAATTGCTGTCGCAATTCTCGACTTGTAGTGGATAAAGATGACTTAATGTAAGTGAAAAATTAAAGAAAATTACCATGTATTGGTAAATCAGTTTCATTTAAATTTTCGTTCTAAAACCCTTTGTTGTAGGGAAATTAAGTATGATTTCAGGAATGTAAACTGATGCTTTAATGCATCGTGAGGGCTTAAAGTACGTTTAGTGCACCATTCAAGCATTGCACTCATCCAATCACATCTTATACCACTGAAGCACACAATATGCACAATTTACAATAAGTGTAGACGATCCAAATACACGTCACGCACCATTCAAACATAATATGTTATACACAAATTGTACATATATTAGCAAAGTGACAGATACACTCTTTCATATCCAGGGGAACGGTATTATGCCGAGATCCTCGTCAGATATCACTTAGAAATGGGGGAAATAAGTGCAACAGTGTGATTCACCCTTTCAAGCCTGAATTTACCTTAGTCATCTTCATCCACTACAAGGCGCGAATAGCTGTCGCAATTCTCAACTTGTAGTGGATGAAGATGATTTGATGTGCTTTAAAAATTAAACAAAATTGCCATGTATTCATAAACCAGTTTCATGGGTATTTTCATTCTAAAACCCCTAGTTGTAGGAAAATTAAGTCTGTTTCAGGGATGTAAAATGCTGCTTTAATGCATCGTGAGGGCTTAAAGGGTTAGGTGATACTTGTGCATTCATAGCTTTGTGAACCTCTGGTCATATCAAAAAAAGTATTTTTATAGCTTGGCTTGAACATAAATTACTGATCATGGGATATTCAAAATAAATTAATATTGAACACACGGTGTTAACCTTCACAACGCTGAAATATTTTTGTATAAACCATGGAGACCAACATTTTTTTTCAATTTGAAATCATCACAAATGTCTTGGTTAGCTCTTTCCGCTCCATATATATATCCATGTTATGGGTTTACGGCTATTATAAATGTTCTTATTTTTTTCAGTGCAGCGACCATCGTTATGTCACAATTTGATGTCTGTAGACGTAAGAAGTATAAAGACTGTCCCTGCATGGAAAGAGTTAATGCACCAAGTATAAAATTTAAATTATAACACTTGGAGTTGTGTGTCGCTATCGCAACTCTAAACTCCAAGTGGGTGAACAATAAGTACATTTGTTGACTACAAAACACATGCCAATATAACAACTCTATTTTCAAATAAAAGAGGCTGAGTCTCAACCTACAATATTTTTCCAGCTCAAATGCATTAGATTTTTAACCTTTCAACCACTGGTCCCGATTATATTTTTTTTCCTTTTTTACTAGCATATTAAGTACCAGCTTTTTCAGATTCTAAGAATAAAACGCGACATAAATCGGCAAGACTTGAAAATAGTTGACCTCCATTTGTCAAATCTGAATAATTTTCACTCACTTGAGGTTGTGGATCGTGTCAGTGAGACACAACTTCAAGTAAGCCATTTTCACCCACGTGAAGGTGTGGTTTGCAGACGCAAGAGTGAAATAACAATTGGGGAAAATTAAAATGTGTTAATTTTGCAAAATTATTAAATTGAGTAAAATCACCTAACTTGGCACTTTAAAGATTAAACAGTATTGTAAGAAGTACTTATTGATTGTGACGATTTAAGCCTTTAGTGTAAAATGACTTCCTTCTGTTTGTATCTAAAAATAAACATCACACATTAAGTTTACAAATTTATCATCTATGACAACAATTTTTTTAAATTCGACAAAAACAAATCTATAAGCTAACATAGAAACATTCTCCGTCATATATATATATCTATACAAATGATATCAAATTATGCATATTCGTCAATTAGAAAACACAACCAATAGAGTGGAACTGATTTTTGAGCAATTAAATAACAAATATCTACAAAGATATCCATAGAAACAAGTACAAACAGTGAATCTCCGTTGAGCATAGAAGAAGAAGGTTTTACTTTAACACTTGCACTGCTGAATTGTTTGTGAGTATTTCAGGCATTTGAAGCTGGAATTGCATCAGCAATTCCAGCTTCAAATAAATGAAAAATTTAATTATACAGTTTTAACAATGCTTTTGACTGAAACAAATGACAATAGAATTGATAACATAGTTTGTGGTAAATGCTTGGCTAATCAAATAATTCAGTTTTTTTCATAAATATAAATGTTCTTCATTATTTGGTGGACTAATAAAACTGACCAAAAACGACAAAAGTCTTAATCAGCAGGATATGGTTAAAAAAAAGGACAATGAAATCATATCATATATTTTGTGGTAAATCTTAGAAAATGAATGTAAGTATTCAAATTTGTAGGTGTCTGTTCCAGCAAACATAATTATTTGTCATCATTTTGACAAAAAAAGAAATAAGACAATCCAGCAGGACAAGTGTTAATAACTTCCATTACCATGGTTACACTGTACATTCAACAATCACAAATAATTCTATTCTTAACACTTTTTTAAACAGTGCCATTAACAAACACAACAGTAGAAGAGACGAGCAATATAGTTTACAATAAGATCCACTGTACTTAACGATCATGTTCATCAGCTACACAACAGATTGTAACAAGCTATCACATTATCACATCGATTCTACGAACTTATGACATCTAGACTGCCTGCTGCGCCAGGATTGTAACCATTATCTATAAAAAAAATTATTGTCACATTAATTTCATCAAAAACGAGCTAAAAAAATCCACTAGGATTGATGATTAGTGGAAGCTATCACATTATGATATTGATTCCATGAAGAATACATACACTATATATAATTATGCTGTTATATCAGAATCTCAATGAATACCAACAAAATTATTAAAATCAAAGTGAACTATACAGCGTTGATGATTAATTGAAGTTGACGTTTGGCTTGACATGGCATCAAACAACCAACAGAAAATTCAACATATTCGAGTTATTCATAAGACCAGGCAAAAAAACAACATAGAATTTCATTGAATGATAGATGAAAAGACATCTAAACACAAAGAAAGTGTAAAAAATATAGTACATATATTGAAATTCATATATTTTACAAGTATTTACGATCTGTGATAAAACTAGCATTTTTCATTTGCAGTATTATTAGGGAGGATTCTAGATCCTGATGGTATTTCTCCAACATTCAATAGATATTGCATCAATAGATACGCTGCCGTGCAAAAATAAACAGCGGTGACTGTTAACTTGTAAAGTAAGCAATTAATGCTGATTGCTTTAGCACAGGAGAGTAATATTCAACCAATATGTGACAGCTATTGTATCAATGAACACAAGTGTGTTGTTCTAACATGGAACACAGAATTGTAAGTTGGCAGTCATAGATGTCCCACATACTAACAGTTTCAACGAAGGTTTTTTACGAAATTTACAAGTATTCTAAAAATGTAAACTTTCAAATTATAGGCCTAATGATCTTATATAATAATATTTTACTCAGTATTTTCAGAGATCAAACAACATCTAACAAACATTATATGTTAAAGCAACATCCACACATCACAAATAAACACTGTTATAACACTATATAGACTATAGTGACACAGGCCTGTCAAAAAAATATAAGACTGAAGAAATTTTCAACGTCATTCAGAAAAATTTGATTTTCTCAATGAAGTTAAGGTTTACTAGTATACACATAACATGAACAATAATTTCCACAAACTGGTGAAACTTTTCAAGTCTTACATTTTTTAACAGGATATATGGCAGCGCGATTTGCTGATAAAGATATACACAATAGATTCTAGAAGGCTCTAAAGGGCTACTAATGGACGCTTTAACAGACAAGAAGTTAGAGACTATCAAAATTAACAGTCTTTATAAATAGTTTGAAGATAATTGACAAAAATAGTCTATAAAATCTAGTTTATCACAAATTATGGCTCCATAGAGTACACCCGAGTGTCAATGGATGATCACACAGCGCTGCAGTAATGTCAGACCGGCATCTGTGATGCTGACCCGACATTGTGGCGGTACTGTGTCAACCTCCACGTACGCTGGGTAGCAGATAGAGATACAGTATTATTATTTTGTCCTCTTGTAAGTGTGTATCTGCCACTTCAGAGTGTGGCAGATACACTCTTTCATATCCAAGGGAATGATGATAAAATCCTCAGGAAAGGGTTGTAGAGATTGGAGGGTTGTATACCGCAAACACTATCAGTTCAATGTTGGACCAACGTCACAGACGGTGGCCTGGATTTGAGCTGACATAGAATCAATGTACACAGTTTTCTGCGTAGGTTATTTGATGACTTTTTAAGTGCCAATTTTTTATTTAATAAAATTGTATTTTAAAAATCCAGGTTCAAATGAGGGAGCATTTAAAAAAATGATCAAAAAAGTCATTTTTTAATTTTCTCATTATCTTCCATAAATGTACAACAGTTTTTCTTTTTAATGTGTTTGAACAAATACTCAATGTATATATTGGTCCTCAAAATACACAGTCCCAAGTAATCTTTACAACCCTTTTTATTCCCACATGATTTGACAATGATCCCACAGTTCACTGAGATAAATATCAGCCCAAACCCCCCCCCCCCCCCCCGATTGGTATCCAAATATAAACACCATTGATACAGTATTTTTGGTCAGGTGAAAATTTTGATCATAGGTACAGTTGATATCACAGTTTACAGTAGAAAATAGAGGGTACAGAAGATATAACTTACAGAGGTGCTTTCTATTAAAATGGCTAGCTACCGGTGCACTTACTCATAGGAATATAGACACGTCTCATATAAAATCACCATATATATCATATCTATAACATTTGTCAACATTTATACAGATTATTTTCACAACATTTGACTCTAACCATCCTAGCATTATGCAATCTACTTTCATTTTCACTCACGTTAAGTGTGCAATTCCCACTTAACGTGAGTGCAAATGTCATGGCGTTTGGAAATAACCAAATATAATACTGTAGATCGGTAATTTTCGCACAATTAAATTTTCGCGAATATGTGTTTGTGGGACTTTTCGCGAAGTTTAGAATTTGTTTTCTTTAGTAGCATAATAATAATTTTTGCAAGATTCTTGTATTCACAAATTTGTGCTCCTTGCGAAAATTAAAACCTCTCGAATATACCATACAATTTTTCATTATCTGAAATGTATTCAAAATATGCATAAATGCAACGAGACACACATCAAGGTTTCTAAATCTTGATATTCACATTCAAAGGCATATTTAGACATGAAGCCCTGATGGAATCATTTTTACTTATGACACTACTTATGGCTCATCTGAATGTCAAAACATGCCAAAGGTATTCATTCAGGTATGGCAATGACAAATACAGTACTTCTCGATTAAACAAGATTCAACAAACCCTTCTTGGACGAGCACTGTACTTTTTATGCCTCATAAACACTTGGAGCACTAGACTAGTAAATGTAATTTTTTTTACAATCTGATTTACTTCAAGCATCTGAAAATTACTTTGATCTGTGAAGTTTATGTATTATTATCCTATCTCTGTCACAGTTTTCAATTTTAAAATCTGGTTGCTCAAGTGTTAGGTGACACACAAATAATACTAAAGTCTAAAATAATACTAAATAGTTTAGCAATGGCAAACGACAAGTCTTTCTGATAAAGAGAGACTAAGCGCACGTATCTAACAAAACGGTTACACATTACATAAATTTTTGATAGCAACTACATTTGATCATTGTAATTGTTGCAAACAGCTACATCTTCAGATACATCAATATATGCCACTCTGCTTAAACGATCAAGATATGCCACTCTGCTTAAACGATCAAGATATGCCACTCTGCTCAAACAAATGTAACCCATAATGCCTACTATTAATAATTACATAAATTAGGCGATCACTTTAAAAATGACCACAGTTGTACATTAGCCATTACCTGCAAAATGTGAGTCAGACTCAGCCCATGCTGGGCATGAAGTATAATAGTACAAGTGAATGTCAAAAATCAAACATCTCACAGTGAAATTATGAAAGCTCTTGGACTGTATTCTTGTACAAGTTACAATATACCGTAGACTTCTGATTGGTCGAGATGGCCATCTCGACCAATCAGAAGCCTATGATATATCGTAACTTGTACGAAAATACGGGCCAGATCAATTGAAGTACCATACATGATTACAAACAACCACTTGGAATAGTCTACAAATCCACTACATACATAAAGCTGCCTGATTAAATAGGGGATAATTCAAATTGAACTACAACCATCACATATCATGACGCACACTGATCTGATATGAAAACATTCCATGGCTAATATTAATCTACAATACAAATATACCATTTTTCTGGGAAAATACATCCAAAAAACACACTCTGACTAAGCAAATATAATATGATGTTGGTGTGGTAAACTGCATATTAACAGCAGGGCAAAAACAACCCTCTGCATCTTGATTTTACCCTAAAAGATATATTATGGAGATGTTATAGAAAATATGATTCGATGTTAAAGTGATTATTTTGGCTTTGAAAATAAGTCTTGGATTGAATAGAACACAATTGATTATTGTGCGAATAAGGCAAGTTCAAACACTTACTTCGATCTTGACCCAGTTTCACCAACATTTGAAATATAGTTTGAGATTATACAAAGTGGAAAGAGCTGACTAAGGGGTCTTGTCAAGTTGAAAAAAATCTAAAAATACGAGGAAAACTCTGATTGGCCAGACAGCCCTATCCAAATTTTATATTTTTTCAAAACATGTACAACAGAACAAAACAACAAAAAAACACAAAAGAACACAAAATTTCAAAGTTTTACTCATATTTTTTGAACTTGACAAAACCTCTAAGCTATCTGTGACACCTTCAAAGTGACTGAACATTTCCCCCGAGTGAGTGTAGATTGATCGCAGAGTATTGTTGTGGTGTTGAACGTATTGATATTTCATGAGCAAATTTGACATTGTGGTTTATTAGGCAAGCGTTGATGGACATCTAAACATGGCAGGCAATCTAATGTGGAGATATGGCAGGGCACTTTACCACAGAGAAATATGAGAACTTATTGATTTGATAGGCAAGACAGGTTGAGACCAGTAACAGATATATTGTACAGGATGAAAACATCTTTTACAAATGCTGAGTGTGATTGACCCAATAGAACATAGCCACTGAGGGGATCGCTCTCGCAATACTTGGCTGTAAGTTGGTGATTAGACATTGCCAAGCAATTGACAATTGAGAGAGAATGGAGGTTGTAGTGCCGGAAGTAAAGTCTGATTGAGCAGATACCGATCGGTATCCGCACGATCAGATTTGACTTGGGTGTTCTTCAGGAACTACAACATCCACAGGTTCGATGGACTCATTTCGTCTTTATATTTTACAAATCTTTTGAGACAAATCTTCCAGTAAACCCTTTATTTCCCAGCATATAAATCACACTTTGATCTGTAAATTGCATTGTAAAAAAAAGACTAATTTATAAAATACCACAGTGTATTATATAGTGAATTCTGGGAAAAAATCCTGAAAAAATTGTGACAAATCCTGATAATTGGTGATGAGATTATATAGACACTCAGAATCTATATTTACTTCATGGAAGTAGGACAATTTCTGGAAAACTGGCATATTTTAATACAGAAACTAGATAAGACTTTTTTTTGTTTTGTCCAGCACTTGAAATAGACAATATACAATACAATTTATGTTGGTTATTTTTTTTCTGGAAAATGTTTTTTAATTAAGGATATCAGATTTACATGTATATATTATAATGAGTAACTGGAAGGTACTGTTAAGTACTATCAATTTGTGTAACACATAAAACAAGATGACCAATCTATATCTCTGATCATGCTCCTGATGAGATTTACATTGCAAATATAAAGAGGTATATTACACATAGATAAGAACTTCTCATATCATAAAATTGTCAGTGAAATTGTTGAGCCACCAGTTAAAAATATAGTGCACTAAGATTGCCAAGCATTAACATCAACAAATATTGAATATTGCAAGTGGAAAGATTGCATCCACATGTAATGTTTGTTGGGTAGTGGTAATATCTGTGACCAATGTTTGAGAAAATGTGAATATCCTGGAAAATTGCTTTTAGTCAACACATAGGGCTACATACCCATATCTTCTAGTAAAAGAACATTTGTTATTGTGCTTAATATTCACTCAATCAGAGACGAGAACAGATCACGAAAAACCTCTCTGAGAAATTATGTACAGATATATATTCAGATATCCGTAACTTAATAATAATTTTTTACCAAATTTCACATTCAAAATATAACATAAAAAAACATAATTTTATTAGGCAACAATTTAGTAACAAAAAAAAAAAGTTTCCTAATGTTGGTCCACCATCTACGACGCTGGCCCAACATTGGATGACATATTTCAATGAATGTATCATTTTCTATAAAAAAAATTCTGTAGTGAGACACAACTTCCAATGAGGTGAAAGATAATTTTTTTAATGTAGCGCTTGAAGACACAACTTAGATTGAAATTAGGTTTAATGTAGCACTTTAAGAGTTATAATGGTTGATAATATATGCAGACCGACACTTGAGGTAAATGGTCAACTAGCGTTATGGCAAGGTAGAAGCACATATACATTGATACATAGGGTGATTATGCAGACCGGGCTTAAAACAGCCCATATTTCACTACATGTCATATTAGCTGTATTATGTAGACCTTGAATAAGTAGTTCATATTGCACTAAGTTTCATACTTGCTGTACACGCAGATGTACTATGGTAAAAGCTTGATTGACATTAAGCAATATGGAAGTTTGGGAACCGTGAGCATCTAAGATTGACTTGTATTGACTTCTATGATAAATCTGGTGTATTTTTCTGTAAAGCATAAACAGAATTGTCACAACAATAAACACAAAGTTGATACTAGTGGTTTGATTGAAATCAATAATCAGTTATTTGGTATATTCATTGTTATGATTGATTTTTATTGTAATTAACCAAATATCGGTGAAAAAATTAAATCATGGACTGATTCAAATATTTGTGGACCGGATCAAAATCACATTGCCTGTAGCACTCCCGCTAGGCCCCATACATATGTTTGACATAATGGGTGCAATGTAGCTATAGTCGGCGTTGATAATACAGATCTGCTGTTATTTTTTTTAAATGTGTGGATAACAGAAAAAAATATTTGATCAACTGATTAATTCTGATCATCAGTTGATTATACACGTACCAACCAATTCCAAACATCACTAGTAGACACATATACCACCCACTAATGCTAGCCCTGTCCTGCTGAATCGTTTCAAAATTAGTATTTTCGTCATTTGAAGCTGGAATTGCTAACGCAATTTCCAGCTCCAAATGACGAAAAATATGACAATTTATGAAAAATAAACATGTGTGAAAATTACTATTTTCATTAACTGAGCATCTATCACAAACTATGTGATGGATTTCATTGTCATTTTATTTTCTCTGAAACTTACTCGAAACAATATATATACAGCTCCAGCAGCACAAGGGTTAACCGTTGTGCTGCTGGAGCCATATATATCCAGTTTCAATCAAGTTTCAGACCAAAATAAAATGCCACTGAAATCCGCAAAATAATTTGTGCTAATTGCTCAGTTAATCACAATAAAATTTTGAAGATGACAATTTTTTTAATCAATAGACATATTTTTCGTCATTTGAAGCTGGAAATTGCGTTAGCAATTCCAGCTTCAAATGAGGAAAAATAGATACAAACAATTCAGCAACATAAGGATTAATATATGCTATGCTAGAAATCATATCCATAATTACGGGTTACGGTAGATCATGAAAAAATGGGCAAGATTTCTATTCCTGTGAATAAGAAATAAGGCAATCTCCTTCCTTTATAAAGCATTATAAGTATTATGCGATATTATTATGTATCCATATCAAGCACATTTTTTACTGCAGTATGGGTTGAGAAACGACATGTCAACTACATGAATTATATCACACCTTTTTCCTGAATAGCACTGACTTTGACATAAAAATGTCACTTTGTAACATTGTTCCACCTTGGTATCAGAGGGTAGTATCTGCGACTTCACAAAGTGGAAGATACGACTTTCTAATGCCAAGGTGACCATTGATAACATTTCAACACAAATCAAGATATCGAGTAAAAAATCATAACAAAACAATTGTTTGGATTAAGTACAATGCAGTGACAATTGTGTCAAAAATGTAAAATAATAACAAAGTAATAAACCTGAATACCCTAATAAAAACCATTGCATCTGAAAAAAGTATAGTATTCTACCCCGATGTAAGAGTGGCTAAGCCTGTCACATGACGAGATCAGCAAATCACCACAATCATTCTGTTGTTATTTAAAGGGACTGGCCTGGGCTAAAATCATCAAAAAATCGGTGATTTTATTTTGGCTTCTTAATATGACCATATGATGTAAACATGTTCGTAGACTAGAACTGCAAATTTTATTTTTTTTGTGCTGCGCATTCACTAGTTAGGCTAGATATAGAGACGAAATTCATGATTTCTAATTTTTGACAACCATGTCAAAAATAGGAAATCGTCTCTATAGCTAACCTAACTGGTGAATGCGCAGCAGAAAATTTTTAAAACTTTCGCAGTTCTAGTCTATGGACATGTTTACATGATATGGTCATAATAAGAAGCCAAAATAAAATCGCCGTTTTTTTGATGATTTTAGCCTGGGCCTGTCCCTTTAAATTAGGGGGTAGAATGTACTTGAGTCAAAAACATTTGTCTATACAGAGAAATGCTATTGTACAAAATCAAATTAATTATATTTATACATTCAAAATATCAAACAAGGAGCAAATACACATCAGTGATCACTCTGCGATAAGGAGCAATCTTAAAACTGATCTTATCATAACCTACTGAGGGTTTCAAGTTATGAAACCAAATTAAATTGCCCTGAAATTGACCAAACAGTTTATGTAGTTTGTAGATACTTCTGGGAGATTCCATTTTTCTTAAAAAGATATATTTTTCTTTCATTTGAAGCTGGAATTTGGTTTAGTAATTCCAGCTTAAAATGATAAAATATAGTATCAAACAACTCAGCAAGATTTATTTTCCATCTGAAAAGTTATGACAAATCTTAAATTTTCTGGTGGAAATAAGAGAAAGTCAAGTTGTCCGTTGTAGTAGATTTCAGACTCTGCCACGCAAAATTTACCAGTCAAAATAAAGGTGTCTGAAAAATCACTGGCTCAGCTAAAGGTATCCGCCGAGCTTTAACATAAACATAATAAAGAAATCATTTTGTCGACTAGGAAGTAACTATATGTTATTATGCTCTTGAAAAATCCATCAAAACAAAGAGTTTCAGACCTCTTGTTGACATGGTGTGATATGGAATGATACCAATATGCAGACCAGCGTCTGGCCACTGTATAGATTCTACATCAAAGAATATGCGGCTGTTATCAGAAAAATATGTGATTTATAACAACAAGAAATTGAAACTGCCATCTTACGAAGTGGCAGATGTTAACCCACAATAACAAGGACTTTTTCCAGTGTACAGTGACTCGACTGATTGTAGTACTCATTCTGTTTTGGCCGATGTGTAAAGTCTACAAGGATCATGTCTGGAGAATATTGGAAAATTCACCTCATCCCCAGCCGTTACTCAGTTGTTACGATGTAGGAGATAGACTAGTACATCTCTATTCATGTATCTGTGATATTCATTGTATTTGTAGCTATGCAGATTGTTGTGGTTCCTGAGATCATGACTGTTGTGATTGCGAGTGTTGAGATTTATCTGTCGAGCCTTGTATCATTTTCCCCGGCGCTTCCTGTAATTTCTGTATGTCTCGCGGGCCCGGGACCGTTTTCCTTACAGCCACTTGTGATTTCTGCATGTCGGCCAGACACAACTTGTGCTTCAGTATGTTACCATAGTTATCCTCGGCTATCACAGTGACCTCTTGACCTCCCTGACAGAGAGGTACCAGCTCAGCATAACGCAGACGGAATGACTTAGGGGGGTGACTGTGTAGAAACTCCCAGTGGTGAAAAACAACACCGTCAGGCAGAGTACGCAGCTCAATCAACCGTAGTCCAAAATCACTCAGTATGGTAAATCTACAAGAAACGGCAATCACATTAGATCATCACACCTTTAAAGCCCTGAAATATTTCTGTACAAACCATGGAGACCGAAGCTTTTTTTTTCAAATTGAAACCATCATAAATATCTTAGTTGGCTCTTTCCGTTTCATTTGAATACCCATATCCTTTCCACTGCCATAGCTTATTAAACCGGATCGTTTTTGCGGCCCTCTCAGAAACAGTACCATACAGCATAGGCCTGTCACAGCGTACTGGATCGTAGCGAAAAAACGGCCTTCTGACAAGCACCATCGTATGTCGTAGACCTGTCAATAGTTTTCATCCTCATTCCATTTTATTCAGTATTAAAACTATTTTTGCTAAGCTGGTAAATAACGCACACATGTAATCTTTGCTATACAGAGAGTATTTCCCCATTTCTTCCCAGTAAACTTGGCGGCATGCTTCTAACTTATCATGATGTTTACTAATTAGCAATTATAAATGGATAGTTATAAGATTATGTGAAATAAGCTATTTCGTCACTTTTACATGCTTTGAATATTATGACATAGATATTAAATATACCCGATTCTGAACCTGCAACCCTTAGTTTGATGTCTTGTGAAGACATTTTGGTTTCCATAACATTTAATTTTTAATTAATTCTTCACTAATTATCTTGATAATGAACAGGGGGGTCAATAACAGAACATTACACTATGGCTGTTCCACGGCATTTCATCTGGTTATGATTTAATACGCTGTGGCGCTTCTAGCAGTTAAGTTAATAAAGCTATGCCTCAGATGCCCCGTAGCGCTTAATGTGTATCCAGAGTAATGCAGCACAACGGCACAATACGCTACGGCGTTGACATATGCCAACCATTCACAGCGCACACGATACATTGTCCCAATGTTGGTTTAATGCTGGGTCAGCGTCGCTGATGCTGGACCAATATTAATCTAGTAGTATCGTGTTTGCTGGGCACGTTGTCATCTCCGTGTGTATTTTCTCGGCCGTGACATGTTGACTTTTCTGTTATCTTAGTAGGCCTAAATTCCACCATTACGATGTTGGAATTTTTTCCGGTTGATCAGAAGACCTGTTAGGCTGTTAGTATTTTTGTCTTTATTCCGTTTTCTTTATTAGAACAATTCAATTTCCCAATGCGGTAAACAACTCATACTTGTAAAATGAGGTGGTGGAATTGTTATGATGCTCCTTAAACTTTGAATGAATAACGATAATAATGTGGAAAGATGTATTTTCCTGTTCACATTTAACTTGAAACATTCCACAAGAAATACACTCACCCAGAATATTATATATTACACAAAGCCTACGTTGATACGTAACCATTTTTCTCAGAGGACACAGACACCCTTATGATTTTTACTAGGCACCTACAAAAATTAATAAAATTATAGAAATGTTTCCAACATAAAAATATCGTAGTAATGACTATAAATTGGGTTTAGCTTGAATTATGTGCTCATCTGGTTTGTTCTGAACTGATATTTACTTGTGTATTCCATTCATTACTAGACAGTCAGTCGCAGACTGCACTCCCCTGTCTCGTTGTCTGGGCCCGTATTCTCAACCTATATAGTTGGATACCTTGTCAGGAAATATTAGGTTTAAATTATTTAAACTCCTTGCTAATTATCTTAATCGTAGCCATGTGGATTCATGAAAAAAGACTACACTTGGTGCCATACACCATATTACTTTCCCATCAAACGGAATATGTTGGCAAAATACCTTTTCAATGGTGGGCCAGCGTCACAGGCGCTCCAGATGCATTATGTAGAGTAACCCTAGACGCTGTGTAGACGAAAACCCATAGCGTACCAATTCGTTATATCTCACCTCGCACGTCTGCTGTAGCGTAAAAAAACGTAATAGCGGCAGCTGCTCTATACATGAATAAGAGAGATTTTGAGATAAATTACGGATTTTTACGCTATGCGTGAGAGAAGGCCACTTTTTGGATAGGGATTAGAACGCTGTGGTGTGAGTGCGGTATATCATAGTGTGTGTGAGAGGGCCGATTTTTCCATCCGTTTTGATACGCTGTGGTAGAGCTGTGGTATATCTACCCGGCAGTGGAAAGGATATTATGGATCTACATCATTAGAAATATTTTAAATATTTCAGCGCAGGAACAAATTTAGACGTCAGAATTTGACATTTACAGACGACGATCCCCGCACTGTAAAGGTTAAATACTAAGTATGACAATACTTATGACATTTCTCCTGTTCTATTAACAGACCTTTAAATCAATGTTATTGGGAATTAAATTAATGTTTAAAAATTGAGATTTGTTTATTTTTGTTCTCAAATTCAACAAAAATGAATAATTTTCGCCCACTTGAAGTTGTGGGTCGCGCTGGCGAGACACAAGTTCAAGTGGGAGAAAATTTAAATGAGATAACTTGGCGGGTGAACGGTTAATGTACTGTTAGAATAACGAGGATTTCCAAAAATAATAACACAAAATGAAAGAGACTAACAAGGTTATACAAAGTATAACAAAGTTTTACAGAGAGTTAAGACTAAAATAAAAAACACTTTCTGTGACACAAAGCAAATACAATTACCAACAAAATATTGTGAGCCATGTGATCAAATATGCAAAATGAGTTTAAAATAAGCAAGTTTTAAAAATCCTTATATATTTTTATTGTCACCCTGAAAAACGGATTCTAATGCATGAAGGGTACATGCTAAAGCTAAAATGGCCTGGAGCAGACAGCATACTGACCCCTTGAGCTCTGGAATCTTTCCTGTATCCTTTGGATTGGGTCTGTTGAACCATCTGTTGAAATATACAAAAAAAAAAAAAGTTATTGGAAATCATTAGGATTTGCAACATATCTAATTACAGTAACCCAAAAGTTGGTAAAAATGAAAAACCCTCATCCTTCAAATCGCTACATTAAAACATTAAATTTTCAGCCAAATGATCAAATCAAATGCTCAGTTGATCAAATAATTCAATAGTTGAGATGTAAATTTGTCATCATTGGAAATATTTCATGCTTGAAATTGTATTAGCAATTCTAGGTAGAATTGACAAAGAGTCATCGATCACTATTTAGTGCTTTCTAAAATATCACTTGTCCTTTTTCATGTTCGATCTGATCTGGATTAAATCTTGTTTAACAAAAAATATAATACTGTCTCCAATCAGCCAGCTGCAGCAATAGTGTGTGCAGGGCCATCATACTTATAGACACAGGATTTTTCATCAAGC
Source organism: Flabesymbios commensalis (assembly GCA_964017125.1). Taxonomy (NCBI): domain Eukaryota; kingdom Metazoa; phylum Annelida; class Polychaeta; order Terebellida; family Flabelligeridae; genus Flabesymbios; species Flabesymbios commensalis. The sequence continues at coordinate 111,361,435 of OZ024903.1, read as the reverse complement.
AGAAGGACAAGCCCAGTGGAACTAAACTCAACCTTCCCAGATTCTTCATTGTCTCGGCCGATCAGACATGGCCAATTTAGTGCCTTGCTTACTTGTGGAATGCCAGCAGGATGGCTGAGGCACGATACCAATGCGCTCCCCCGTCTTTATATTTCACGTCCTGGAAGCTGAGAGACGGGGGCGAGTTGTCGGGACTGGGAGGAAGTTCCTCCGGATTTGTCAGCGTTACGTTGACGGCAGACACCTGAGATGATGTAGAGTCATTCTTCCCGTCGATATACTGCTTGTGATGCTCTGTTTTCACACTGCTGTCTCTGTTAGTATCTGTGCCACTGTCTGTACCGCTAACATCCACTAGGTCTGTACCGCTACCGTCCACTTGGTCTACGCTACTCGTCTCCGGACCACAGCTGCTGTAGTCTGTATCTCCACAGCTTTCACCACAGCTCTCTGTATGATACGAATCACTGGCATCACAGCTATCACCGCAGCTCTCCCCCTGATATGAGTGATTACTGGCGCTATCAGTCATGTCACCACAGTCACCGCTGACAGCACACATCGCCTGCATGTTCATTGACATAGTCATCCCTTAAACATACAATGTAACATTCTAAATTTTCTTGATAATAACACATTAAAAAAAAAAATTCTGAATAAAAAGGCGATATTTTATATTGGGTATATTATAGAAAATAATATAGAATTATAGGTGTCTTTTGTATCTCTAAACATTTATATTGGTTTGATAGCAATGTCTATGATAGTATATGATAAGTCTATGATAAGATCCCTAGCAGTGTAACACTGATGAATGCTCCCAGGGGAGTTAAAACGGCAAATGAATGAACAGGTCCTATGACAGGGTACAGGTCACAGAAGAGTCTTCAGTTATGATATCAGCCTACAACTCTACATTTACTGGCATAGAGGGTGACATAGAGTAGTTGCGATCAGAAAAATTGATTAGAGAAAATGTATTTTAATACCCTGATGACATCGCAAGGCTCTGACACAGTGACCTCCATTTTTAAATGTAATAGTTCTAATATGATCAGAAGCTTACGCCTGCTGAAAATGACCTAGTTTTCGTAGGCACTTGAAATATTGGTCTCAATTTCATGGCATCCAAGTTTTTTGGTATGTAGTGCGAGTGTTGTTTTTACACAACTGGCTCTGGAAACAAAAAGGCGGTCAGTGTGACTGGGCCTCGCGCAGTGAATGAGTTAGGCGGCCCAGGCATACCGGGTAGTATTTTAATTGCTCACCGCCTTTCTCAGATACCAAATGTTTAATAATTGATTTTAATTGCTCACTGCTTTTTCCAGACGCCACGTGTTTAATAGTTTCTTCAGCACGCTGTGTTCCATCAGGATACGATGTCACCTCAGTAATTGTCTCCGTGCCATTAGAATGACGAGTCGTCGTTCTCCGCGTCTCTGATCCATCATAATTCTTCATCACGGATGTCTGGGACGTCTGCGGAGTCATCCTACGGAACGCCGTCTCCAGCTGTACCACACTCAGCTGAGCATTCTCTGATCCTGAATAGCTGCGGAGGCGAGGGCGGGACAATGGAAAAGGCTTGGTGGATGAGAAGCTGCCAGACTGAAAATAAAACATACTGATGATGAAACTATGCATACATGTAATTCAGATCTTTCAGAGCTTTAACCATGTCCATTTACCGTTAACCACTGAAAAACTTTTATACGAACAATGGAAACCAAAGGGTTTTCATCAAATTGAAATCATCATGAATGTCGTAGTTAGCTCTTTCTGCTTTATTTGAAAACCTACGTTATGGCTTCACGTCCATTATACTTTTTTAAATCTTTCACAAGACAGTTCCCATGCCGGAAGGGTTAAGCTGTAGTTTTACTAACAGGCTAAATCACAATTTTGGGATGAAATGTGTGTTTAACCCATACACTGCTGCATAAAATTTGCAGCATGTGTGGTTTCCCACTAAGTACATTTTTTCTTTAAAAAAACATCTGATGAACAACTGATATTAAAAGTCATTATATTACAAAATCAGTCAGTTAGCTATCTTTAAAGCGCAAATAGAAAGACACCACAAAACAAAAGTAGAAAAAAAAAAATTTAAAACAAAATTTAGATAATTTTTTTTTTTTTTTTTTCCAAGAATTTACTCAGCAACTATAGTCGCCCACAGCAGGCTGCGCTCAGTTTATTTTGGGCAACTATAGTCGCCAATAGCAGTGTAAGGGTTGAACATCAGGATTTGCAACCATGAGTGATTTTCATCACTTGAGGTTGTGGGTCGCTGTAGCAAGACAACTTCAGTGGGTGAAAATTGAAATAAAATTTGAATCAGTTAATTTAGCAGGAAGGGAGTTAAGAGATTGTGGCATTCATTGCTTTATTTCATACCATTTACAGTAACACAATAATATATCTTACAGCTACTCCTCCAACACAAAACTTTCAATTTGAAATTTCAACTGATCTGAAGCTGTGCCGAGCCAATGTTGGCCAAAATTTCAAGTGCATGAAAATTGTATAGCAAGTATTTCTAAAGTTTTTTGTTTTCTGACACACATCACCTTTGAAAGTTGCTATGATAGTCATGATTAGAGCTTAACATTTGTACTGCTGAATTGTTTGTGTCTATTTTTCATTCATTTGAAGCTGTAATTGCTAACGCAATTTCCGACTCTAAATGATATAAAACGATATCTCCCAAATTTGAACTATTTTGTTAACTAAGAAATTCTAGTGGTTTGATGCTTGAAAACATGAGAGGTAAATGGCTATATCCTAAAGACTTAATTTTATTAATACGGCAGCGAGACACAACCTAAAAGTGTGTAAAACAAGTGGGATTTGAATCCTATTAACGGTAATTAGCAACTGGAGGGTGAAGCTACAGAAGGCTTACTTTTGGTCTGCGTATGGGACTTTGTCGTGGACTGTATGGTATAGGACTGGCCAGACGGCTGCCATCGCTGCTGCTGCTGCGGCTGTGACACGTTTGCATGGTAAACACCCTGTACAAGTCATCAAACCCACGAGCCATGATTCCTGTAGGAGTGTGCGCCAGATCAAACGTGTGGCCGAGCTCATGCATGGAAGCTCCCAGACCGGTAGAGTAATTAGCCCAATAAAACTCCCTACAAGAAATAAGTAATGATTAGACAGAAATAAACATGTTTGTTTCACTCCTAGAGCTATTTTTTTTATTTAAGAGATACTTTATTTTTAACAACTGTTTATCAGGTGGTTATAGAGGCCAAAAACAGAATAGTAGACATCAGTGTTCTATGGGTTAAAACACAAAATGGCTACTGTAGTGTATCGTACATCAGTACTCTAGGGGTTAAAAGATATTACAAGCTCTGACACCTAAATGGTTCATACTGATTGCTAGAATTTTCAGACCGGCGGTCGGCTCTAGGGTGGCATCAAATCGAAATGGTTTGTGAACTGACATAGTGAGATCAGGTCTAAAAGAGTAATAGCACCCTGATTTTAATTCTGTTTCAATACAGGGCCTAAAAAAAAGATTGTTTGTTTCTGATTTCCGACCGACCTTATTAAATGGATTTCCCCCCCAAAAAAAATAAAAAATTTTTAGGAGATCCATAAGTTAAGGGAGGAGTTTACTGGCTGTAGTCAAAGTAACTAAAACACGATAAGAAAAGGAGAGGGAGGGTCAAAAAGCATCCAAAAAATAAAAAATTGTGACGTAATGTACAGATAAGACATGCATGGAAGTGAATTTGGCGCAAAATAAAATGAAAAAAAATTCTTACCTACTGATTGGTTGAAGTGACAATAAATAAAATAAAAAATAAAATAAATTTCCCACCTACCCACTGGGTGAAATGACAAAAATCGGAAACAAACATATATTCTTTTTGGCCCAAGGTGAATAACATGAATAAAATGCCCTGATTTACTAACATGCATTAATTAGTATAATATCTAAAATTGAAGTTCAATGTCTTTATTCTCATGGCTTATCACACTTTGTATTTAAAGAAATTAAATTCAGAAGGTGATTAAATCACAATTAGAAGAATAGTTGTTGTCATAATCGTTCAACTGTCCAGCCTTATACACAGCTGAAAACAGTCATCCGTGAATCTTACTCTATTTTTTTCTTATACAGACCTGTAAGCGCTGTCGTCCATGAATCGAGCCCTGTCTATCTTGCGCTTGTCAGTAAACCTCGGAATAACTTGTTCTAATTGTTCAGCCCAGCAATGCATGTTCCCCGTTCCAAATAGCGCTAAACCTCCACCTCCTGGCAAGCAACAGACTCATATTGAAATTTACCTTAGAATAAATCAGTGTCATACATTTGGGATATTTTTACACTGTTTAAGTGCTACAAAACACAAAAATATCACTATAGTCCACAGAGAAAGATTTAAGGCCAAATGTTCTCCGGCCATCCAGGCCACTGAAATTTATGATGCACCGACCCTGAGACAAAATCAAACAAAGAATTTTTTTTAAATCAATGTATTCTAAGTGCATTCTGAGGCACTTTGAAACTGAAATTAGAGAAATACATAGCTAGGCTTCTTTTTGATTCTGGATGATCATCGTCTCGCTGGATCATTGCTAGGGTGTCAATTACCGACCCTAGATACAAATTACCGGTCTTGGGTCGGCTTTAAATTCTTTAAAGGTCTACATCGGTGCTCCTGGGTATACTAATGAGGGTTACTATTCAATTGACTTTAAAAAGTTGTCACTATTGACAGACAAGTGTTTTTTCAAAAAGTCTGGCCTAAGTGTGCCTTTAATCATTCTAGCTTACCGAGCGCTGCATGCCCTTTGGTAAAGTTGATCACGTCTGTATGGCTCTTTGGCAGTCTACCATCGGGAGGATCATACTGTGTGAACGACATAAAAGCAAACCATTTACACTGCTCCTTGTGTCTAAACTGTTTACTAGACATCAGATCTCTGGCAAAGGTCATCCAGAGGTCGCCCGCTTCTGTTGAGCGGGCTTGTTTTAATGTTAAGTGTGTGCGGTAGACATGACACGCTGGCTGCGCCGGGTAGAGATCGGTCTCCAGAGCAAACGTCCGGTCTCCAAGACCATGCTCCCTCATCTTCTCAGCCGTAAACGTCTGCAGCAGACGAGACGATAAACCTATACGATTCTTGGCGCTCTCTAGTGAGTTCGGCTCTCCTTCCGGTGCTTGGAATTCTCCTGAGTCATCCCTACAGACTATATACACAGGTCGCACAAAACGAGAAAATTTAGCTGGTTGAAAATAGAGAACAAGTTCAAATTCCTCATCAAAATAGCTCAGGATGATATTATTCTCCCCTGGTATAAGTTGAACTAAAGCCTTGAAGTTGCCATTCAGAACTGGCCAGGAAATAATTGATCCGTATTTTTCAGAAGTAGGATTGGAAACTTTTATTGAACTTTGTGCCAACGGTGGCAGCACCTCACCCACAAGCAAGGGTAGAGAGTAGGCCAAAGTGGCTCCAGATTGCACGTTCAGAAGCTGTATTGCCATGGTTACAGTATCCCATCAATCATCATCTGTATGAGATGCTCATTCTGAAGCTGCATACATCTGAAGCAGAGACATAGATCACCTATTATACATATCTGTCATATAATCAACAAAGGACGAGGAGGAGGAGTGATGAACTCAATATATCGAGTTATCAACTATTACAAAAGCCGAACATGAACTATGTATGCTATGGCTATGCACAGCACATTAACCACCATTCATGGATGAACATCACATTTTGCACTTGTAAGCGTAGATCTCAGCATGCGGAGAAACCACCACAGTGGCATATCTTCACATTGAATTTACAACCACTTTGATGTCTAGCTCACTGAACTGACCTACATATAATAAAAACTATACATATGTCTGTTTTGTTTCGAAATAAATATTATTATCATATATATTTCATTCAGTAATTACTTAATTATTGCAATGATGTGTATATGTAATATTATTTTATATTTTAATTTGGGAATTATCAACATCATCATGATTACTGTAATAAAAAGGTTTTACACAGTATGCTTTGAAATCACACATGTGCCATCTTAAATTTACAGCCAATTGTAGTGGGGTCCAAAACCATGATTCCGTGACCAGCCTTCGGCAAGTAAGGTTTGACGATTGTTTCAGGTAGCCTTGAGTATTTGTCACTATAGCATATCCCCTACAAGGTTGGCCTACCTGTTCGGCCCCCGGTGACAGATTAGGTGTGCTGTGACAGAGAAAGGTGAGTATAAAACAAGTAACAACATGTTTGATTGATATCGGTATTTTATTACATTATTTTATTTACAAATTCAATAAAATTGATCAGCAGATGTGATGATTGAATATCAATAGACATATTGCAGGGTTCCCCACAGAAAAAAAATCATCCGGTCGTTATCTTAAAAATCTTAACTTAGCGCGCGCGAACAGCATAATAAAATATTTACTGTTGCACGCGCGCGCGCGATAAAAATATTAAAGTTTTTTTTCATTTGTGTTGTTTGCCTGACTGTCTGTGTGCCGTCACCATACTCCAGCATACCCAGCATACGTCAGAGTTATGTAATTTTGATTGAATTTGAGTGGAATGGTCTAAAAGTGTCTGAAGTTGATAGTTTGGAAAATAGAAAGTTCCTAGAAGAGTCTCATCTTAATTTGTGAAAATAAGAAAGTTCACTTTTTCTGAATTGTCTGTCTGTTATTTTGTCTTGTTGATTTGATGGTTTGTAAGTTGTGTATTTGAGTGTAGGCCTATGCATGTTTTCTTGGTGTTTTATGGGTTTTTGGTGAGAGTTATTATTCTGTTATTGATAAGTGTTGTTGTGTATGCCTGACAAAGTTTGTGAGTAATTGGTATCACTCACTCACCAACGCGGTGACACTTTGGTGAGTGACAACGAACGTGTCATGGTGCCTGGCAATGCTAGAATTGTTGGCCCGTCCGCCAGCGCTGCTAGCGCTGGACTGACATTGGCACAGCGGTGGACTGGCCACCCTGTGACAGCACTTTCTACACTAGTTGTTAGCGCTGCTTCTGCCAGGCGTAGGCCTACAACTATGTTATGTAGCATACAGCACATGACGGGTGGCCCAGAGGTGGGGGGATTATGGGGGGGGGGGGGGTGGCAGCACGTATCTTGTCTTACATGTACACGCTGATCGCTAAACCAACACAGTAAGACACTGGCGACGGGAATATTAGCTAATCTACCAGCTGGATAACAGCTAGATGTGACCTATTACATGCTGGTCGGCATAAAATTCATCCGGTCGGCATGCCGGCATTTCTGGCACTGTGGGGAACCCTGCATATTGTTTATTTATTGTTTATATTGTCTATATCACTGGAGCTGTTTTTGTATTGTTTATATATATTGTTTATATCACAGGACCCCACAGAGCTGCACAAGCATGGAGAAGGTTGGATGTTGTCTTGTTTCCTTCCAAGTACAGTAGAACCTGCTATGAGCAGCCACCCTTGTGACACAGGAAAAGTGGCCTTTTAAGGCAGGTGGCTGCTCATAGGAGGTTCATTTATATAGGGAATGCCATTTTGGGTAATGGCCAAGTGGCCTCCCATAGGAGGTCGGCTGCTCATAAGAGTGACAGCTCATAGCAGGTTCTACTGTACTCGTCCCACAGCTTGAAAATTCTCCCCTGCACAACTTCAAGCAGCTGAAAATTAGCCATAATCGTTTAATTTGAGCACAAATATTTGCAAATCTTGGTGTTTCTTCCCCAATAAGAGTGATCTGGTTGACTAATAAAACAGATTTAAAATGGCAACAGTCATGATCAGCAGGATAAGGGTTAATACAATTTTGCTTCGTTCCTTGATTCACAGCGTTCCCTGATTTTTAAGTAGGCCCAGGCCCACGGCTACATTAGACCTTCAATATCTATCATAACATCCAACATCAGACGTACAATAGCAATGGCTGATCGACGGGAAAGGGGGGGAGGGGGGTTTAAACCCCCCCCTCATAAAAAAATCATCACCTTATTTAGGGCTTTCCTTATGATTTGGTGATATACTGAGTGAGCAACAGTGCCAAATATGCTTCAGATTGCATGAGAAAGCCTTTGGAAATCAAAAATTTTTGTAAAATTTCGAACCCGCAATAAAAGACATATTTTTCTGTTTGTTTGTTTTTTTTTGCTCACTATTACTGATAGAAATGAAGCTAACATTGTAGAATTTAAAAAGTAATTTGCTTTGAATGGCACTTTTATCACCTTTTCTGGGGGTTCCCATCATTAGATTTCTCGCAATTATTAAAAATAGTGGCAGGTCTCGCCTTAATTACATAATTGTTGCAACAAGTGCTTGAAGAGGTAAGTGGAACAGGCATGCTGTGGCCCCTTCTGATAAATTTTTTTACGCAGCTGCAATTTTTTAAATTTATGTAAAAAATTCAAAAAATGAAAAATGTGGGAATCTCGAAGAATTGAGATACCTGGGGAAGGCTGCATTAGTTTGCCCATGGAAAAACCTGGGTGAAGTTTTGTTTGCCAACCCCGCACTTCCTCATGGGGCGCACCAAGGGTAAAAATGGCAGTTTCATGGCTATAAGGATGAGAATCCATCAAAATTTTTCTTCTTCCATGACCCCCCGTAGACTTAAAAAAAAAAAAAAAAACTGGGCCAGAGGCTATGCCCAAATTTCTGATTGTTATGTGATATATTTGCTTTGTTAAAGTATTACGGGGCACTCATTAGGTGCCCTAATACATGTATCTTAAAACCTGATATATACGGATAGCACATCTCAGTAATTTTATTCAGTTGCTTCAAAAAGTTCAAGGGTCTGGGTGATGTTTCGGCTTCTGTATCCCTGCCGGAATTTGAACAAGAGCACACTCGATAATAGCCCGCCGCCGAATTATGATAAAGAAAGTAAAGACGAATGTCATTACGTAAATAACAACCCAAGATATAAATAGTATGTTAAATAAGATAGATACATGTATAATATGATATACTATATAATACTTGCATAGACTACAAGAAGATCTATAAAAAACCAGCCGCTTTTCAAGTTATCGCGCCCACAAGGTCATATTATGGACGTAAAATAAATGTGAAAAATCGCAATAAGTCGACCATTTTGATTTTTTTACCGGCCATTATTGAGCTTGTCCAAGAACTGCTTATTAGTAACATGCATAACAAACTTGAAGAGGATACTTGTGAAAATGTTGAAGTTATCGCGCCTACAAGGTCAAATTATTGACGTAAAATGAGAAAAATCGCAATAAATCGGCCATTTTGAATTTTTTTTCAGCCATTATTGAACTTGTCCAAGAACTACTTATTAGTAACATGCATAACAAATTTGAAGAGGATATGTGGAAAACTTTTCAAGTTATCGCGCCCACAATGTCAAATTATTGACGTAAAATGAGAAAAATCGCAATAAATCGGCCATTTTTTTTTTTCGGCCATTATTGAACTTGTCCAAGAACTACTTATTAGTAACATGCATAACAAATTTGAAAAGGATACGTGGAAAACATTTCAAGTTATCGCGCCCACAAGGTCAAATTATTGACGTAAAATGTGAAAAATCGCAATAAATCGGCCATTTTTTTTTTTTCCGGCCATTATTGAACTTGTCCGAGAACTGGTCATTAGTAACATGCATAACAAATTTGAAAAGGATACGTGAAAAACTTTTCAAGTTATCGCGCCCACAAGGTCAAAATAATTGACGTAAAAGGTGAAAAATCGCAATAAGTCGGCCATTTAAAAAAAATTTTCAGCCATTATAGAACTTGTCCGAGAAGTGGTCATTAGTAACATGCAAAACAAATTTGGGAAGGAAACATGAAAAACTTTTCAAGTTATCGCGCCCACAAGTAAATGTTAACGCCGACGCCGCCGAACTTCAATTGCAATAGCCCACCTTTTTTTAATTAAAATTAAAAGGCGGGCTAAAAATTAAGGTCATCACAGCTTTTGGATGTTTTTATAATTAGCTCAGATTTTGATCTGGCACAGCATGCATTGTTCTTGCTCCGTGAAAACTGGAAAGTGGTCAAATATTTATATTAAAAGGCTCAGCATAATTTTATTGGACAATTTTAAAATGTATTGAATCTACTACCTATAGTTGCAGTCAACTTCCACCAGCGTTGGGTGTTTTTCGCCGATTTCTCAATCAATTCTTGATCAATTTACATAAAATTTTGCAAGCACTCTTTGCAACTATTCCGGTGCCTACCCAGAAAATTTCGTGAAATTTGAGTTAGTATTCCAAAAGTTAGACTATTTGACATGTAGGCCTAGTAGAATTTCGAGATTAAAGCTGAATGAAATAAATGGGTTTATGAAGGAGCGTCATAATTCAAAATTACTACATGTCAAATGGTCTAACTTTTAAACTACATAATATTTTAACTTTTAAACTACATAATATTTTTTCTTGAAATTTTCAGGGAAATTGCCGTAAGACTAGAAAATAATGCTTGTCAAATTTCATCAATTCATGACAATCTGATGAAAATTGCGTGAGTAATTAACGAAAAGCATGCAACGCAAAAGTGACAAATATAAAGTGACTTTTACTATAGTGTAAGTTTACCGTTAGTACGTGACTCCTGTTAGTGTTAACATTATAACCGCCGTCAGATTAACTTGTATCGCATGTTTTTCGCCGATTTCTCAGTCAATTCTCAATCGATTTTGACGAAATTTGGCAAGGACTATGTTCGAGTCACGCGGCAACCACTGTAAAATTTTCATAAAAAAATATTATGTAGTTCAAAAGTTAGACCATTTGACATGTAGTAAATTTGAAATTACGACGTCCCTCTATAAACCCATTAAACTGGTTAAATTAAAGTTTGTTTTTAGCCCTGAATTGCATCACATGCCACATGGTCTAACTGTTTAGCTAAACATTATTTTCCGATGAAAATTTCACGGTAGTCGCCGAGTGACTCGCAAATAGTCCATACAAAATTTCATGAAAATCGTCGGAGAATTGACTGAGAAATCGGCAAAAACATGCGATACAAGTTAATCTGACGGCGGGTATAGGCCTAACCATGCTAACGTTACTGTTTCTGTTAGGCGTTACGAAATCAAATAGAAAAGTTTTTCTTTTTTTGCCGCCAGTCTGCTCTGCATCTTGAATGAAAATCCTTGAAAAAAAATTATTAAAAAAACTGTGGCCTAAGGGGTCGACCACGGCAATGTGATTGCCAGCACTGGTCAGTTTGTCACGGTTTCTAGACACTTCGTACCATGTCCACTTCGTAATCTACCACTTCGTACCAGAAAGCTACCAGCTCCTACCATCGTACCTACCACTTCTTACCAGAAAAATATATATGATTTTCTTCTTAATCGGTAGACGAGTTTGTTAAGCTATATGCAATATATGTATATGTATGGATTACATTCTGCATATAGCAATTATTCAGAATAATCAGAAATAAATATATGTCTTTGTCTTAATTATTTAGACAGGTTTCTTATGCTATATATGTATTTCTCGATGTTATGTATTTCTGTGTGTATTTCAATATACATGATATATTGCATAAATACTTTATTTAGTAGCCTACATCATATAAATTAGGACTTTTTCAAGATAATATATTTTTTACATCGGATTTGATGATCGATTACTAGGTCTACACGATTACTACAGGTAGGCCTGCTGAGTGTCCCCTGTGCAAGCCGATGACAGCGTCAGCTATCACTCACAACACCAATGGCTCGGAGCTAATCCCTAACAGGTAGGGTCTCAGTTAGAGTAATTCACAACTCACCTTCGCAAGATGATATACGACAGCTTAACTCGTCAACTGCTAAATTAAATATTTTAAATGTTCACCCACTTAAAGTTGTGTCTTGCTACCGCAACCCACAACTTCAAGTGGGTGAAAATTACAATAGTAGTTTAAGGGTTTTAGGCTGTCACTTACCTCCACGTGCACTAACTCTACAACAGTTTATTATATAAAGTTGAATAAACCACAAAAAAAGATAACATGTCTTACTTTATTATGAAACAGCTTATAATTATGAAATCGTAATCGAAGTGATAAAGCGCAAGCTTGATAAATGTTTATAATTTACTGTTTGGTAAATATTGTACGTAGCGCCTAAATAATTTCAACAAGGAGACATATTATACTCATAATCAGTTGATAATATGCTCCTTACTAGCTGATAGCAGAAAAACTGTATCAAAATAGAAATGTTATTTAAAAAAATGTCAGACGCACTGTATTTGGCTCTAGAACGTCAACAGTCTAATCCCATTACTATAATCAGTGCAGGTGTTTGCGCTAATTGCCACAGGCATTGTTAGGAAAACACACCTTTGCATCGTTTAAGCTGTTAATTCTCGCACGGCTGGCACCCCTTGGATATGTAGAGAGAGATCGATTTAGAGGGCTAATTAATTAATCAATTTGAAAATAGAATTTAGCATACATCACCAGATGAGCTCGGCACCCATCCATCTTTAATCATTTTCACATCACGTTTAAGCCGTTAGTTCTCCCCGATAATCATGTGTTATAAATTATAATAAAACGTTTTTAAAGTAGGCCTTCAACATGCTGAACATTAGTGTTAGGTAGAGGTGGTACGAACTGGTAGGTAGAGGTGGTACGAACTGGTAGGTCTATTATTTTTTGTGGTACGAAGTGGTAGGTTACGAAGTGGACATGGTACGAAGTGACCTGCTACCTTTGTCACCACTGGACTGGTCACTGCCACTGGACAGTCAAACTGCAGTGACTTGAGGGGACGTGCTCGGTGCTGTGCCTGCGGTGGCAGACGTCACCTTCGACTTCTGGCGACCTAAATCAGACAGCTAAGCCATTAACAGGCAGTATTTCCATTTGCAATCGTTCACCTATCTACCTTCTGTGAGAATATGTGCATATAAACATGTGCACTGTTTTGATACAATCAATTAATGCGGAATTTCTGATGCTTCATCGATCTCTGCTGCTACAAAAACAAAATTATGACCTGATAATATGACCTGACCCAAATACACGCGCACTAGCATAATTGAATCGGCACTGTGTGATTCTACATCAGAATATTTCGGCCAAAAGCATTCTCGGAGAGCAGGAAGCCACTACATGCACTATGGCTACGTGTATTATGTGTAGGCTACCCAGCAAACACAAAAATTGTATAAGTTAACATATTTTGCACAACGACAGGGTACAACGCCCGATCAACGTCGATTGCACAAATGTTACACAAAATGAAATGTTTTGTGTTTGCTCATAATGACTGCACAGTCTGCACTAGATGAGGCACCTGTCTGGCACTTCGTTCCAGATGGGGAACTGGGTGTAGTTTATATATAGACTCCAGAAATTTAAACAAAATGGCCGCCGCTTATACTGTTCATACCAGCTCTATACGAATTTTCATTTGTTATAAATATTTTCCTGACGCGACAGTCAGATGAGGGTGTGCAGACATCACACTGGTGCCTCGCCTGTTTTTTTCAATACGCAGCTTGTCAACCGGGGGCGGAACCGGTTGACAATGTTGGCTCAGTGTTTCTGATCTGTCGTCATGTCGTCAGAATTGACGACAAACTTCCCCCTCTGACGAAAAATTATTCCATTCTGACGACAATGATATATCAAGAAAAAAATTAAGGAAAAAAGATTTTTTTCAGAGCTTGAAATGTACCTTTAGATATCACTAAAAGACACCTAAAGCCTTCTCTGAAACAAAAAAAATCCCTGTGGGGCATGCCCCCGGAGCCCCTGGAGTTGCGATTGCCTTCTACAGCCTCTCGCCGGAAGCCGCGCCTGCGTGCTGACTCCAACACCTGGTTTGGAGTCAGAATCTTCATATTGTCTGACTCCAACTTTTTTCAGAGTCAGAAACACTGTGACTGACTATGACTGCACATGCAGTGTCTTTTTCTTCATTATGGTACAGATGTGACATTGTCGTACATGGCCTGGTCAGCGGGGGAGGTGTTTGCTGGGTAGGCTATAGGCCTACATGTTCTTGAATATCAAATATTACTAAGAACTAAGAACAGTGGTAAGTTCCATATCAATCATCTTGATCAATTGATCGATATATTGGGAATGGTCAAGACTTAACAATGAACTTTGAATGATTCACAAAGAAAATGTGGTGTTGACTTTAAATAAGAACAATCAATCAATTACTTAAAGCTTTTTTATAGAATCAAAGCCCACTTAAAGATACGTTGATTTTTCAACACAAAAACATCACAAAGAAAAAAAAAGACAAAGTACCCGGTAACATATTGTTTTGACCACACATGCATGCGCAAGATCAAATGACCTTATAACTAATAAAAACAAACGGAAAAAATGATAGGCCTAGACTACATATTACATTGAAATGCAATTTTGAATTAGTTGCCGTGATGTAGTTTCTGTTTAATTCATAACAAAAAAATCATTAAGTTTCAACCAAAATGTCGAAATTGTAGTGCGGAAATCTAATAGGCCTAAACTGGTATGTCGAGGTCCACTGAGTTTGACTTTAAAAAAATCGATTATATAGGCCTATAGTATCTGGAGGTAAAAAACTTAAAGACATGTTTCCACAGATGTTCAGTTGTCAGTCTATAACTTTTCTAAAAACGTTTTTTAAACGCACTCAAGTGGACAAGTATTGTGTTTTCACCATTTTCCTCGTGTCAAAAAGACGCCTGTATGACGGATTATTCTGACGATGTGTTTAAAATGTCTTTAACAGGTTCCATATGTAGGTGTAATACTGAGGCGTACCTTTCCCTTACGTTTGTATGACGTCACATTCAGATGACGCATCCTTCAAATTACTTTTTAACCATAACTTTATTATTGGATTTTACCTCACCGACACGTCTGGATGACAGCACACGTTTCCCGTATGCCTGACAGACGTTTGGGCCGTTACAAAATACGAATACAGTTCAAATACGAATACAGTTTGTATTGCATTTGATCCCCCCCCCCCCCGCTTAATACAAAAGGACAGGACAAGATCAATTTGGTACCAAACTCATTCCGTTTCTGATACAAAATTGGTAATCTACGTATATAAATATATCTAGCTTATTAATATTATGCATTTTTTATATATCAGAACACAAAAAAGTGCACATAAAAAAAGCAAAACGGCAATACGAAAGGGACAGTCAACCACCCTTCTACCAATGCAAACAGCGTTCATATTTAGGAACATTGCGACCTTTTACGGCAGCCCATTTAAAAATTGTATGACGTATATATATGTATGTATGTTTTTGTGACGTTTTTAAAAAACCTTTAACACGTCTTAGAGTACAAATTAGTTTGGCGGAAAAGTTTCTCTGACATCTGGAACACGTTTGCGTGACGTGATGATGAAACATTCTGAAGTGTCTGAAACGCTCTTTAACAAGATATCATTGCTGCCCACATGTTCCACGTATTTAGAATACGTGTGGAAGACGTATTATCTTGGTCTCGTGCTTTAAGGGTCCTAAATACATTTTAATGGGCAGCTGTTATGGTTGTTCACGTTTTCTTCGCGTCTGGAAAACGTTTTATGTCGTTTTTAAAACGTCTTTGACACGTTTAAGGAAGCTAGTGGTAATAACTGACAGCGTCTGGCATAGGTTTCTATGACGTCATAACATAGCGGCATGACTAACACAATCTAACAACGTTCTTATGACAGTGTGTCACGTGTTAGTATATGTTACCGACATGGCAGAAAACTTATGGATAAGTATAATTTGGGTGACTTGCTTTAAATTTCCAGAACACGTTAAAAGGACCAGTTGTTATTACTAGCCAATGTTGCCCTGATGCCTGGAACACGTTTGGATAGCGTCATTTTTATGACGTTTTAAAACGTTTTAACAACTTTAAAAAACAAGTGGTATCAGCTGCTATCATTGCCCTCACGTAGGCTACACGTTTGTATGACGTCACAATATTGTGGCGTGTCTAAAACGTCTTGAACACATCCCAATTGACGTGTGATTTCCGTCCAAGTTTTCTGGAGCACGTATCTATTTGCTACTAAGTTTCTAATTTCCACTTTAACGCTTCAGAATACACTTCTCACATGTCAATAGTTCATTCTTAAGAGCCTGGGCAAGGAGTGCATGTTTTAACACATTTTAAAGCGTCATATTAGTGATTGTGTTTTGTCGTGATGTTGGATTCATTGATCATACAACAGTTGAGCCATCATTTCAATGCGATATAGCTCATTTGATGCTGTAGTTGAAGAAATATGTTTTATTCGTGTTTTACTTCAACAACCCTATTTTCATGTGTTTATTGAGATTTCATTGCAACATTATAGTGAGTGTAACGATCTGGAATCGTTGCTCTAAGTTATACTAGCTGCTAATAAACATAATTATGTGATTGTTACAATGTACAAATCAGTGCTGAGCCTCACTAATTGTACTATTATAAGGATAACATCGTCTTATGTTTTCAAGGGATAAAATGTGCTTATTTCGACATTAAGGTGGCGGTTTCACTACTTTTGGCAATAGGGAACATTTGAGGAGTAAAATAATAAATTAGCTTTTTCAAATATGTTACGTGGTTAATTGTAAAAAAAAACTGTTTTGAAAAATAATACATTCTAAATATATGAAAAAAGGTGTTTTAAGTCATCTTTATAGATCTTGTCATTCTTTGATCATCAACATGTTACTATTTTCATTAGTTTTCCTATCTAGGATGTGGTATCATATCAGCGTGGGACCTTTATTTATCAATGTTGTTTCGATGATAATTTTTAAAAAATAATAGTATTTGAATTCCAAGATTAATTCAACATAAATTATATCTAATAATAATAAAGAAGCCTCAACTCATCAACGAGTTTGTTTTATAATATAAATGAGTCATAGTATTTTACATACACAGAAATTGAGAACCACTATGCGGTTTTAGATGGAAGTTTTTATTCAATGAATAATAATAATATTGAACTTTCTACAATTTTTCTTTTCTTTCATAATTTTGCTACTCTGAAGAATGACTTAATTTCCGACACCTAGTGGTTTTAGAACAAAACTTTTCATGGAGCCGTTTTAATAATAACGATATCATTTTTTTCATTTGTCACCCAACAATTTTTCAATTAGAATGTGAAATAAAATTCAAAATAAAATAAGCTCTAATGGACACCATAATTATTTTTTCGTCCAGCTTTAAACAAATTAATAAAAGTTAAAAAAAAACATTTCCACGTGACAAGGGTTAACCCTTTAAACCCTCACGATGCATCAAAGCATAATTTTGCTACTCTGAAGAATGACTTAATTTCCTACACCTAGTGGTTTTAGAACAAAACTTTTCATGGAGCCGTTTTAATAATAACGATATCATTTTTTTCATTTGTCACCCAACAATTTTTCAATTAGAAGGTGAAATAAAATTAAAAATAAAATAAGCTCTAATGGACACCATAATTATTTTTGAATATATAGTGTTTAAAGCCTACCTGAAATGACGTGTCACATCGTCAGTTGGTCCCGTTTAAAGAATGATACATACAAGACTTCATATAGCATCAGATCAAAAACTTTTGCTGCTGAGACCGTATATATATATGTAGTTTCAAGCAATATTCATAACACATAAAAGTCCACTGAAATAGACAGATCAGTTTGTATTGGATACATCTTTAATCTAATAATTCAATTAATTCAAATAATTTTAGCTTTAACAAATATGTTACGTGGTTAATTGTAAAAAAAACTGTTTTGAAAAATAATACATTCTAAATATATGAGAAAAGGTGTTTCAAGTCATCTTTATAGATCTTGTCATTCTTTGATCATCAACATGTTACTATTTTCATTAGTTTTCCTATCTAGGATGTGGTATCATATCAGCGTGGGACCTTTATTTATCAATGTTGTTTCGATGATAATTTTTAAAAAATAATAGTATTTGAATTCCAAGATTAATTCAACATAAATTATATGTAATAATATTAAAGAAGCCTCAACTCATCAACGAGTTTGTTTTATAATATAAATGAGTCATAGTATTTTACATACACAGAAATTGGGAACCACTATGCGGTTTTAGATGGAAGTTTTTATTCAATGAATAATAATAATATTGAACTTTCTACAATTTTTCTTTTCTTTCATAATTTTTCTACTCTGAAGAATGACTTAATTTCCGACACCTAGTGGTTTTAGAACAAAACTTTTCATGGAGCCGTTTTAATAATAACGATATCATTTTTTTCATTTGTCACCCAACAATTTTTCAATTAGAATGTGAGATAAAATTCAAAATAAAATAAGCTCTAATGAACACCATAATAATTTTTTCGTCCAGCTTTAAACAAATTAAAAAAAGTTTAAAAAAACATTTCCACGTGACAAGGGTTAACCCTTTAAACCCTCACGATGCATCAAAGCATAATTTTGCTACTCTGAAGAATGACTTAATTTCCTACACCTAGTGGTTTTAGAACAAAACTTTTCATGGAGCCGTTTTAATAATAACGATATCATTTTTTTTCATTTGTCACCCAACAATTTTTCAATTAGAATGTGAAATAAAATTAAAAATAAAATAAGCTCTAATGGACACCATAATTATTTTTGAATATATAGTGTTTAAAGCCTACCTGAAATGACGTGTCACATCGTCAGTTGGTCCCGTTTAAGGAATGATACATACAAGACTTCATATAGCATCAGATCAAAAACTTTTGCTGCTGAGACCGTATATATATATGTAGTTTCAAGCAATATTCATAACAAATAAAAGTCCACTGAAATAGACAGATCAGTTTGTATTGGATACATCTTTAATCTAATAATTCAATTAATTCAAATAATTTTTTTTTTCATGCATATAATGTGTTTTCGTCCAGCTTTAAACAAATTAAAAAAAGTTTAAAAAAACATTTCCACGTGACAAGGGTTAACCCTTTAAACCCTCACGATGCATCAAAGCATAATTTTGCTACTCTGAAGAATGACTTAATTTCCTACACCTAGTGGTTTTAGAACAAAACTTTTCATGGAGCCGTTTTAATAATAACGATATCATTTTTTTCATTTGTCACCCACTTCAAGTCATTTTCATCCACTACAAGTGAAGAATTGCGACAACAATTCGCGGCTTGTAGTGGATGAAGATGACAATGTTAAAATCAATTACATTCTGTATTGTTCCAATTGGTAAATAAAAATATGGTTATACTAAATTCAGGCGTGAAAGGGTTAAACTATATGTGTGCAACATATGTACTATTGTTCTTTTTGTATCTCTACCCCCCCCCCCCCCTGCAGTAAATATCAGACATGATATTTATATTGTTGCTAATTTCGCACACAGTGCCAACATTGAACCACTATATATATAAGCGATTATGGATTTTTAGCTATAATATTTATGTTTTCATCTTATATCGATCCACGACGCAGTAAGTCAGTCAGAGCAGATGTGTAGTTAAAGCTAACACTTACAGGCCTACATCCCTGAAAACAATAGAATTACATTTTTACCCACTTCAATATGTGTCTCGCTACGTCGACCCACAACTTCAAATGAATAAATGGGTAAAAATTCATAGAAAGATGACAGATATAATTAATAGTGACGCTGATAAATATGTTTATGCATATACTATCCCGTCTATACTAGTATTTAAACTTCAGATTATCTCCCTTTATAATTGCTATGACCAAAGATAATATTTAGATATATATGATCATTTTCTTAGGATAACTCAAGCCATGATTTTATTGGAAAATTGTGAATTACGTGAACCGTATCCAAACCTTACCTTGGACCAGATTCTCGTTTTTGTGTAATAATTCTTTTTGAATACACATTAAAAGCAACATTACTTTCTGTCCATTCAGTGTGCCGAATTTTTGTTTCACTAAATCATCTACCCCTTCTATATACTATATAGGCCTCCTATTATACTCTCCCGGGATACTAATAAGCCCGGTTTGCGATACAATTAAGGTGCACAAGACATATCAGAAACATTCCAGCACAAACTAGCATAACATACCCTAGGCCTATAAGAGCGAGCTACGCTTTTAAGAATTTCCCTAAACTGGTCTTATTAACCCTTTCAGTGCGGGGACCGTCTTTAGATGTTAGAATCTGAGTCTGTAGACATCAGATTCTGACGTCAATAGATGTCTGATTATGACGTCTAAATTCGGTCCCCGCACTGAAAGAATTTATAATGGTTGTTTGTACCCATAACATAGGTATGCAATGAACAGGAAAAAGCTAACTTAGACATATATGATGATTCCAAATCCAGGGTTTATACAAAAATATTTCATGGTTAAGTTTTCCTGAGCATGTTAACTCCAATACGTGTTTAGTTTATAACATATTCACCAGGTGGTGCTCTGTAACGCGCGCGGTGAGTTATCTTATTTAAATTTCACTCACTGAAGTTGTCAGGCCACCAAAAACTTCAAATGGGGAAAATGACAAATTTGCTTTTTATTTGATAACAAACATTTGCAAATATTGATGTTTTTTTCATTTCCAATGAGAGTGATTTTACTTGTTTATAATGCAGATTAAAGACTTAGTGGGACGGCTGAGTGTTAATTTAGGGTTGAACCTTGCACTTTGGGTTAACCCTTTCAGCCCTCACGATGCATTACAAGCATCATTTTACATTGCTGAAAACAGACTTAATTTTCCTATTACCAAGGGTTTTAGAATGAAAATTTCCAGCAAACTGGTTAAACAATACATAGCAATTTTCTTTAATTTTTCACCCACATCAAATCATCTTCATCCACTACAAGTCGAGAATTGCGACAGCAATTCGCGGCTTGTAGTGGATGAAAATGACAATGGTATATTCAGGTCTGAAAGGGTTAATTAAAGACTTGGTGGGACAGCTAAGTGTTCATTTAGGGTTGAACCTTGCACTTTGGGTTAAAAGCATGACATTTTTACTGAGTGGTCAGTGATATAGTGGGATCATTTTCTGATATATAGAACACCTTTGTCAGTCTTCCGTGAAGCTTGTAATAATGGAAAACGTACCCCCCCCCCCCCCCCCCCAACTAAATTGACGTAGGGGAAATGGCCAACAACACTGTTTTATGTCAAGTCAATGCAATCAAATATGTTCGAGGAGATGAATATTTTTATAAGAAAATAAACAATGCAAATGTTTTGATAGGCCTATATATGTTACATTTTTGTGCGCGTAATAGCCTACACAGTAGAAAACAATGCTAACAACTGCTTCAAATGTATACTCTTTATATCGTCTGCATGGACTTGTATGACACGTTTTCATAGTATATTACCGCTACCCTATGTATGGAATGTTATCAAATTATTAGGTTAATCATGTTCTTTGCAGCAACTCCCTTCACAAGTGTTTGTTTCAAACTTTAAACCCAAAGTGCAAGGTTTTTTAGTTAAAGCTGCATAACTGTTTTGCTTATTTCGACCGAAATAACCTAAAATGTTCAACACAATCATTCATATATTTTTAAAGGCTTTATAAATGGACAAAATCGATGTAAATGTAGCTGGATTAGATCACGACGCGATACACCATCAAGTTATATGGGGTGGTAAATCGGTCCGTCTGTGTACAATATATACGTAATACTAATAGTGGTTAATTGTGGGCCAATATAATGTTACATTAGACCAACATCAAACCCCTTAATAACAAACACGAGACGTTGAGCCGCATTGGTCTAACGCTGGGCCAGAGCCGTAGACGATGGCCCCGAATTAGTTTGACATCGGACCAATGCCTCGTGTTGGCTGCAATGCCAAGCTCATACAAACCACAGGCTGGTGTCCTAAGACTAGGTCAGCC
Source organism: Flabesymbios commensalis (assembly GCA_964017125.1). Taxonomy (NCBI): domain Eukaryota; kingdom Metazoa; phylum Annelida; class Polychaeta; order Terebellida; family Flabelligeridae; genus Flabesymbios; species Flabesymbios commensalis. The sequence goes on along the minus strand of OZ024903.1, from coordinate 111,339,601 downwards.
CCTATGATAACAGGCACGAGTCACTGACCCATTGATGGCTCAATTTTGGTTCAGCTTCTATGATGATGGCTCAATGTTGGTCCAGCTTCTATGACGCTGGTACAACATTGACCCATCAATGGTTGAATGCCTCTTGTTTGCTCGAAACTCAGCTACTGGTACCGTAAACGCTGCTTTTTTTACAATTATTTTATTTTTCCCATTTCGCTATTTATATAACTGTATGTGATGACTAACGATGAAATAAAATAGTCTGATATTTTCGAATAGCATAGTCACTATAGATCGTGTTTCTCTTGTCATTCAAAATTCACTTTGAATTCACTCATAGCATTGCCACTATAATT